>PVHT021183705.1:31267-318371 GCA_004024745.2 Catagonus wagneri | reverse complement strand
GGAGCGCGCGTGCGCGGGACTGGCGGCGCGGAGCGGGCCGCGCGTGCGCAGGCGGGGCGTGGGCTGCCGGGCGGGGCGGAGTACCCGGGCCGGGAGCACGCGCCCTGGGGGGCGAGGCGTGGGAACGCAGCAGGTTCGTGCGGGACGTGCGGGCCCAGCAGAGAAACCGAGGCCGGCGGGAGGCGGGGCCTGGCGGGGCCTGGCGGGGCCTGGGTGTTGGTGACGCTGCCTGGGGATTGAGGGCGCTCCCTCCAGCAACGGGGAGGAGAGCAAGGGAGCCGAGCAGCCGAGCCAACGAGGGCGCTGGCAGTGTGGCCAGCATCCTGCTGCCACCAGCCGGTCGCCCCTCTCCTCAGTGACCACCTGTCGTAGGTCAGCCTGGCAGGAAGTCAGATCAGTATCTCTGGCAGCATGTCCAGGTCGCCGCACACCAGCCCTGTGACAACCCGCCCCAAATGGCCCGGACTTGGTCAGTGATGAGATCTTCCCCGATTTCTGTCCCTGCCTCAAGCTCAGGACCAACCAGAAAAAGACAGATATAACCAATATTTGCGTCCCCAGCCAATCCCAGGGACGCGGCCCAGCCTCCGTGGGGCCCACCTGAGCCTCTTTCCGCCGGGAAGCCTGCCCCCCTCCCTCCCGCCTCTGTCCCTGCCAAACACGGTGACGGGGGACCGGCTGCTGCAGCAGCTCTGAATAGGAGCCGCCGCGGTTCTCATTCGGGTCTTGGTTTCGCTCTGAATAAGGACGCTCTTGAGAGGGGCGTTAATCTTGCGTTCTCGCTGGTTGGCCAGGAGCCGGCCTGGCCTTCAGTCTGGCGGTGTTCTCATTCTCAGTTGCGTAATGCGCGTGTGGCAAACGCCACCCCGGCCCAGCGGCATTCTAGTTGGTTGCAGCTGGGAACAAACAGAACAAGGTGTCCCCCCAGAGGCACAAACTGCAAAGTCCCTCGGTGTTCCCACCCCACCCTCCCATCGGCGCCTCTCCCAGCTCCTCAGCCCCCCTTCCTGGGGAAGAAGCCATCAGTACTGAGCCTCCCGGCCCCCAGACACCCTGCATTTATTATTTAGGTGTTCTCTGACTTTTTTCTCAGCAGCATCTTGTAGTTGTCAGTGCTCAGGGCTCGCACATCTTTTGTCAGAGGCAGCCCCTAAGTATTCATATTTTTAATGTTTTTGTGATTACTGTTGTTAAATCTCATTTGATTGCTGACTGGAAATATATAGAAATACGAAGGATTTTTTGTTTTGTCGCATCCTGCAACCTGCTAAGCTCACTGAAACATGAATTTTATATAAGGCCTCTGAAGGACAGTGGCACCTGGCTTTCCTTCCCCATGTGGAACCCTCTACAACTCCCAGCAAGTTCTATCACCCAGAGGACGCCGTGCAAGAAAGTAGCAACTCCAGGACTTGAAGATCTGCTATAGTGACCTGCCCTGCTCTCGCCTGCCCTGCCCTGAAAAACAGCACCTCTGGCACATGGAAGTTCCCAGGTCAGAGGTCACATCTGAGCTGCAACTGCAGCCTGTGCCACAGCCACAGCAACATTGGATCCGAACCACATCTGTGCCCTACACCGCAGCTTATGGCAATGCGGGATCCTTAACCCACTGACTGAGGCCAGGGATTGAACCCGCGACCTCACAGAGATGATGTTGGGTCCTTGACCAGCTGAGCCACAATGGGAACCCCCAGTCTAGTTTTTAAAGCAGAGGTCATCAAACTTTTTTGCTTCTGTATCCCCTGGACAAATTTTGAAGAACTCTTCCTTCCAGATTTCAAGTAGACATCTGAGTTTTGCATCATAAATGTAAGTAGTTATAAAGGATGTCATTTCTGGCATACTGTCATTTTAATCACACTTTTCATAACACTTAAATATATACAATGGCAACTAAGTACTAAAGCAATTTGATATTCTCATCATCCAATTAAAATAGGCATTAGTAATTATCCTTCCAAGGAGTTCCCATTGTGGCTCATTGGCTTAAGAACCCAACTTGTATCCATGAAGATGCGAGTTTGATCCCTGGCCTCATTCAGTGGGTTAAGGATGTGGCGTTGCCATGAGCTGTGGTGTAGGTCACAGACACAGCTCAGATCTGGTATTGCTGTGGCTGTGGTGTAGGCTGGCAGCTACAGCTCTGATCCAACCCCTAGCCTGGGAACCTCCATATGCCACAGGTGCAACCTTAAAAATCAAATAAAGAAAGAAACAATCCTTCTTGACAAGGAATTTTTAAATACTTTTTTTTTCCTTCTTGAACCTACATTTCACTTTCTCCTTACAAATAATATGTAATGTAATATCTTTTTTTTTTTTGTCTTTTTAGGGCCACACCTGCGGCATATGGAGGTTCTCAGGCTAAGGGTCAAATCAGAGCTGTGCTGGTCTACACCACAGCCACAGCAATGCAGGATCCGAGCCACATCTGCAGCCTACACCACAGCTCATGGCAACACCAGATCCTTAACCCACGGAGCGAGGCCAGGGATGGAACCTGGATCTTCATGGATACTAGTCGGGTTCATTACTGCTGCGCCACGACAGGAACTCCTGTAATATCTGTTTATTTTTGAAAGTCGTTTATTAATCACCCTATCATTTCTCTCTCTCAAGTGGCTGCGGATGTACCTCTTCGCAGCAAAGAAATTGATTTCCTCCAAACTCTCGCGCCACTCCCCTCATTGAAAGGCCCTCAGGTTGGCACACCCCATCTTGAGACCGCTGAGCCAAGAGCATTCACAGAAGCCGTTCTCCTGCTGGCCTTGGCGGAGGGGGAAGAGGGAGGCAGGCGGGGAAGGCCTCCCCAGGCACACACCCAGCAAGAGTGGGAGACCAGGGGTGTGAGAGCAGGGAGGCTAGGAAGTGCAGAGGCTCTGTTTTCTCCTCCAGCAGAGTAGGCACCAGAGGTTCTGGTCAAAGCTTATAAACCTGAAATAGATATTTAGGTATATTATTTTTAAAAAAAAAACTAAATAGAAACATTTTAAATTTGAGTATCAAAACTAAGAATATGGGAGTTCTCGCTGTGGCTCAGCAGGTTAAGGACCTGACTAGTATCCACGATGATGCAGCTTCAATCCCTGGCCTCGCTCGGTGGTTTAAGGATCTGGCGTTGCCGTGGCTGTGGTGTAGGCTCAACTGCAGCTCTAGCCTGGGAACCTCCATATGCCCAGGTTGCGGCCCTAAAAAGACAAAAAAAAAAAAAAGGCTACAAATGACAAATGTCAGAGGGGGTATAGAGAAATAGGTGCCCTCCTACACTGTGGGTCGGAGTGTAAATTGGTGTGGCCACTGTGGAAAACAGTGTGGACTTTCCTCAAAAAACTAAAAATAGGAGTTCCTGCTGTGGTGCAACAGTTTCGGTGGCGATTTGGGACTGCTGGGCCGTGGGTTCCCTCCCCGACCTGGCACAGTGGGTTAGGATTTGGCGTTGCTGCAGCTGCAGCTGCAGCTTAAGTCTCAACTGTGGCTCCTGGGAACTCCATATGCTGCTGGGTGGCCAAAAATGACCAAAAAAAAAAAAAAAAAAGCTAAACTAAAAATAGAGTTGCCATGTGATCCGGCAATTCCACTCCAGTCATATTTCTGGAGAAATTTCTCATCTGAGAAGATACATGCACCCTACCTTCATAGCAGCACTATTCACAGTAGCCAAGACATGGAAACAGCTCAGGTGCCCACCAGCAGATAAATGGATAAAGAAGGTGTCATACACACACACACACACACACACACACACACACACACACACTAGAATATTACTCGACTATAAAAAAGAATGAAATAATGCCATTTGTAGCAGCACAGTTGGACCTAGAGATTATCATATTAAGTGAAATAAGTCAGAGAAAGACAAACATCATATAGTATCAATTATATGTGGAATCTAAATATGATACAGGAGTTCCCATTGTGGCTCAGTGGGTTACGAACCTGACTAGTATCCATAAGGATGCGGGTTTGATCCCTGGTCTTCCTCAGTGGGTTAAGGACCTAGCATTGCCGTGAGCTGTGGCGTAGTTCTCAGACGTGGCTCGGATTGTTGTGAGCTGTGGTGTAGGCTGCAGATGTGTCTTGGATCCTGTGTTGCTGTGGCTGTGGTGTAGGCTGCAGATTTGGCTTGGATCCTGTGTTGCTGTGGCTGTGGTGTAGGCCAGCGGCTGTAGCTCCAATTAGACCCCTAGCCTGGGAACCTCCATATGCCGCAGGTATGGCCCTAAAAAGACAAAAAAAAATTCTTTTAGAAAAGAAAAATATAAAATAAATCAAATAGGTACTTACATTTAAAAAGTTAGAAAAATCCTAAACAAAAAAAGAACATTTTTATAAAAGTAATAGAAATTAAAGCAAAATGAATGAGTTAGAAAACAAATTTATCTTCAGTAAATTCAGATTTCATTTTAGGGCTAAAATGACATTTCAAACAATAACCGGGGACATCATCGCAAATTCAGATGAAATTTAAAATGTGATAGAAACATCATGTACAAGTTTATACTAACAAAAACTGATAAAATGTCCAGGAAAATAGAATTATCAAAGCTGACAAAAGAGGCAGAGTTTTGTAGAGGGTGAAACATAGGAAAATAATTTTTGTTGACTGCTCAACTCCTAAAGCCCTGCCTGAATTCCCAGCTTCTGGGTTATAGGGACTTAAGAAGCCAGGTTTCGTGTCCCCAGCCATCCTCCAGCTGGGGAGGGAGGAGGCACCTTGGCTTCCTGGAGTGGCTGTGGCAGCTGCAGGCGCCAGGCTCCGGTGGGCTCCAGGCCCTGGAAACAACACAAGGCTTTCCATTCCGTGTAGCGATTTCCTAACAGGCCCGGTGTCCAGTCTGACTTCAGCCCGTCTGGCTGTGTCACTGCCCTTCGTCCCTCCCATTTTCGGGGCCAGTCCTGGAACCTGTCCAGCGCTCCTCTGCGCCCTCCAATACCTTCAAAAAACTCCCTTCCCACAGACGCCGGCCGGAGTTGGTTCCGTCACTCGCTGCTAAGAAGTCTTTTTGGTGAAAAGCACTCGCCTGAAACCCGCAGCAAGCATCCTCCTAACTGAAAACAAGCTCAGCCCTCAAGTGTGTGACGGGCCGGGGTGCCTTGACTTTCCAACCTGGAGGCTTGAGGCAATGCGGAAAGGCAGGAAGGAGGAAAACGAACACTTTGTTTATTTCTTTGTGTGTTTATGTATTTATTTTGGGCTACACCCATGGGATGCAGAATTTCCAGGGCCAGGGATCAAACCTATGTCACAGCTGTAACCAGAGCCGCAGCAATGACAACACTGGGTCCTTAACCCCCTGAGCCGCCAGGAAACTCCAAGAGAAGTGAACATTGTAAAACTGTCACTGTAGACCGCCCTCACCCCACCTTCTGTAAGTTCCGTGAAGCCAGGAATTTTTGTCTTTGAAGTTCGGTGACATACAATGAATATCTAGAACCCAGCCTCGCATTTGGCAGGTGTTCAGGCAATATTTGTTAATTAAAGAAATGAATTAACAAAGAATGATAAAATTGTTTACCTAGAAAATTCAAGACAAGAGTTCCCTGATGGCCTAGCGGTTAAGGATTCAGGGTTATCAGTGCTGTGGCTCAGGTTCGATCACTGGCCTGGGAACAAACAACCGGAAACAGGAAAAAAGAAAATTCAAGACAGTCCATGGAGTCTTTAATAAATAAGAATATTAGGAAAATGTGTGTTGTAAAAGGACATAAAATCCACTGCTTTCTGGAGTTCCTGTTGTGGCTCAGTGGCTAACGAATCCGACTAGGAACCATGAGGTTGCTGGTTCGATCCCTGGCCTCGCTCAGTGGGTTAAGGATCCGGCGTTGCTGTGAGCTGTGGTGTAGGTTGCAGACACGGCTCGGACCCCGCGTTGCTGTGGCTGTGGCGCTGGCCTGTGGCTACAGCTCCTGTTAGACCCCTAGCCTGGGAACCTCCATATGGCACGGGTGTGGCCCTAGACAAAAAAAGACAAAAAAAAAAAAAAATCCACTGCTTTCTAGCAACAAGCTGTTTGAAAATGGAAAACATTTATAGGAACAACACAACCTCTAAGAATAAACATAGAATTGTTCAAGATACAAAGAAATTTTTTAGTTTTGCAGGAAGATTTGAAAAGACGCTACCAAATATTTTTAAAGGTGTAGCATGTGCTTAAAGGAAAACGTTGGTGTGCCGAGCCTCGGGACAGCTAAGACCTCTGTCACCTGCCATGCAGTGCTCGGGACCCTTGGCCTGGCTGGCTGAGACCCCGTCTAAGCTCACAGCAGCCCAGGCAGGGTTACTGCTCCGCTCTGCACGAGGGAGGCAGGGTTTTCTGAAGTGAAGGGAAGCTGGGTGCAGCCTGGGCCCGGAAGCCCCGCGATCCGCAGAACAGGCGAAGGGTCCATGCGGGGAGTGGGGAAGGGCCCAGGTCACCCCGGAACACCACCAACAGCCCAGTGGGTGAGAACCAGCCCCTCGCAAAAGGCAAACTCGAAAGCCAGTGACACGCGAGACAGTGGAGGGGGCGCGAGAGGCCGTTTCCCACCATCAGCCCCCAGCCCAGCCTCACAGCTCGACCCTCACGCCCCCTTACCGCCCGCATCTTCTTCATCTGGTCACTGGTTCACCCCCGCCGGTGCCCAGAGGGCCCTGGTCCCTCCTGTCTCCTGTGGCAGCACCTACCGGGCGCCCCTCCCCCGCATCCCCGCAGAGAAGGGAGAGGGCCGTGTTGTGCTGACCACCCCGCGTCCCACGTGCCTTTTCAGTCCTGGGTGATGCTGCCCGCCCTGCTCTAGGCAGAGAGGGCCGGGCTGGGAGGCACCTGCGGCCAGGTGCGCTCTGGGCTGCAGAGCCATCCTGGTCAGGCACCTGCCTGGCAGGGTCACAGAAGGCAAGCAGGAGGCTGGAGGTAGCCTTCTAGAAGGACAGCACGCAGCCCTGGCCCCTGGGACCCCGGTGAGAGGCCCACCAGAGCCCCGAGGGACAGCGTGACCGCCCCAGGAGCCCAGGCAGTGCTGCCCCTGTGCGGACCCCAGGGAGGTCAGGTTGTCATTAAGGAGGGAGTGGGTGAGGAGACCGCCTTCCTGAGCTGGAGGAGGGCTCGGAGGTAACCCTGGCCAGGGCACAATGGCCTGAAGGCCAAAGGGGGCCATTCACGTGACCTGGATGTGAACAGAGAGGTCCCGGCGTGGTCGCCAGGGGCGGGGAGGAGCGTCCGGGCGGGAACAGTCAGGTCCCTGCCTCCCTGTGCCCTGGACGCAGCTGGGGGCTGCGGCCCGAGAAGCCTGAGCAACACTGACCTGGGCCAGAACCCGCTGGGGGGACTGCCCCGCCCTCCTGGGGCACCTCGAGGAAACGCCACCCTGGACTCCAGCCGCGCTCTGAGCGCTGTTGTTCCCAGCCCTCTTCCTGGAACACGCAGCCGTTTCCAGGAGTCCCCAGGGACGCCCCGCTGTGCGCGCTGTTTGTAGGAGCCTCTGGCGTGGTGATGAAATGCTTCGGGCCGTAAACAACGTGCTCTCACTGGGGCCGGTTTGTTCCAGGCACGTCTTGTGACTGAGGAATGGGATCCTGTCCAAGGAGAGGGTGGGCTTTGACAGGTGCACTTGCGGAAAGCTCCCATCAGGGAGGGGCGGGGGAGGAGGCACCTCTGGGGTCCAGGGGGTGGGGGTGCCGGCCGGGGCTGCGGATTTACCCTTTTCACAGGAAGCAGTAGCTCAGCTGCCTGCTGTGCCGTGACCAGCTAGGTGACCAGGGACCCACATGCCCTGCCCTACGTCCTGGTGGCTGGAGGGCTGCCCCTGGCAGAGCAGAGACAGCGGGCTCAGGCCCAACCCTGGGCCACAGCTGGCGGGGGCCCTGGGGAAAGAGGCTGGGGCCACTGGAGGGGCTGAGCTGCTGGGTCAGAGTGGCCTGTGGGTCCCTGATGCTCAGCCCCCCCCCCCGGAGGGCTGCGGCTGCACCTGCACCGTGCTAAGCGCTGGGACGACAAAGGACCCGGGCGGTTTGCCAGGAGGAGCCTGAGGCCAGGGGAGGTCCAGTCAGGAGCTGGGGTTTGAGAACAGCCTCCTAGCTCCCAGGCTGGTCTCACTGCGCGTTATCCCCACAAAGGCGGTTACAGCTCAGGTGACCACTCTGAGAAGCCGGGGACCGCCGACTGGAGGGGGCGGGGCTGCCTCAGTCAGACCAGGGTCCAAAGGGCTGGAGCCACACTGTCCTGGAGCAGCGGGCAGGGCTCTGCCCCTCGCTGGAAGCCCCTGGCCACACCGGGGTAGGGGGCAGAGTTCTCACCCAAGGCGCTGAGACCTCGTCCCCAGGGCCTGGCCCTGCCTAGCCAGTCCTCGGCCCCAGCCCCGCATCCCAGCGAGCAGTGGGCTCCTTTCAAGAGGCACCAGAGGGGACCAGGTGGGGCTGTGCGCGGAGGGCCACGCTGACATTCGTCAGCACACTGAGGCCACGTCGCAGGGGACAGGGCTCCCAGGAGACGGGCTGGGGGATGCTGTTTTGCGAGTCCGGAGCCCAGAGGAGCCGCTGTGCGGGATGGGGTGGGCAGGCTTCCCCTGGGGCGTGCGTGTCGGAAGTGGCTTGGAGCACACATCCAGGAGCAGGTGGGGGACAGAGACCAGGAGGGGGAAGGGTGCTGAGGGTCTGAGCCAGGGGCCAGGCGCACGCAGGCAGGGGAGTGGACAGGGGCCCCCAGCCATCCCCACAGCTGGCCCGGAACCCCAGCAAAGGCCCATCCTTCAGCTGGAGGCAGAGCCCTGAAGGCGCTCTCACTCTCAGCCGCAGATAAGCCCTGGGCCCAGGACAGCCTGCAGAACTTACCCCGCGCCCACCTCGCCCCGAGGGGCCAGCCGCCCACTGGGAGTGGAGCTCACCTTGGAGACCTCCCATCTGCGCCGGGCACCAGCAGCCCTGGGCCCCGGGGAGCTGGCCCCTCTCAGGCCAGCCTCGGGGACACGCCACCAGGTTTGCCCCAAGGACACACGGGGCTCCGAGCCGCTCTCGGCCTTTGGGGAGGTTCCTGGCCCCCTGGTTTTGCCTCCTCCAGCTACGGCCTCCCGTGCGCACAGCCCGGGTGTCCACACCGGCACTCGGGGATAAAGGAAGGCAGGTGCAGAGAGTGGCCCCCAGTTCCCTCTGTAAAGTGGACAGAACCCTAAGAATGGCGCGTCGTGGGGTTCCAGACAGGCCTAGGCGAGGATATGGGTCCTGGCTGGGAACGGGCGACGCAGGCGTGCTGGGGACACACCCGCCCTGAGCGGCCCCAGCCGGTGCACCAGCCCCCTGGGCTCTCAGACCCCCACTCCAGGTCTGCTCACCGAGAGTCTTAGCGTCTGGACAGCTCCCCTCCATCCAGGACGTTTGGCCCCAGACCGCCCCTCAGGCCTCGGACGTGTGACAAAGTGAGGCGCCCAGTCAGCCAGAGAGCTTAATTACACAGCTGCCTTTGTGTTTCACTCAGTGGGGAGGCTGGTGCCCGCCCTGTCTCCCGCGCTTCTCTGTGTGACAATAAGGGACCATTTGCCTGTGTCCCTTGCCCCGGACAGCCTCCACGGTCCCAGGGTCCTTGTGCTACTCACACTGCACGTCCTAAGACGACCGTCCCTCCCTCCCTCCAGCCCGGAGGGTCCAGGCCCTCCTGCTCCCAAAAGGCCACCTGCCCGGAAAACCCAGCCCCGGGGCACAGCCCCCGCTGGGGCTCTGCCTGCCCACGGGGCCCCACACCCAAGGCCTTGCTCTGAGGTCACCGAGGCCACATCCTGGCTCTCGCTCTTAGGTGAAGGGCATCCAGGAAGGGCGCCAGGCTGGCGGGAAAGGAGGGCAGACAGTGGCACTGGAGGAGCAGCTCCCACTTCTGAGCCTTGCTCCCTGGAGAGGGAGTCCCGCCGGCCAGGGTCACTTCCAGCAGCGAGAAGGCCCTCCGTTTCCTGGATGTCCTAGACCCTAGGTGCTTGCAGCTGAAATGACTATGCAGGAACCATCTAAAGAGATGCTGAAGGGCAATAAAATTAGGTTTTCAGCCAGAGATGCTGGCTCAGAGGTGGGTCCCCGCCCCTGCCGTCCATCAGGCCCTGCCCCGCTCTTCGCAGCCAACCGTCTTCCGCGGCTGCCACCGCTGCCGCTCCGCTTGCCCGGCTCCACCCTCCCCCACTGCGCTCCCAGCGCCCTCTGTTCTCCCACTAAGCCGCCCGGTTCAGGCCCAGGCGCTGTCCCCCGGCTCTCCTCTCTGGACCCTGCAGCGCTCAGCCTCGCCGCTCGTTTGGCTCCTGCCCTCTGTTGTCACCTGCACTCCAGGTGTGAGTTCACCTGCTCTCCGAGACGGACTGTGGTCCACTCAGGGCAGACCCCTTTCTTCCCCAGAAGTTTTGTCTCCTGCCTGGCGACTGATAAACGAGACTGAAAGTTTTCGTTTTGTGTTTTACTGACTGTGCCCACAGCAGATGGGAGTTCCCAGGCCAGGGATTGAACCCATGCCACCAAGCCACAGTAGCAACACAAGCTGCTACAATGACACACCGGGTCCTTGATCTGCTGAGCCACAAGGGAACTCTGATGATTCTTTTTATAAAAAAAAAAGCACTTCTGATTGTTCATGTGGAAGTTTAGCCGATGTACCGTACCGTGTACCCTTCTGGTGCACAGTGTAGTGATTCCGTCTTTAAAGGATAGATGAATTTTTTTTTTAGGGCTGCACCACAGCATATGGAGGTTCCCAGGCTAGGGGTCTGATTGGAGCTGTAGCTACCGGCCTACACCACAGCCACAGCCACGCAGGATCCAAGTTGCGTCTGCAACCTACACCACAGCTCATGGCAACGCCGGATCCTCAACCCACTGAGCGAGGCCAGGGATCAAACCCACATCCTCATGGATACTAGTTGGATTCGTTTCAGCTACACCACAATGGGGACTCTGGATGAGCCTTTCTGAAGTTTGACTTTGTCCAGCACCATGTTTGGCTGGCAGTTTTAGATGCGGCTGCTGTTACTAATACAGATAATATGAAAATCCAAACTTGGTGTCCCCCCACCACCACTGGAAGCCCCCTCCCTGATGGGGCACCGAGGAGGCCTCTGGTCCTAGTGAGATGGGCCAGGCCCCTCATGTGAGCACCACCCTTCAGACAGGTGTGGGGGAGGGGAGCCAGGAGAAGGGGCAGCCAGCACAGCCACCGCTGTGACGTTTAGCCCTGGACACCTTCTCAGGCCAGCCTTCTGAGGTGGGACTTCAAGGCTTCTCCTAGGAGATAAAACTCAAAAAGCCGCGGGCCGAGAGAAGAAGTGCCAGCGCCTGATCAGCCCGCCGGTCTCACTGTGACTGTGACAATGTCCCTGAGGACCTCCCCACCCCAGCGGCCTGGCCCGATCCTTCCTGCCGCTGCTGGGGGGGTCTGTGGCCCCCTCCCCATCCCGCCCCTGGAGGGACAACGTGTGCCCCCGGCCAAAAAGCAGGAGCATCAGAGGACCCCGGCCTTCTCCAGACAGCCAGCAGGTGCATCAGGCAACCCAATCCTTCCCTAACCAGCAGGTGGATCAGATGACCCCGGCCTTCCCCAGCCAGCAGGAGGTCAGCAGGTAAATGGCAGGACCACGCCACACCCTCCTTTGTCCCCGGGCTATAAAGCAGACACGACGTTGGCCCAGGGCCGGCTCTCCCTGACGGTCACCGAGACAAAGTTAACAGCATCCCTTTGCCTCAATAAACTTGTCTTTTCTACACCTGGTTTAAATCTGGAAAATTCTTTTTTTTTTAATTTTTATTTTTTTTTTTCCATTATACCCAGCTGCACAGCATGGTGACAGGGTTACACATACATATATGGATTCATCACAGGTGGTTAGACATGGTTCCCAGTGCTATACAGTAGGATCTCCTTGCTTTTCCAGCCCAGAGGCAACAGTCTACAACTATTAACCCCAGAAACCCCCGCCATCCCATTCCCTCCCCCACCCCCTTGGCAACCACAAGTCTGTTCTCCAAGTCCTTGATTTTCTTTTCTGCATAAAGGTTCATTTGTGCAGTATATTAGATTCCAGTAATTAGTGATATCATATAGTATCTGTCTTTCTCCTTCTGGCTGACTTCACTCAGTATGAGGGTCTCTAATTCCATCCGTGTTGCTGCAAATGACATGATTTTATTCTTTTTTATGGCTGAGTAGTATTCCATTGTGTATATATACCACATCTTCCTAATCCAGTCATCTGTCAATGGACATTTGGGTTGTTTCCATGTCTTGGCTATTGTGAATAGTGCTGCAATGAACATGCGTGTGCAAGTGTCTTATTCAAGGAAAGTTTTGTCTGGGTATATGCCCAAGAGTGGGATTGCTGGGTCATATGGTAGTTCTATGTAGAGTTTTCTAAGGTACCTCCATACTGTTTTCCATAGTGGTTGCACCAGCTTACATTCCCACCAACAGTGCGGGAGGGTTCCCTTTTCTCCACACCTCCTCCAGCAATTGTTGTTTGTGGACTTGTTAATGATGGCCATTCTGACTGGTGTGAGGTGGTATCTCATGGTAGTTTTGATTAGCATTTCTCTAATCATCAGTGATATTGAGCATTTTTTCATGTGCTTGTTGGCCATCTGCATCTCTTCTTTGGAGAACTGTCTATTTAGGTCCTTTACCCATTTTTCAATGGGGTTGTTGTTTTTTTTGCTGCTGAGCTGCATAAGTTGTTCATATATTTTTGAGATTAAGCCCTTGTCAGTTGCATCATTTGACACTCTTTTCTCCCATTCTGTAAGTTGTCTTTTTGTTTTCTTTTTGGTTTCCTTTGCTGTGTAAAAGCCTGTCAGGTTGATTAGGTCCCATTGGTTTATCTTTGCTCTGATTTCTGTTGCTTTGGGAGACTGACCGGAGAAAACATTTGTAAGGTTGATGTCAGAGAATGTTTTACCAATGCTGGAAAATTCTTTTTCCACCCAAGTGCAGAGACCACAGCACATGTCACTGGTGAAGAACTAGTCGGGGCCTCCCCTGAGTGTTCCTCGTGGGGACAGCATCCAGCACGCTCACCCCTGGACCTCGGAAGTCACGTTGCCAGATCTCAGCCTCTGTCCTCCGGTGCCAAATACAAACGTAGAGATGGCGTTTTGGGTGAAGGAGATAACGTGGCTTTATTGCTCTACCAGGCAGAAGCGGCCACGGCAAGCTAATGCCTTAAAGACTGTGCCCCCCTTGGGAGAGATTAGGAGGTGGCTTTATAGTTTGGGAGTGGAAAACAGGGTTGCAGACGAGGACTGGGGCAGAGGCAAGCTTGCATGGTCTTACTTTTTTTGAGCGGGGGTCTTTTTAGGGCACGTGGAGTTTCCCCGTGAGGCAGAATATTAACTCAGGTAGTCGGTGCAGGAACATGGGCTTCAGTGGATTCTTTCACATGGCTGTTGATTAACATTTGTGGTTTAAGGGCTCAGAGAGTAATTCCCCACAGGCCTAGTTTATTACAGGGAGTGTGCCTTCCCCCAAACAGACCGTAATCTCAAACCCACTCCTCAACCGATAGAAAAGGAAAGAGAGAAATGGTGACCTGGTTCAAGGAAAGAGAAGGACAAAGAAGTCATCAAACTTATGGGGACATTTCCACCCCTAAGGCCCTACTGGACAAGGACTGATGTAGGTATTTGAATGAGGCCAAATGGAGAAAACCACATCTTTCTGGACCCCAATTTCGTATCCCTCCCATTTTTAAGAAATAAAAACCCTATAGGACAAGAGAGAAGGGGGTTCTTCTCCCCACTCCGAGCAGCCCTGGGAGATTTTTGCTTTCCTGTAATGAAGACTTTGCTTGCTTGCTGCCTGTGTGTCCGCGGAGTTCATTCTTCGACTGCCGTGAACAAGAACCCGGATTCTGGTATCATCTTTCCGGTATCACCAGGCTAGGGGTTGAACTGAAGCCACAAACACAGCAATGAGTGATCCTAGCCACATCTGTGACCTACACCACAGCTCACGGCAACGCCGGATCCTTAACCCACTGGCGAGGCCAGGGATTGAACCCACATCCTCATGGAAGCAAGTCAGATTCGTTTCCGCCAAGCCAGAATGGGAACTCTGCATTATCTTTCAAAGCTGGTGTTTTGTGGCCCCAGGACTGGTTCTGATGGTTCTTCTTCTAGGAGTGGAGAACGCCTCATCAAATACTTCTGCAGAAGGGCTGAAAGACACTGCTATGTATATTCCTAGAGGAGGGACCAGGACCTGCCCCGAGGCCACACTGCTGTCCTCTGACGGCTCCGCCCTGGCCTCTGCAGCCCCTCCCTTCCCTGATCAGCACTGCCCTTTGGACTCAGGGAAGGTCATGGAGGCTGAGGCTTAGTCCTAAAAACAACAAAGAAAGACCCGGAGAGGCTGGTGTGCCCAGGAGCCCGCAGGCCCAGCTCGGTCACAGTCAGAGGACCGTGTAAGGGGTACCCTACACTGCACCCCCGGCCCCACCCCTGCCCGCTGCCCAGACCAGGGGCTTCCAATTCCTGGCAGCACCGCGGTGCTACCTGGAAACCGATCAAGGGTCCACCTCAGACCTACTGACTCTTGGGGACGAGGCTCCGAGACAAGATTCCTGGCGACTCTGAGGGCTGCTCTGTGACTTTTCGGCTCAGTCGGCCTTTCTGGGCCCTCAGCCCGACTCTGCCCGTCCTGGTGAGCTGCCTCCAAGGGCCTCGAGCCCGGGACACGTCTCGGGGGAGACAACCAGGGCAGAACGCGAGGGAAGCGCCGAGGTCACGGGGACACAGAATGGCGGTGCTGGTGGCCCAAGAGGCACAACCTGGGGCTTGCCTCACAGCGCACGCCAAGAAGCATGCACGTCCCAGGGCCTGGCGTGACGACAGAGAGCACATCCATGCAGGGTCCCGGGGGTGGGGGTGGCCCGCAGGCGAGAGGGGCCTCCCCCACCCAGCCCGGCTGCAGGGCCTCCCTGGGCCACGAGGAACCCGCCCCGCTTGGAGCGCGGGTGACACTTGTTAGATAAAGGGCTTACTGATAACCATGGTTAGTCCTTTGACAAACCCCGTACTCTGTGCCAGGACGTCGTTGTCCCTGCAGTGGCCTCTTGGGTGGAGGTGGCCAGAGGGGGGCGGGTACCAGGTGTTGACTAAAAAAAATACAACCTGAAAGCTGAGAGTTAAGTTTTATTTGGGGTGAAAGAAGGACTTAAGCCCAGGAGACAGCAGCTTGGGGAGCCCCAAGAAATCGCTCCGGGAGGCGGGCGGGCTAGGAGTGAGGAGTTTTTGCAGCAAAGGGAAGGTGGAGGGAACAAAAGATTTGCAGATCACCAGGTTTACAGAAAAAGGTTTGCAGAAAACCAGTTTCTGGGGGAAGACGTGAAGGCCTGGGCTCCCCGGAACCACGCTTCGCTGCACTGCAGCTGGGGGCCAGGCTTCTTGGCTTCTTCCCTGAGCTCCCTCGGGCTCGCTGGCCCACCCTTGGGAGTGGCTGTCCTCACAGGTGACCTGGACATCTTTTGTTTTGTCCCCTAACTGCAGCCCAGGGGGCGGTTATTTGAGACAGCTCTGAAATACCTCCCCAAAGAGGAAAAGGGAAATATGGAGATCTGCGTCACGGAGGAGAAGGCGGAGGCGCGGCAGCCAGGCACGCTTTTTTACAGGAGTTGGCTGCTGGTTTTCTCGTGAAGGTTGCTCCTAGTCACGGACACCTGTCATCGCTGATGGATTTTAGTGTTTTCCTAGATATGAGGAGATGCAAAAATTGGGCTCATAAATCTTCTAAAATATCTGACTCTCTGAAGACCTGTTCTGCCGGTTTTCCCAGAGCACAGGGTGCCTCGCTCCTGGTCTCCACCCTGTGGCTCGTGTTTTACTCCACGCAGAGGCTGGTGGCAAGTGCCAAACTCCAGTTTCCCCCAGGGAGTGTCCTCCTTCCCGAGAAAACCTGGTTTCCGTCCAGCAGCTCCATCCGGCGGCTGGCCCTGCGTCCCAGCTGCAGAAACCTGCAGCCGCGCCCGAGAAGGAAGCCGGCGCGGGCACGTGGACGGTGGGTTTATTCGTAACAGACGCAGGTGGGAGACAGCAGAGGTGGCCGCCACGGGCGGGAAACACACTGTGGCAAATCCGCCCTCCGGGACGCTGTCCAGAAACAGAGAGGAGCTGCCGGCCCAGGCAGTGGGCTGGAAGCCTGCAGCCGAGTGACTCCACTTACACGACCAGGCTGCGCTCATCTACGGGGAAAGACACCAGAACGGGGGCCTCTGGGAGTGAGTGGCAGCACCCGAGGGAAGGGGTGCCGGGGGTGCTCCGAGGAGGTGGTCACCTTCCGTGTCCTGGCAGGGTTTGGGTTATACACGTGCAGCCCGCTGTGTGTGCCAGGCAGAAAAGGGGGTGGGGGGCCAGGCAGGGGGGCAGGAGGCCAGGGGGACCCCACGGGGGGCAGGGCCCGGGCAGAGGGTGGGGTGACTGCCCACCTTTTAGGGGCTCTCTGGCAAGGCCGGGGCAGAGGCACTCCCCGGGCACAGCAAGGATCCCGGATGGCGGCCCCTCCTGGCCAGGACAGAAAAGGTGGGAACCGTCAGATCTGAAGGTAAAGCCGTTTTAAGATGGAGCCACCAGGATTCGCTGACGGATTGGTCACAGGGGGTGAGAAAAGAAAGGAAGTCGCAGGACGGCAAGCTTGTGGTCTGTACCACAGGGTGGGTTTTCTGCCGGGGAGAGAGGCTGGGAGAAGCAGCGAGCCAGCCTGGACGGGGCCGGGGCGCTGGAGGCCCACTAGGCCTAGGCCCCGGGCGTGCAGGCGGGGCCGGAGGGACTGATGGGCGGGAAGGGCTGAGAGATGCGTCTTCGGGAGAGCAGGGTGGAGGCCGAGGCGTGGCCAGGCGCGTGGGTGTCAGGAGGCAAACCGCAGCGCGTCTCGAGCTGGGAAACGAAGAGCACGTAGAGCAGGTGCGGGCAGCGCTGACACGTAGAGCAGGTGCGGGAGGCGCGGAGAAGCACCACGTCCACCTGCGGGTGAGGAAACAGGAGCCCGAACGGGCAGCGCCTGCTCTGAGACCGCACAGCACGAGGCAGGGGCGCTGGGGCCGGATCCAGGCGTGGCTTACAGCGCATGCCTGCAAGGGCTGGTACCCACGGTGCCCGGCCCGGTGGCGGTCCCGGGATGTTGAGCCTTTGACCCACGTGCCTCTCCGTTCCTCTGTGTCCCGAGGCTGTGTGAGCCCGGGTCAGCTTTGATGCGTGAGCCTGCCTGTCACAGCACCCAGCGGCTCCCGGGTCCCTGCGCCTGCTGCCCCTGGTGGGGTGCCCCCCCTCCAGACCCCTGCTGTCCCCTTCCTCCTGCCCGCCCAAATGTGGCCTGTCAGGTCAGCTGGGCTCCTCGCGTGAAGCACAGCCCCTCTCCCCGCTGCGACGGCTGGGTTTCCCGGCCCGCTTTGCCCTGCTTCGCTTTCTCCCCCGAGCACTCGGCTGACGTCTGAAACACCCCTCCCACCGTCTGTCCTGCTGGAAAGGAAGCCCCGTGAGGCCACGGTTAGACTCAGTCCGTGTTCCAAGCACCTGGCGGATGTCGGAATGACCTGACGTCCAAGGGGCTTCACTCAGAAAGGAGTCTCCTGGGCGCTGCGGGTTCATTTCACGCTCATCTGTGTTAATTACAGTGAAACACACTGAGAAATGGATCACCCAGAGCCTCTGACATTTGGTTTTGGAACAGACAGGGAACACGTGCTCAGCCCTCGGTGCTTGTCCCCGTGGCCGCCTGCTGTGTTGGCCCGCGGTTCTCACTCCTGGAGTTATTGTGGATACGCTCAGCTCTCAGCAATCACAGGTATTGTCCCAGAACCCCTGCAGAGGAGGAGCCTTTGTGCTGGTGTCAGGGCACAGTGGGCGTCCAGAGGCTGCAACAGCCACCACCCCTCCACCTGGAGGAGCCCACTTGGACGGAAGGTGGAGGGCGGGCGGGGGAGGGGACAGGGAAGGGACAGCGTCCTGGGCGCCTGGATTCACCCACAGCGGGTTCTGCTCCTTAGCACACGGCCAGCACGTTTCCGGAGCACAGCTGCAGCCGCCCCCGCCCCACAGCCACTTCGTCCAGCTGTTGTAACCGCGGGACAGGAGCCCAGGGCCTGCGGCAGGGGTGGGGGGAGTGGTGGGGGGTGGAAAGCTGGGGTGACCCTGCCTCCCCTCCCCAGGCTGCGTCAGCACCACCTCCACACCCGCACCGCCTCGGCACCTGCGCCGCCTCGCCGCCCAGCCAGTCCCATACCAGGCGCTTGTCCCAGATGCTGGCCCCGTATGGCATGGCTCCTGTTTTAAAGACTCTGGCATTTAAGCTAATGGATTTCAGCAAGTGCATCCTTCAGAATAACAAATCTGGGCTTGCTGCATTGAAGGACTCTGGGCCCAGACTGTCCACAGGGGCTGGAGGCAAGCTGCCCTCTCCCTGGGCCTCGGTTCAGCATCTGGAAAATGGGCTGTTTCTAAACTTGCCTCCATCCTGGTGATCTTAGCTAATGGAAGGTTCCTGGTTTTCCACTGGCATTTTATTTTATTTTATTTTTTATTTATTTATTTATTTTTTGTCTTTTTGCCTTTATCTAGAGCCGCACCCGCTGCATATGGAGGTTCCCAGGCTAGGGGTCTAGCAGGAGCTGTAGGCGCCGGCCTTCGCCACAGCCACAGCAACGTGGGATCTGAGCCACGTCTGCGACCTACACCACAGCTCACAGCAACGCCGGATCTTCAACCCACTGAGCAAGGCCAGGGATCGAACCCACAACCTCATGGTTCCCAGTCGGATTTGTTAACCACTGAGCCATGACAGGAACTCCTCCACTGGCATTTTAAAAATGCTGGACTGTTTAATGCAATGTGAAATCTCTATAGATCACATATGTACCGCTTAAAGAAGAATTATAAAATAAATACCCATGCGGAGTTCCCATCGTGGCCCAGAGGAAACAAATCCGACTTGGAACCATGAGGTTTCGAGTTTGATCCCTGGCCTCGCTCAGTGGGTTAAGGATCCAAATTGCCGTGAGCTTGTGTAGGTTGAAGATGCGGCTCGGATCTCGTGTTGCCGTGGCTGTGGTGCAGGCTGGCAGCTGCAGCTCCGATTTGACCCCTAGCCTGGGAACTTCCATGTGCTGCAGGTGCGGCTCTAAAAAGCAAAATGTAAATAAATAAATAATAAAAATTTTAAAGCAGTTCCTTTCTACTCCACGTTAGCGGAGATCCTCGAAATTATGAATCTGTGTTGAAATTCATCCAGTTACTTTCCTGCATTTATTCTCCCACGAACATTCACTAAATTGCAGATGTGAGTAAGGCTGCGCTGGGATGTTTCTCGGCCTCACTGATCTTAGCAGGTTTTGTTTTCCTCAGGAAGTTAGCTGCGGTGGTGACGCTGTCTTCCAAGAGCTGGAAGAGGCCGTGTCAGGCTTTATCTTTCATTCCCTGCTCACTTGGTGGGACCTGCCATCTGTGCTTAGACTGTTACTTGGGAGAAGGCTTTTTTTTTTCTTTCATGACGGATTCAGTGTTTTTAAGAATCCGCTTTTTTTCTGAGTTAGTTTTGCTACATTTCTAGGAATTTATACATTTCACTTCAAATTTTCAAATATATTGGCATAAAATTTACATACGCTTCTCTCATTTTTTTTTAATACCTGAGGCATTTAAATAACTGTGTCAGGGGCTTATGAGTTGTAGGAGTATTTGAAAGACCCACTTTTAGGAGTTCCTGTCGTGGCGCAGCAGTTAACGAATCCGACTAGGAATCATGAGGTTGCGCGTTCGATCCCTGGCCTTGCTCAGTGGGTTAAGGATCCGGCGTTGCCATGAGCTGTGGTGTAGGTCGCAGACGCGGCTCGGATCCCGCGTTGCTGTGGCTGTGGCGAAGGCCGGCAGCTACAGCTCCTGTTAGACCCCTAGCCTAGGAACCTCCGTATGCCGCAGGTGCGGCCCTAAAAAGAGAGAAAGACAAAAAAAAAAAAAAGAAAGACCCACTTTTGGATTAACTTACCCTCTGTGTTGTATGTTTCCCCCTATTTCATCGAGTTCTGCTTTGCGTTTATTAGGGCCTCTTTTTCTTCCCTTTGGGTTTGGTTTGTTTTGTCTTTTTCTAAGTTCCTGAGGTAGATGCTTAGCTCCTTATTTTTTGGCAGTTTTCCCCTGTTGTATACATTCAGGCGTAAAAATAAATGCTAAGTATGGCTTTCGGCAAGTCCCACAGGTTTGTTACTTAGGATTTTCACCATTACTTATTTAAAAGCATTTTCTAACTTGTATCATGATTCATCCTTTGACCAAAGTGTGTTTATAAACTTCCAACCCACGGCTGTATTCTAGTTATCGTTTTGTTATTGACTTCTAGCTTAATGTGTTATGATTGGAGAATGTGCTCTGTATGATTTCAATTCTTCAAACATATTTGGAGACTTGCCTAGAATATAGTTGAGATGTATCTATATGTTTGTTTATTTTCAGGGCATGGCATATGGAAGTTCCAGGCCAGGGACTGAATCCACTCTTCCACAGTGACCCAAGCCACTGCAGTCTGATTCTTAACCCATTGCGCCACAGTGGGAACTCCAGGTTGATTTTGGAAAAGTTCAGCTTGGGCTTGAAAATACTGTGCGTCGTAGAATAGTCTTCTATGCGTGTCTAGTAGATCAAGTTTGTTAGTGTAATTCTTTAAATCTTTATATGGTTTAAATTTTTGTTTATTCAATTCTTGAGGCAGGAGTGCTGATTTCTTCTACTCCGATAGGGATTTTTCTGTTTTATTTTATACTTCTCTCAAGTTTTGACTTCTGTGTTTTAGAGCTATGTTTTTACATGCACATGCATTTAAAATTCATTTATCTTCCTGATAAATTGAACCCTTTATTTTAAATGACTATCTTGGAGTTCCCATTGTGGCTCAGTGGTTAACGAATCTGACGAGAATCGAAGAGGACGCAGGTTTGATCCCTGAGCTCACTCAGTGGGTTAAGGATCCGGCCTGGCCGTGAGCTGTGGTGGAGGCTGCAGACGAGGAGGCTCAGATCCCATGTTGCTGTGGCTGTGGCGCAGGCCGGTGGCTACAGCTCCGATTCAAGCCCTGGCCTAGGAGACTCCATACGCCGCAGGTATGGCCCTAAAAAGCAATAAATACATAAACAAACAAATAAATGAATAAATGACTATCTTTGTTTCTCATAATTTGTTTTGCCATAGAGTTTATTTTAGCATATGTCAGTATAACTATACCAGCTTTGGGGGTTGTGGTGGTATTTGTGTGGTGTGCTTTTTCCTATCTCTGTTCTCTTTTGCTGTCTCCGTTGTCTTTTCAGGGCCGCACCTGCAGCGTAGGGGTCGAATCAGAGCTGCAGTGTAGGCCTACACCACAGCCACAGCCATGCCAGATCCGAGCCGCCTCTGTGACCTACAAGGAAGCTCACAGCAGTGTGGGATCCTTAACCTGCTGACGGCGGCCAGGGATCAAATTCGCATCCTCACGGAGACTAGCTGGGTTCTTAACCCATCGAGCCACAGTGGGAACGCCGCTATCTCTGTTCTTAAGTCTTAGGAGGTGTCTTTAGTCCTGAATAGTTTCCTATACTGCAGCTTCAGTGGATTGCTTCCCTGTCACGTCTCTCATCTACAGCAAGTCTGCTGACAACATATTCGGATTTTTTTTTCTTTATTTGGGTAATATATTCTTTCACTGTCTTAGTCTGTACAAGACAATAACAGTTCAGGACCATAGACAGGGTGGCTTATCAACAGCAGAAATGTATTTCTCACAGTTCTGGAGATCCAAGGTCAAGGTGCTGGCAGATTTAGGGTCTGGTGAGATCCCCTTCCTGGTTTGTAGGCTGTGTCCTCGTGGTGGGGGGGTCTCTGTTATAAGGGCACTGACCTCATTTGTAAGGACTGGGCCTTGTGACCTACTCGTCCCCAAAGATCCCCTCCAAACACCATCACACTGGGGATTAGGTTTCAACAAAGGAACTTGCGGCCACGAACATTCAGCCTACAGCACTTGAATTCCCAGCACCAAAAAAGAAAAAAAGTTCCCATTGGATTCTTTGTATTTTCTATTTCTTTCTCTTTTCTTTTTTCTTTTTGCTTTTTAGGGCTGCACCCACGGCATGTGGAGGTTCCCAGGCTAGGGGCTGAATCAGACCTGTAGCTGCCGGGCTACGCCACAGCCACAGCAACACGGGATCTGAGGCAAGTCTACGACCTACGCCACAGCCACAGCAACACCAGATCCCCGACCCACTGAGGGAGGCCAGGGATCGAACCCACATCCTCATGGATACTAGTGGGACTCGTTTCCACTGAGCCACAATGGGAACTCCTAGGGTTTCTACTTTTATTTAAATTTCTGGCCTGGCAAATCCTCGCATACATTTGAGGTGTGTTTTATGTTTTATTTTCTTACTTTGCTGCTGTAGATACTGGACTGATACAGTTTTACGTCACAATATTTTGTTATGTTTCTGCACCTTCGTATTTATACTTTTTAACTTGTGTTGAAATAATTTCAAGGTTGCAGGGCAGTTGTCACAGCAGTGACCACTCACGCTGCCCCTCATCCACGATGGCCTCTGCCTGCTCGGTCTGCCAAAGTGCTGCTTGTTTGTCGAGGGTCAGCTGCCGTGTTTCTGACAGGAGCCCGTCATCAGGTGCATTCCCTCCTCTGCATTTCTGCAGAACCCCCCACCTCCCTTTAGAACTTGCTTCACCCCACTCGTGGCATGGACGTGGCGGCCAAATTCCTTATCACCTGTATTGCAGAGGCTGAAAACTTAAAGCTGGCATTTGGTGCAGAGTGGGGTTAAGCGAGGGGGGGAGATGCTGTGAGCGCCCGTTTAGCTGCCGCGGCTCCGGCAGCAGAGGCGGGATTCTGGGACCGAGGGTGGTGGCTTCCTGGCCCCAGGACTGCGGCTCGGGAGCTGCGATCATCGAGCCATGTGGGGGCAGAGGCTTCTGAGCTTCCCTGCTCCCTGATTTTGTCTGCCGTGTTATTCCCGGAGGAGGCACTGGAGACCCAGCCCAGCCCCCTCTTCCAGCCCTTCGGTGGTTTTATAAGCACTGAGTTGCTTGGGATAAATTCATTTCTGCTAAAAATAGAGTTATTTCTGTTACATGCAGCTGACCCACGACAGTTTTCCATCAGTGGTCGAGGCAATAATCCTCAAGAGCGAGAGTCCGACTTGTGATGGGGCTTGGCTGAGTGTGAAGGGGGGATGGGTCGGCAGTGACTACAGCAGCTGGTGGTGAAACAGCCACCTCCCGTCTCACCTGCGATGACGTGGGGTGAGGCGGCAGCGGAAGGCAGGGCTCGGCAGACCGTGTGACCCTGACCTTGGGTAGGTAACACAGACATAGGAGTACAAGGACACAGGGCTGTGAGCTGGCGTGATGGCATTTGGGAGCAGCTGCATGACACTAAGCGACCTGAGCCCCCAGGTCCCCGGGACCCCGAGTGTCCCATAGCCTAGGTCTGAAAAGCTTGGTCCCACTGGGGAGCAAGGCTCACCGTGACCTTGCGGGAGGCGATGGAAACGCACCCTTGCTGTCTGCCCTGATCCTGGGCCCCAAAGCCCATCGGACACCAGCTCCAGGGTCTGAGTACACAGTCTAGCCTGAGAAGAGTGGCCTGCCACGTCCAAGGACTTGCAGAATTTGCTGCTTTACTTTGGCAGAATTATGGGGATTACGTGTAGAAATGTGTCCTAAGGGAGCTGGGTCATGGTGGGAGCAACAGCACTTTTTAAAAACTTCTACATCTGACAGCTTTAGACTTCCTGAGAATTGCAAGCATGGTACAAAGAATCATTGTGTACCGTTCACCTAGATTCCCCCCAATATTAACATTTTTCCACACCGGCTTTATCTCTTTGTGTACGCATTTGTGTGTGCGTATATAATTTTTTTCTGAACCACATTAGAGTAAATTATAAGCCTGAAGTCTCTCTTCCCCTTAAAAACTTGATTGTGTGTTTCCCCAAAACAAAGATATGCTCTTCCATAACTTCAGAATAACTGTCAAAATCAGGAAATTAGCATGGAAAGAATGTTACTTGCTCATCAAATTTCCCCACTGTCCTAATAAGGCTTTTTCTAGGGAAAGCCAGCCTTGGGTCGTGGCTGGTGTTTTTCGCTCTTTAGTCTCCTATTTAGAATAATTCCTCAGCCTTTGTTTTTAATGATCTTGATGTTTCATTGGCAGATAACAGTTCTTTTGTAGAAATGCCCCTTGATTTGAGTTTGTAAGATTAGATTCTGGTGTGAATTTGGGCAAGAATATGGCAAAAATGAAATTGTGGGTTTTTTTTTTTTACTTATATTCTGAGGCACTTGCTTTTTGTTGTTGTTGTTGTTGTTTTTGTTTTTGTGTTTTTATTTTTTTTAGCTGTGACTTCATGTGGGAATTCAGTTCCCAGACCTGGGTTTGAACGTGGGCTGCAGCGGTGAAAGCACCAAATCCTAACCACTAGACCACCAGGGAACTCCCAGGTGCTTGATTTTGATCTGTTCCATTTCCAAGGTTAAGTTCATTTCTAGGTTAGGTTGGTGTCCGCCTGGTTCCCGCAGGAACACTTCTTCTCCTTTGTTATGATGCAGTATCTCGGGGGGAGACAGGTACTCGGTCACAGCTTACGTACCCTACACATGGATGGGTTCCTAGGGGGATGCGGATGTGACAGTTTTGGCTGAGCGACAGGGGACGGGACATGAGGAAAGAAGTCGCTGACGGAGGACTGACAGGCCTGGAGCGGGCCAGGTGTGAAAACATCTGCGTTCCATGTGTATCAGCCCAGGTGTCCCCGCTGTGCAGGACACCAGGTACAGTCAGGGGAGAGGCTGGCCCGTTCTGCAGGTGTTGGCCAGCTGCTCTGTCCAGTCACCCGTCTTTGCATGAAAAGCCCATGAAGGAAGTGTGGGTGGTGACTCGGGCACAGCAGCCCCCGGGGTTACCCATGTGGGTCTCTCTGCCAAGCCCGTCTGGCTCCTGCCGCTGCCCAGGGCTCGGACCACCAGCGCCCAGAACAACATGGAGCGGTAAGCAGCACCACAGCCTGGGCCCCCAACCAGCCACCCAGCAGTAAACGGGTCCTGTGGGACCGCACCGGAGTAGAAGCTTATCCTGGCGTGGCCTTCCTTCCCTGCCCACCAGGAAGACCAGCCAGGGTTAGTGAGTGCCCTCTTCACCCGCACCCTAACCCCCCCGCAGCTGCCTCTGACCAAGGGACCGAGGAAGAGCAGCGGGGCCTGACATCTGCAGGGCCTCTGAGTCTTCCGGTGTCCACCACCATCCAGGAGGCAGAGAGGAGGGACCCCCAGGTAAGGGGCCCAGGCTGCCAGCCCGGAGGACACACCTTGAAGGCAGAGGCTCTGTGCTCTGGATAGTTTGGGAGTCAGCCACCAATCAGTAAACGGTACTGGTTTTCCCCTGGCTGGAAAGCTTGGGTCCAGGACCAAGTGGGAGGGTCCGCCTCACTCCCTAAGGGTCCAGTTTCCTCTCCGCGCCTATAACTCTGGGAGCCGCGGCTTCTGAGTCCTGGCGTGGAGCAGGCGCTCCTTCCGCGGGGACATCTCGCCCGTCCGCAGGCGCTGTGAACCGCACTGATCTTTCCTGCTGCCGCCCTGCTCTCGGCATCGCCTGCCGCGACCCAAAGGGTGCTCTTCCCACTCGGGGAAGGGCGGCAGAGGCGGTGACCTGGGACCCTGGCGCCAGCAGGCCCCAGAGGCGCGGCCTAGCCGCAGATCGTGGCTCTGAATCAGAGGCAAGGACATGATTTGCTCGGCAAGGCTCCAAAAGCACGTTCGCTGTCGGGGCGGAGAAAGGCAGACTTTGGAGATGGGAAGCCAAGAGTTAATGGTTGAAACACACACGTGCGACGATTCCCTGCTTCTTCATGGCCGCTAGTCTCTGACACCAAGCGTGGGTGAGTCACTCTTCCCGGGTCCGGCCGGGGTAACCCGCTGCCCGGCGCGCGGGGCCGTGCGGGCCGAACCGAGGACGGCCGCTCCCTCCCCCAACCCCCGCGCCGCGTCCCCAGCGCAGCCGGGTTATTTTCAGCAGCGCGGTTTCCTGATTTTAATAGACCCGCAAACCCGCTCCTTAAAAGAACAGGATGGGCAGAAAAGGAGGAGACGAGGTGGGGCGCGGGGGCCCCGGAGCCGCGCGCCGGGGCGGGGGGGGCCGGGGTTTGGGGCTCCCGCCCGCCCGCGGTGACGCGCGCCCCCCGCCCGCCGCAGCGCCACTGCAATGGCTGGGCCGGGCCGTCGGACGCCGCCGCCCGGAGCCCCGGAGCCGCCCGCCCGCGGGAAGCCTCGGTGAGCAGCCCCCGCCACCCCCGGCCCCGGCCTCGCTGCAGCCCAGCCCGGCCTCCGCGCTGCGCCCGCTCCTGGCACCGTGCGTCCCGGGCCGAGGCGCGCTGGGCGGCGGGTCGGCCGGGCGGCCGGGGGAGGGGGGCTGGGGGGTGGCAGCGCCAGCTCGTCCCCGCTCGCAGCCCGGAGATGGCTTGGGAGTGGCCCGGAGGTGGCCCAGGGGTGGCCTGCGAATAGCCTGGAGGTGGCTTGAAGGTGGCTGGAACTGGCCCCGGGGTAGCCTGGAGGTTGCTGGAGCGGGCCTGGGGGTGGCCTGGGAGTGGCATAGGTGGCCTTGAGGTGACCTGGAGGTGGCCGGGCGGCGGCGCGACGGGGGCGGGGGTCCTCTCTGCCTCTCAGACGCCCCCCGCGGGTCATCCGCCACCTCTCTGGCTCGTGCTTGTTTCCTGGGAACCGGCGGGGCGCGGAGGCAAGGCCACCGGCCTGGGCGCGCGCGGGGACTGGGCCCTGACTGTGCACGCCGGTGCTCGTGCAGGGGGAACTTGCGCCTCCGGGGCCGCGACTCGGGAACTTCCTCGTCGCCAACTGAGCCGCCCTCAGGAAGACGCAGCCTTTGCGATTTTTAAATTAAATTAAATTTTTTTTTGGTGTGCGTGTGTATGTCCAGTTTTTTTTTTTTTTAATCTCATTTGTTCCCGTTTGCGGGGGTGGCAGCGCAGATGCTCACAGAATCAGAAGCTACAGAAGGAAGGGTATGACTGGGTGTCAGGGCTCGGAGAGGAGGCACCCGGCTCCAGAGTTTTCCTCAAAGAACCTGGACGTCCCCTTGACCTTGCATCGCGGGTGGAGCAGCTGGTGTTCTCAGCGGTTCCTTCCTGTTCCTGGTCTTGGTCTGGGTCCGTTATTCTCCTCCTGCAGCGAGGGAACGGTTAAGCCTTCTCTGTTGGGTGGTGTCTGCAAATACAGGGAGCCCAGCTGGTACCGGCAGCTGTGACTTGCGGGAGAACCAGGCTGTACGGGAAGTGCCCGCTCTGCCTCGGCTGCCCCGGAGAGAGCAGGGCTCCCCTGGGTGCCGGGAGGACCGCCCTTGGAGGCCGCCCTGCCTCGGGGAGGGCAGAGGGGGAAGGAGTCAGGTGTCTGCGAGGGCTCAGGAGCAAAGGCCGGGACACCAGCCATCCTGGCCCTTCATGCCTTTCTGAAGGCTGGCTGTGCCCATGGGTTAAGGCTCGTCTTGGCGACCACCGGCCGTGCCCCCGCCCCACGTCAATGGCCAGGAGAGCCCTGCTTACCTGCTTGTCGACATCAGCACTGAGGAAAAGGATGTACCCTTTTGGTGTCGGCTCGATGCACAAACAGAATGCTGATGTGCTTGCAGTTGGCGGGTAGTGGCATCTCAGCCGACAAGTTTTAGGGTCTGAGGTTTTGGTTCCACATGTTTGCATTCACGATACTTACAATATCTAGGCAATTGTGAGCCGTGGCATAATGATTAGAAAAAATACAAAAAAGAAAAAATGGAGTCCCCCTGTGGCTCAGTGGGTTAAGGATCTGGCGTTGTCACTGCAGCGGCCCCGGGCACCTGCTGTGGCTTGGGTTCAGTCCCTGTCCAGGGAACTTCCATATGCCATGGGCGCCCCCCCACCAAAAGAAGACAAAGATGAGAAGGAGGAAAGTCGTGATAAAAAGTGACCCATTACATAGCACCTGCTCTGTGCCAGGCACTCTTCTGACTTCTCTACCTGTGTTGAGGTGCGCAGGTGTGGCCCTGAGAGGAGGACCAGGCTGCAGGAGGCCCGGGGGACGCCTGAAATAGAGGTGGTACCGGGGAACCAGGCTCAGAGCACATGCTCAAGGAGCCTGCAAGGGAGGAAGTGCCAGCCTCGAAGTGGCTCATCCAGAAGTGAGGCGCCTGCGACCTGGGGAGGGGGTGGTCCTTGTTCTAAGGTCCAGATGAGCGGGCGCCCCGGTCTCTTAGATGTGGTCCCGGGACTTAAGGGCCTCCACTGGTAGAGATTTTTTTTTTTTGTAAGTTTTACATTTAACTAATTTTGGAGTTACAGCAAAGTTGCAAAAACAGCAGGGAGTACTGCAAGTTTCCTTGGCCTTAACACCCGAAACGTCTTCCGGAGTTCGTGGTCAGAGCCGAACGTTAATCGGTGCCGCTGCAGCACGTTCGTGGGACCATGGACCCCCGCTTCCCATGGACGCCCCTTTTCTGTCCCAGACCTCGCACAGGATCCCACGCTGTTCTGCAGACTTGAGCTCTTCCGGTCTGTGACCCTTCCTTGCCTTTCTTGACTTTTATGGCGCTGATACTTTTGAAAGCTAGGTACTGATTTGTTGTTTGATAAAATGCCCCCAACCTGAGTTTATCTGCTCGATTCCCTGGGCTGGAGGTTATGCCTTTTGGGCCGGATCCCTGCCCCCTCCCCTCAGCAGCGCCTGCGTGCCCGTCTTCAGGCACCGCAGGCACACGGCTCGCTGCCGGTTATGTCAGGCTGTGTCACTGGGCTTCTCCGCTGGGAAGTGACTGTCTTTTCATTCGTGGTCAACAGGCACCTTGGAGAGACACTCTGGGCTCACGGCACCAGCGTCCGCGTTGTCACTGCAGTGTCTGCTTTCGGGCCTCCCGTGTCGCCGTCCCTTTCTCGTTGCCGGCTGCAGCTGTTCTGGAGGAGAGGGCTGTGTACCCTCCTCATCCGTCTCCTTCACTGTCTGTTCCCGTCAGGAGGGACCTGCGGATACCGGCTTTGTCCCTTGGGCTCCAATTCAGCGGTAACAACATTCGGGCCAGCAGGTGGTTCCAGTTCCGGCTCTGGGGACAGCCTCAGAGAGCCCCCCGCTGCTGGGCTCGCCACCTTTTCTTTTTCTTTTTTTAAGGTTAAAATATATTTCTTTTCTGCTTTTCTTACTTTCTAGAACCACAAGATGTTCCAGCTTGGCTGGTTCCAGAACCCTTGGCTCCTGGTTTCTTTCCTTGAGGTTTTGTTTCTTTGTTTTTAGTGTCTCCCGTTGTTTCCTTGCTTCTGTGTTGGTTTTAAATGTCTGGCGCTAGTCTGATTCTCCTTTTTTTTTTGGCCAGTGGTCAAACCTGAGCCACAGCAGCAACCCGAGCCACAATGCCAGATCCTGAACCCTCTGTGTCACCAGGGAACTCCCACAGCGTGCCAATGGATGCATTTATAAACTGAAAATGATTCCCGTGGTGGCATTAGCTATTCTCCCCCGCCCCAGCACAGTTCCCACTTCTTTTCTGTGGTGAGAACACTTGCAATCTGCTCACTTAGCCATGCGCTGCCCTCTGATGGGGTCCGGGCCCTTCCGTTCTGCCAGCCGCTTCCTGAGTCACGTGAGGAACCGTCCTGGCGTTCCTTCCTGCACCCAGCACGGCTTTCACCTTTCCGTGGCCGCCCACGAATCCCCGCCAGCCCCAGCCTCTGGCCGCCCCGTGCCGGGCGGGGCCGGGAGCAGGTGCAGGCTGGACGCGTGAGCGGGCTGGATGGGGGTGTGAGGGATGCGGGTGCTGGCATTTGTTGATGTTTCTCCTTTTCCTCGGAAAGCAACTTGCCTGCACCCGTGTCCCAACCGTCTTGTCCTGTGCTTTTTCCTGCGCCTTTACGATGGACCCTGATGGTCTCAGGCTCCCGTGCGCGCACTTCC
The DNA here is from genome assembly GCA_004024745.2 of Catagonus wagneri. NCBI lineage: Eukaryota > Metazoa > Chordata > Mammalia > Artiodactyla > Tayassuidae > Catagonus > Catagonus wagneri. The sequence goes on along the minus strand of PVHT021183705.1, from coordinate 288,436 downwards.
CCGGGAAGCCCGGGGCCTTTGGCCGGGAGCCGTGGTCTGAGGTCCCACAGCCCTGGGCGGGGGCTGCTGCTGCCGGGGGCTCACAGCTTCCCAGACGCTCAGAGGATAAGGCCGGAAACAGTTCTAACGCCGCATACCACGGTTTTATACCAAAACTTAAATTCAAATTTCAGACTCCTGATTATTACGTCTTCCGTTTTATATTTCTGTCTCCTTTCTCTCAGGCTGAGCTTCTTGGCTCCTAATGACGTTCATAAGGTCACTTCTTTGCTTTATTCTATTAGTTTCAAAATGATATCTGTGTGTTTAAACAGTGTGGTTGGTAAAAAAAAAAATTTGAGGATTTCCTGTGATCTGATATCTTCGCATTTCTTTCTCTTTTTAAATGAATGCAATTTCCTTGTTAGAAATGCAGTTAACTGCAGAGGATTGTATAAAAGGTTTTATTGAAGTCGATTTACAGCGTCCTGTTAGTTTGTGCTCTACAGCTGATTCAACTACACGCGCGCACACACACACACACACACACACACACACACTCTTTTTCTTATTCTTTTATTTTTCATTTTTTAGGGCCGCACCCGGCATGTGGAGGTTCCCAGGCTAGGGGTCCAATCGGAGCTGCAGCCACGGGCCTACACCACAGCCACAGCAACGTGGGATCCGAGCCGTGTCTGCAACCTACACCACAGCTCGGGGCAACGCAGATCCTTAACCCACTGAGTGAGGCCAGGGATCGAACCCTAAACCTCATGGGTGCTGGTCGGGTTTGTTAACCGCTGAGCCACAACCGGAACTCTCACTAAGTTTTAGCGATGGGTGTGTGTGAAACCACTGAGGAGCTTCCTCTGGGTTCAAGCTCCGGGAGTAGTTCCTGGGTTGCTGTTTCTTGTAACTGGTGGTCGCGGGGGTGCAGAGCAACACATAGGGGCTGGCGGACCCGGGGGCCAGTGAATCGGGCTGACTGGGGCGGGCAGGCTGGGTGAGTCCAGACAGAGTCATCGCCGGGCAGCCCGGCCAGTGGCGCAGGCCTGCAGAGCTGAGTGAGGCCCAAAGCCAGGGCGCTGCAGCAGCCGCTCAGTCCAGGTCGGCTCCCCCGCGTGTGGCCGGCGAGCTGCGGTCCGGGAGGCGGAGAAGGGCCAGCATCACGGACAGCGCCACGGAGCCGGCCGCGCCCTCACTCACCAAGGATCCTGCACCCCCACGTCAGCCCGAGGCAGGCGGGAGGCCCCTCGGGGGGACCTGCAGGGCCCCGGCTGCCGGGGGGCTCACCAGGGCAGCCTTCTTGGGACTGCTGGCCCCTGTTTTGTTCCCTCTGTTGTCCAGGCGGTCGTGGAATTTGGCCTCTTCAGCGGCAGTGGTTCAGCATGACCACATCCCTGAGGTCACGTGGGGTTCACGCGGCCAGGGTGCATGCGGTGCCTGCTCCCGAGGGGCACCCCGCAGAGCAGTTGGCTCGAGAAGTGCGTGAAGCAATTAAAATCCAACATCTTTTTTTAGGGCAACAGTTGGGAAATGAAAGCAGAGCGGGTTTTGCCAGGAAGCCCGCAGGCCGTGATGAAGTTCAAGTTCAGAAGGAGGCTGAGCGGAGCACAGCCGGGGCTCCCCTGACGGCCGGAGCCGCGCGGCCGCCCGCTCGGCTTTGATTGCCGCTGCTCTGGCTCCCCTGCCCGAAAGGCGACGCCACCTGAACTTGGGACCCTGCTCGGCAGGGGTCACGAGCTGCTCCCTCGTGGCTCTGTCCCCCAGCTCTGCAGCCCACCGGTCCCTCCGCGCCGGCCAGCCCCAGGGGTCCTGGCCCTCAGCCCCCTGCCCCTCGAGCCTCTGGGACACCCTCCGGCGAGATGGCACCCGCCTCTCTCCTTTAACTCCCCACAGGCCGTACACACAATTCGGCCTGCACGCGTTTTCCACTGGGGACTGTCACCTGCAGCGCCCTTGGCCGCCCTTCCTCGGCCAGCGGCACCTGCTATTTGCGGTTGGTCAGTTCCTGTCTTAGAAGCCTGGCTCGGAGGCAGGTCAGAGTGAGGTCAGAGCGAGGTCAGATCGAGGTCAGAGTGAGGTCAGAGCGAGGTCAGAGCGAGGTCAGAGTGGGGTCAGTGGGGTCAGAGCAGGGTCAGAGGGAGGTCAGAGTGGGGTCGGGGGGGTCAGAGGGGGGTCGGCCCGGATTGGGTCGGCCTTGTTCCTGGTGGGCGAGGTGACTGAGCCGCTTTCTCCCGTCCAGAGCCCGCTGTGCTCCGAGGAGCCGGGTGCTCCTGGCAGGGCTGCGGGGTGGTATGCAGGGTGTGGGTGGCTGGGCGCGGACCTGCACTTCACCTCCAGCGTCCTCGCTGCTGGCGGGGGTCAGCATCCGACTCATTTAGACACGACTGTATTCAGCCCTCCTGCACCCGTTCCTATAGAGAAACCACCCTCAGGCCCCACAGTGTAGACGCAGCATCCGCAAGCGCCACCTCTGGGTGCCTTGGTCCTTCCGACACCCTGGACTCGCCCCTTGTCCCCCTGCCGCTGGTTTGTTCTCTGTATCTCTGAGTTGGCTCCTTTTTGTTTCATTCACTAGTGTGTTGTGTTTTTCTAGACCCCGTTTTTAAGTGTTATTACAGAGTATCTGTCTTTCTCTGACTCATTTCATTGGCGTGATGCCCTCCAAGTGCATCCATGTTGCTGCAAATGGCACGATTTCATCTCTTCGATGGCTGAGTCATGGGCCGTTGATTCGTGAACCAGTCTCCTTTATCCACGGGTCCACCTGGGACCCTGCTGCTCCCCGATCTCCTCTTGTCACGATCCACCCCAGGGCGCGCGTCCATCAGCGGTGGGGCCTCTACCGTGCTCCACGATGAACGACCCACCTCTAGAACCCCACCTGGGCTCCAGAACCCCACCCTGGGTCCCAGGAGCCCCGAGGCTGCTCTCTACAGCCACTCCTGGCACCAGTTCTCTCAGCGAGATCCTTCCAGCGCCCCCCCCACAAGGCAGCCCCGGGACAGGCGCACGTCTGGGAGGGGCCCCAGGACACAGGAGTGGGGGGCGAGCAAGGCAGGGATGGGGGAGGGACCATGGCCGGTCCCTGCTGTGCACAGTTCTGGGTGTGACCTCACTGGAGCCGAGCTGAGGAAGGACAGACGGGGGGTGGCGTCCTGGATGCGGCCTCACGGTCTGTGTCAGGACTGAGTGCACCCAGCGCAGTGCTCGCACCCGTGCTGGCACAGCGAGGTTGTGGCCCCGTCCCGGCCGTCGTGCACGTCCTTCCTGGACTCTTCGTGGCCTCACATGTGGCCATATCCTCCTCTCCCTCGTGAGGCCGGTGTTGGGGCCTGGGGCCGGGCGCTGGTGGCGGGAACAAGGCGGCTGTGTCCTGTCTTTGCCCCCGTGGTGGGGGCGTCCTCCCCGGCGCAGCCTGGTTGCCGCCACCCTGCTCCCAGCGTGAATGCGCCTATTCTTTGCTGTGGCTTCTGAGGACACATGTCAGTCACCACCCAGCAGGGGGGCGCTGTGTTCATGCCACACGGGGGCTGCGGCGCAGGGACGGGGCTGGGATGTCCCAGCAAGAGGGACATCTCGGGTACTGACCGGGGCCCAGCGGGAGCCTGGGGCTGTTCGCGGTGAGTGGGCTTCATCCGCTGGTGGCCGCGAGATGGGATGTGTGACAGCCACAGGGCAGTGGGCGCGGGCCGAGGTCAGGGCCTGGGACGCTTAGGAGCCACACACGGGACAGATTTCAGGTGCAAGGCTGCTTCCGTTTGGTGCGGATTAGCTTTGCGCCTGCGGGTGGACCCTCAAGTAGGAGTTGACTTCTGATGTGTGATTGACGGGGGCCTGGCTGGGATGCTGCAGGGCGGGCCCGGGGGGGTCGGGTCCCGGGGGGTGAAGGGTGGGGAGGCTGGCGGCAGCCAGGCCCAGCCTCCCCAGGGCGGGGGGGCTCCCAGGGGAAGCTCAGAGCCCAGAATCCAGCAGGTGGAGCGCAGCGGCCTTCCTGCCACCCTCCCCAGAGACTCGCAGCCGCCCGGGCTCATGTGTGCGCCGACGGATAAACCCGCTACGTGAAGTGGTGGGGTGGGGGCCACACAGGCGGTTGGAAGACCGCCTTTGGTCCTGGTAGAAGGCGTGCTGGCCAGTCGAGCTCTGGCCCCGGATTCCGCAGACGGGCCGCCGGCCCAGCTCCCCGGCACGGTAGGAGGAGGGAAGAGCCCCGCAGCTCTGCACCCGCGGGCAGCCCCAGTTCTCCGGGTGCTCGTCCCCCCCAGGCTCTTACACAGGATGGAGGTATCACTCGACGGGGTGGGCGTGGCACCGTCCAAGCCCCGCCGATTCTGAGCCATCGTTGGCGCGCGCCGCTGTCTCGGGTGCGGGAATAGGCGGGAGCAGGGCCTTCTCCCCTGACGGCCTTCCCTCCGGGGTGTCAGGTGCCGCAGATCCCAGGGTCAGGGGCGAGTCCTGTCCTCCACGTGAGCTGAGACTGCTCGGGAGTCTGCTCCTTCCTGGCCAGAGGCCACTTGAGGGTGAAGGTGTGACTGTCACTTGTCGGGCGAGGCCCTAGGAGCACCAGGGTCCCCGTATCTCTGGGTAAAGAGTGGTACTCGGTCCCCGCGGCCGTAGGCAGACGACGCAGCCATCCTGGGGGGAGGCTGGGGGCTCCCGGAAATAAACCCTCACCCACCCGCTCAAGTCAGTCTTGACCAGGGAGCCGAGACCAGCCAGGAGAGAGAGGACAGTGTCTCCACCCCGAAGGGCTGGGAAAACGGTGTCCGCACGCGGAAGAGTGGGGCTGGGCCCCCGCCTCACACCGCGGACAAATACTCCATCCTCGCAGGCTTGGAGCCAGGGGTCAGGTGGCCCTTCCCGCGTGCTGACCCCGGCTCAGACTCGGGAGCTAAGCCGACTCTACCTGCAGCACCCGAGGGCACTGGGAAGTGGGCATTTTAAAGCTCTTTGTGTCGGGGTAGAGCCGCTGACTAAGACGGAAATAGAGTCGCAAGCGAGATGCTGATGAAGACAGTGGCCCTCCTTCTGCCCCCCGGAGCTGCATGCAGGTGGCTGGGATTTCCCTGCTTAGTCTGCTGGGGTGGGGTGGTTGGGGAGAGCCGTGAGCCGGGGCCGCAGCTGCTGGGGTGGGGCGGTTGTCCAGGGCCAGAGGCAGAATCTTCATGCCACGTGGGGAAGCCTTGCTGGAGGGAGCCCCGATGGGGCCCTGCCAGCACCAAGGGGTGATGGCCTGCACCACACCGTGACCCGGCACCTTGTCTGCCTCCGGGTGGGGAAAATGTTTTAGGGAGACCTTGAAGAGCCAGATCTGTGCCTGTCCCAAGCTGGAGGCTTGAAATGATGTGACCCCCACGCCCCACCAGGAGGAGTGGAAAGGGGGATCCAGGCAGACGCCCCTGGGGCGTGGTGGGGGAGGGGCAGAGGCGCAAAGCCGTTCTGGAAGGACTGGGAGAAAACAGCAGGATTATGCTAACAGGTGCAGTAAAGCCATTTGGCAAATTGCAACACCCATTCACAATAAAAAATGAAAGTGCACTTGGTGACCTTGGAGTGCAGATAAGTCCTTTAAGCCGATAGAAGGGGTCTATACAACCTGATAGGCAGTGATGGTCCAGGCGGTTGTCTGGGGGAGAACACGAGAAAGAGGCTGCACCATTGCTTCCCCATAATGGTGCGTGGAAGTCTTGCCCAGTCTGAGAACCTAGGACAGGTATTGTGAGAGTCTGAAGGCTGGAATTTCTCCAGAGCGTGTAGAAATGAGCTGCCACGTAGAGATTTCACGGAGACGCTGGTGCAAGTTGATATGAAGAAATCAGTGGTCTCCCTATCAGCCCCCTCCTGCTGCTGTGTAAGGACGGCAGCAGCGACACACGCAAAGGCCTTCACAATAGTAGCACAAATATTTGGCACCTGAGAGTATATTGAAATTGTGCCAAAAAAATCCTTTTGGAGAAAATGATAGAATTTCATTGGAAAACATTTTTAAAAGTCCTCAATAAGTGGAGACTGTACTATGCTGACGTATAAGAAGATTCAACAGCAAAGAGGTCGGTTCTCCCCCACTCGGTCTATGAGTTCAGTGTCATTTCGACCAAAATCCAAGTCAGTCATTGCTCTGGACAAGCTGACGAAGAAGAACAAAAGGTCAGTAAAAGCCGGTTTGAAGAAGGACGAGGTCAAGGAGACGAGCTTTGGGACCGAGGATGACAGAGACCAGCACAAGGGAACAGGCCGCAGAGAGTCCCAGGCCCAGCCCCCAGGATGAAGAAATTATATATATGCATATATATATATATATATATATATATATATATATATAATGTATTATTATATAGGACAATAAATTGTCCTATATGACAAAAATAACTATGAATATATATATTCGTTATTAAGAAAACAATACAGTTCAGAAAGATAGAAAGCCGAAAGTCAAATTGTCTGACCGCCCATCCCCAAGAGCTAGAGCCGGCTGTGCTTTTCAGACCATCTTCTGTGAAGGCAACACACGCAAATATACCTGCACGCTTCTTTTTCACATTTTATTGTGCTAAAACACATATATCATTACATTTACCCTCTTAACCATTTTAAGGTGTACCGTTTGTTGGCATTAAATGCATTGGCGCTGCTGCGCGTCCACCGCAACCAGCACTTCCGAGGCTCCGCGTCCTGCAAAGAAGCCTCTGTACCCCTAACAGTAGGTCCCCTCCCTGCCCTCGGAGACCAGCTCCACTTTCTGCTTTGAGATTTTGACACTCTTAGGGCCCCCGTATGCATGAAGTTACATGATTTGTGTCCTGTTTTTGGATTGTCTCGCCTCGCAGGACGTCCCCGAGGTTCACCGCCGTAGCGAACTGCAAAATGTCCTTCCTCGTAGGTCCGGTTTGTTCGCACGCCTGCATCACACTTTGCTCATCCATTTAACCATCTACGGGCCCTGGGGTTGCTTGCATCTCTAGCTGTTGTGAATCGTGGAGCTGGGAACATAAACAGGCAACTATCTCTTTGACACCCTCCTTTTTTTGAGTCACACACCCGCAGCATGCGGAAGGTCCAGGGCGGGGATCGAACACCACTTTTGATTCTTTTGTGTATAAATACACCCAGAAGTGGAACTGCTGGATCATATGGCAAGTCTATTTCTCATTTCTGAGGGGACGTATCGCTGTTTTCCAGTGGCTGTGCCATTTCACGTTCCCGCCTTGGGCGCACAGGGCCTCCGGCTTTGCCGCCGCACCGTTGCCAACACTTATCGTTGCTTTGATTTCTGTTTCCCTGACGGTGAGTGACGCTGAGCATCTTTCCACGTGCTTCTTGGCCATTTGTCTGTTTTCTTTGGGGAAATGTCTATGCAAGCCCTTTGCCACTTTTTAATCTGGTTGTTTTGTTGTTGAGTTTTGCGAGCTCTCTGTATATTCCAGATGCGAATCCCTCATCAGAAAGTCGATTTGTAAACACTTCCTCCCACTCTGGGGGTTGCTTTTTTACTCTGTGGATAGTGTCTTTATTTTCTTTTTAGGGCTGCACTGAGGCATATGGAAGTTCCCAGGCTAGGGGTCGAATCAGAGCTACACCACAGCCACAGCCACAGCCACAGCAACGCGGATCCGAGCAGCACCTGCGACCTACACCGCAGCTCACAACAATGCCAGATCCTGAGCCCACTGAGCAGGGCCAGGGGTCAAACCCACCTCCTCACGGATACTAGTGGGGTTTGTTACCTCTGAGCCCCAGCGAGAACTCCAGTAGTGTCTTTTTTTGTTTTCATTACAGCTGTTTTACAGTTTTCTGTCAACTTTTCAGCTGTACAGCGTGGTGACCCGGCTACGCACACATATATAGATTCGTCACAAGTGACTAGATGTAGTTCCCGGTGCTGTACAGCAGGACCTCCAGCAGTGTCTTTGATGCACAAGAATGTTTAACTTTCACAAAGTCGATTTGTCTATTTTTCCTCTTACTCTGCCTTTGATGTCACATCCAAGAAGCCATTTTCGAGATCAGCATCCTGAAGCTTTAGTCCCGTTTTCTTCCAAAAGTTTTCTACATGTAGGTCCTGGATCTGTTCCGAGGGAATTTTTGTCTGCTGTGTGAGGCGAGGGCCCAGCTTCACTCTGTGCAGGTGCACACTCTGTTTTCCCAGCACTTTATGCGGGAAATGCTACCCTTTCTCTCCCGAATGGTCCTGGCTCCCGGGTCCAAAATGACTTGACCACGCGCAGGAGGGTTTATTTCTGGGTCTCTGTATTCTCTTCCACTGGCCTATTTGTCTTTAAGGCACACATTTACTTTTAAAATCAGAAATGTGATCCTACTACACACACACATTATAGCTGGCTGTTAAAAATGTCGATTACGTGTCTGCAGGCTCATGCCCTGTCCTGGCACGTGTGCGTCCTCTGTTCACGCGAATTACCTCTCGGGCTTTTAGGCGGCTTCCCGTTGTTCACAGGTGTGTTCTGGGCACATTGTCACAATCATCCTTGAATGAGTTCTACTTAAAGTTCTCAGAGCAGGGCCTGGCACAGGCTCAGTGGCAGAGAAGCACGTGTTAAATAGAACCATTAACAGCGTCACTTCCTTGGATACACAGTCCTAGAGGTCGCATCCGCGGTTACAGCGACGCCCCTTCAGAAGGACGGCGCCTGCCGCCCCGGCTCACCTGGCCGCTCACCTGGCCGGAGCCGCCCTGAGCAGGGAGGTGGGGTCTGGGCAGACCCCGGAGAGGGCGCGCGTTGCTGTTCCAGGGCCCAGCCGTTGCCCCGGGCATTGCGTGGGGCTGGATCCTGGCTCCAGCCCTGCTGTTGGGGTGACCGTGGCCAAATCACCCGCCCTCTTGGCGCCTCAGTTTCTTCCCCTGGACGGCGGTGCGGCTGCAGGGTCTGTCCTGTAGGGCAGCGAACGCAAGGCCGTCGGGATCCCAGTCCCTTCTCCTTGACCAGCTCAGGGCAGCTGGACTCCCAGGGCCTCCAGTGTGGGAGCCAGGGGCAGAGCGGACGAGGCCCCACTCGCGTCTCAGGGGCAGTTGTGGAATTCGGTTGGACTTCCTGAGCCCTGCGCTCATCCGCTGAGTCAGGCCTGGGTCTTCATTCTCCAGAGTCTAGTGGATGCTAAGCCCTTCCGTCACCTCAACGTGAAAATGGAAATGGCCTTGAGGAGGACGTTCATTCACATCGCGGAGTCGTAGCCACGAAACACGCAGAGGGGGCTCTCCAGGGGTACGGGGGCCGAGGGGAGCCCTGTGGCCGGAGCCCCACATCCCTCGTCCCCCGTCTGGCTCCTCCGGGACGATGGACACGGAGAAGAGCCGCCTTCGGATTCCCGTCCACACGGCTGTGCCTTCGCAGCGGCAATGCATCCGTTGCGCTCCCCACCGGAGTGGAGCAGAGCGCGAGGCTGGTGCCTCCGAGCCGCGCCGGGCAAGCCGGCCTCCCCTGCACCGCAGGCCAAGGCGCTGCTTGGAGACGCAGGCGGCCGGTCCCTCCCCCCGGCGGAGGCGCCGCGTGGTAAGTTCCAGCGGAGAAAGCGGAGAAAGCGGAGCCGGCGCTTTGCTGAGTCACCGAACGGAGCCGATTGCCGGCGGGGCTGAGTGTGGCCGAGCCGCTAGCTGAGCTGCGGGCGGCGGGGTGAGCGGCGGGACAGGAGGGGCTGCGGGGGTAAGCGCTTGTCTCTCGGCTGCGGTGGGGCTTGCGGGGCTGTGCGGGGTCTGGGTCGGGCCCAGGTCTCCCCTGAATTGGCTTCTGTGCTTGGGGTGGGCACGCGCAGAGGCTCCCGGGGGTCGGGTGGGGCTGTGTCATCTTCTGTGTGCAAAGGACCTCACGCTCCCTTCTCACACCCAAGCGCCCGCCCGCGTGCCTTTGGGGGAGGGCTGGGCCCGGCTCAGGAAGCGGGGTTTCCCCTCTTAAACTCGGGGTGGATCTGGTCCCCGCTCCCAGCTGGGGCTGGTTCTCACGCAGCCGCGGGGTGGACAGAAGCTGGGCGTGGTGAGGTGAGAACCCGGGCACAGCCCGCAGGCCCCGCAGGCCCCGCCGGCCCCTCTTTCTGCTTGGAGTGGGGTGAAGGGGCTCCTGGGCCCTGTTTTCTTTTTTAATAGCAGGTGTTTACGCTCCCTCCTCCTCCCCGCCTGCGCTTTGGCGGGGTGCTGTCTTCTCTTCCATCCTTCATCAAGAATCCCAGTTTGTCCACTGACAGACTCAGTTCCCATGCACAGGGCTCGGGTGTCTGGGACACCAACAGATTATGAGCTGATTTCCAGTACTTTGCCTTGAAGGAAGTGGGTGTTTTCCGTCATGCCTCAGTTTCCTCAGGTCAGAGAAAGTCGGGGTGGATTCCGGTGGCAGGGTGTGGCTGATCGAACATCCCAGGGAATTTGAAGCCCATAAATTATCTGGCTCTGCACGGGACGTGAACGAGGTGAGCTGTGCAGCCATCAGCGGGCCTCAGCTCTAAACCCTTGCTGTTGCCTTGGATTCTGCTGTTGGATCCTAAGTGTGGGGGACCCGGGACCCCCGCAGAGAAAGGCGCTGTTCTTTCAAAATCCAGATCGGAGGTGCAGGCCTGAGCTTTGAAGGGCTGGGTGTAAGTGCGCCCTTATTCCGAGGGGCAGCACAGCAGCAAGGGGGGCCGGCCCTGGCACCACCTCAGCCCATCCACGGCATCGCCAGCAAAAGGCCGGCCTCCGCCCAGCTGCCATGGGGGTTTCCGGGAGGAGATACATTCGAGCCTTGCAGAGAACAGCGGTTCCTCCCCACTGAGGGCTGAGGGCACCTGGGCACCTGCCTGGGTATCTGAGCCCCTCCCTCGTCCAGGGTGACTTGAGGGCGGGCCTGTTGCATCCAAGCCACAGGCCAGATCCCAGATCCGTTCCTGTTGCCATGGAGACAGCCCTGGAAAGACCCACCGTGCTGAAGTCCTGCCTGACAACAGGGGCCAAAGTCGGGGCGGGGGCAGGCCCAGAGATGGGGGTGTGGGAAGGAAAGGGGGTTCCTCTTCCTCACCCTGAGCCGCGTGAGTGTCCTGAGGATGTGCTTGGAGGCTGACCTCGGCTGCAGGCTTCCGCGAGTCGGACCGACGCCGGTCTGTGCGGTTTTCCCGGCTCCTTACCGTCTAGGCAGCAGAGCCGGACGTGAAATGGGGGGGCCCACTGTGCATTCAGACCCGAAACAGCCTCATTAGCGCGGGGACTGAAGAGGTCCAGGTCTCGGCCACGGCGACCACGTGTCTTTTGGGACCATCACCCCCCATCCTCTTGCTTGAACCTGGCGGGGCTGTTTCCCGTCTCAGAAGCACTGGCTGCGGGTCCAGCGCCCCATGGCAGCTGCGCCTCAGAGCCGCAGACCAGAGACTGCCCGTCCTGCCCACGCAGCGACCAGCATCCCCCACCCCCAGCATCCTCCCCGGGGTGGGGGCAAGGCTGGCCGCCCCTTCTGACACCTCAGGAGGCCACCCCAGAGCAGACTGGGGCCGCTATATTCCAGGTGGCACAGCCTAGGCACAAGGACCTCCTGGCCTCGGGGACACAGAGGCCTAGGCACAAGGACCTCCTGGCCTCCGAGCGAAGAGGGGCCCCAGCCTGGCAGAGGGATTCTGCCCCCTCGGGGTGGGGGCTGGGACGCGACAGGAGGCTCTGCCGATCGGGTCCCTGGGCTCCGGGCGGATGGGCTGCAGGCGGGCGTCTCGGGCTGTGGGCTGAGCAGCTGCCTGTCCCAGAGGCCTGCCCGCCTGGCAGGGGTTGACCCCGTGTGACATGGACGTTGAGGAACTGCCTGGGCTTCCTGTCTGCGGAGGGCTCTGTGTGAGCGCCCGGCGGGGGCCGGGGGAACTGGTGGCCTGGAGGAGCCCGAGCCTGTGTCCTGCCCCCTGTCCAGGTGTCTGCCACTCAGTTCGCGCTGAGCTCCATCCGCCATGCTCTCCGGACTCAGGGAGGCTCAGAAGGCAGGGGCACAGCAGCGGGCACCCCCACGCCTGGGTCCCCCCCAGGCCAGTCCTTAACGCCGAAGTCTGTGGAAACAGACTGATCACGAAGGCCTGGCCTGGTCCTGAAGCATGAGGCCGTTTGCCACCGTTCGGCGCATTTAGTCTGAGGTTCATCTGAGTGCGGGCCCCTGGGTGTGGCAGCTGGCCATGCATTTCAGAGGTTTTTTTTGTTTTTTCTGTTTTTTTTTGTCTTTTTAGGGCTGTACCTGTGGCATATGAAGGTTCCCAGGCTAGGGGTCGATTCGGAGCTGTAGCCACTGGCCTGCACCACAGCCACAGCCACAGCCACATTGGATCTGAACCGTGTCAGCACATCATAATGTTGGATCCTTAACCCACTGAGTGAGGCCAGGGATTGAACCTGCGTCCTCATGGATGCTACTCGGGTCGTTAGCCGCTGAGCCATGTCAGGAACTCCATTTCAGAGTCTTATTAAAAAGCAAGGTTGGGGAGTTCCATTGTGGTGCAGTGGAAATGAACCCAACTCGTATCCATGAGGATGCGGGTTGGGTTCCTGGCCTCGCTCAGTGGGTTAAGGATCCGGTGTTGCCATGAGCCACAGTGTAGGTCACAGAAGCAGCTTAGATCCCACATTACGTGGCTGTGGCGTAGGCCAGCAGCTGCAGGTCCAGTTTGACCCCTAGCCTGGGAACCTCCGTATGCCGAGGGTGCAGTCCTAAAAAACTAAAAAAAGAAAAAAAATTCATACTATCATACTGCTTTCCAAAAGAACCACACTAGTTAAGCTGTCGCATCAATGATACCAAAAATAACCAATTAGCCTATTTTTTATGGCTTTTAAACTTTTTTAATGTTTAAATATGATGTGACACGTACACACCTGCCAAACCATCACTGCAGAGTTTCTTTCTCCTCTTTGCTTTCCTTCCCTTCCATACCGCACCCCCAGCCACCCAGCGCCTCCCCGGGCCACCTCCTATCTAATAATAAATAGCTAACATTTTCTGGAATTGAGGGAATTCCCACTGTGGCTCGGCAATTACTAACCTGACTAGTATCCATGAGGATGTGGGTTTAATCCCTGGCCTCGCTCAGTGGGTTAAGGATCTGGCGTTGCCTTGAGCTGTGGTGTAGGTCGCAGGCGAGGCTTGGATCCCAGGATGCTGTGGCTGTGGTGTAGAGCGGCAGCTGTAGCTCCAGTTCAGCCCCTAGCCTGGGAACTTCCATATGCTGTGGGGGCAGCCCTAAAAAGTGAAATAAAGTAAAATAAAATTAAATTTTCTGTAATTCGGTGTAAATGGAATCATACAGTATATTTTAGTTTAGATCTTTTCCCACTCAGCATAATCGTTCTGAGATTTATTGTTGCATGTATCAACAGTTTATTATTATTGTATATACTATTTGTTGTTTTCAGAGGTTTTACATCTATATATATTAAAAACCCTATGGCACATTGTTACAAGTTTTGCTTTGAATAATCTGTTATCTTTTAAACGGATTAAAAATAAGAGAAGAGTCTTTAACATATACCCTCATTTTTACCATTTTGAACCTCCTCCGTTCCTTTGTGTAGAGTTAGTTTTTTTGTTTGTTTTCTGGCTGCGCCCTGGGCATGTGAAAGTCCCAGGGCCAGGGATCGAACCTGCAGCACACCAGTGACCACACCAGATCCTTAATCGGCTGAGCCACAAGGGAGCTCTGAGTCAGTTTTCTAACTGAGAACATTTCTTCTGCCTGAACATTCCTTTTGCATGTTTGATAGTGCAGATCAGCCGGCAACAAATAACTTTCAAACTTCTGTTTGTCGGAATATGTAGGTCTGTATGGGAACGGCTTTAATAAAACATAGCTCGCTATTCGCAAAGCTGGGCAACCATCACCACGGATTTTCCGTCCCCCAGAAAGAAGCCCTGTGCGGTGACTTCCCGCCCCCTGTCGCAGCCCATGGCAACCAGAACTCCGGGTTAACAGGTGTTCGCGTTTGCGTACTGCGCCGTTTCCCACGCTTCGGCAGTATTCCTCCGCCATCCTGCCTAGTTCCTGACGGCAAACCTAACTCTTACCTTTGTTTCTCTGGGTGTCACGCTCCCCTCCTTTAGCTTTCCTTCCCTTTAGGACTTTTTCTTTACTTTCGGTTAAACCCCAAGGTTTGGTGTAATTTTTCTTGGTTGAGGACCCAGGAGCTCCGTAAATCCCTGGTGTGTTGTGAGTTTTGAACGGTCCTCTGTCATTTTGTTTCTTCGCACGTCTCCTCCCCGGTCTCTGTATCTCTACTCTGTGACGAGTGGTGGCACATCCCTTGGGCTGTGCCTGACTCCCCCCCCCCCACACCCAGGCAAACCAAGATATTTATTGTAAGCTTAAGAAATTTTTCACATATTTATAAAGCACCAGTTCTTGGAAGAGTCTGTGCCTACTACAGCCTAATGTTCAGTTTATTTTTTTTCCATTACTTAATGAATTTTATTACAATTATAGGTGTACAAAAATAATCACAACTCATTTTGATAGCATTTCCATCCCAAACCCTCAGTGCACCCCCCCACCCCCCAGATTGTCTTCTTTGGAAACCATAGGTTTTCTAAAGTCTGTGAGTCATTGTCTGTACTGCAAAGAAGTTCATTGTGACTTTTTAGTTTCCACATGTAAGCGGTAGCATTGGGTGTTGCTGTCTAATTGTCTGACTGGTTTCACTTCACATGATAATTTCGAGGTCCATCCATGTTGCTATAAATGTTATTTCATTATTTTTAATGGCTGAGTAATATTCCATTGTGTGTATGTACCATACCTTCCCTATCCACTCCTCTGTCGATGGGCGTTTAGGTTGTTTCCATGACTTGGCTATGTAAGGAGTGCTGCAGTGAACACTGGAGTACATGTGTCTTTTCCAGTCATGGTTTCCTCTGGATAGATGTCCAGGAGTGGGATTGCTGGATCAAATGGTAATTCTATTTTGAGTTTTCTGAGGAATCTCCATACTGCTTTCCACAGTGGTTGCACCAATTTGCATTCCCACCAACAGTGTAATAGGGATCCTTTTTCTCCACACCCTCTCCAGCACTTATTATTTGTAGACTTTTTAATGATGGCCATTCTGGCTAACGTAAGGCGGTACCTCATAGTGGTTTTGATTTGCATTTCTCTAATAACGAGTGATGTTGAACATCTTTTCATGTGTTTTTTGGCCATCTGTATGTCTTCTTTGGAGAATTCTCTGTTTAGATCTTCTGCCCATTTTTTGATGGGGTTGTTTGTTTTTTTGGTATTGAGCTGTGGGAGGTGTTTGTAAATTCTGGAGATTAATCCCTTGTCAGTTGATTCATTAGCAAATATTCTCCCCAGTTCTGTGGGCTGTCTTTTCGTTTTGTTTAGGGTTTCCTTTGCTGTTCAGAAACTTTGAAGTTTAATTAAGTCCCATTTGTTTATTTTTCTTTTTATTGTCATTACTCTGACAGGTGGATCTGAGAAGATGTTGCTCTCATTTATGTCAGAGAGTGTTTGGCCTATGTTTTCTTCTAAGAGCTTTATAGTATCTGGTCTTATATCTAGGTCTTTAATCCATTTTGAGTTTATTTTTGTGCATGGTGTTAGGAAGTGTTCTAATTTCATTTTTTTACATGTAGCTGTCCAGTTTTCCCAGCACCACTTGTTGAAGAGGCTGTCTTTTCTCCAATGTATATTCTTGCCCCCTTTGTCATAGACTAGTTGACTGTAGGTGCGTGGGTTTAATTCTGGGCTTTCTATCCTGTTCCACTGATCTATATTTCTGTCTTTGTGCCAGTACCATATGGTTTTGATGACTGTAGCTTTGTAGTAGAGTCTGAAGTCAGGGAGCCTGATTCCTCCAGCTCCATTTTTCTTTTTCAGGATGTCTTTGGCTATTCTGGTTTTTTTGTGCTTCCAAACAAACTTTAAGCTATTTTGTTCTAATTCTGTGAAAAATGTTCTTGGTGATTTGACAGGGATTGCACTGAATCTGTAGATTGCCTTGGGAAGTATAGTCACTTTGATAATATTGACTCTTCCAATCCAAGAGTATGGTATGTCTTTCCATCTGTTCATGTCATCCTTGATTTCTTTCATCAGCGTCTTATAGTTTTCAGAGTACAGACAGGTCTTTTGTCTCTTTAGGTAGGTTTATTCCTAAGTATTTGATTCTTTTTGATGCGATGGTAAATGGGATTGCTTCTCTAATTTCTCTTTCTGATCTTTCATTGTTGGTATATAGAAATGCAGTTGATTTCTGTGTATTAATTTTGTATCTTGCAACTTTGCCAAATTCATTGATGAGCTCTGATAGTTTTCTGGTAGAGTCTTTAGGACTCTCTAGGTATAGTATATCATGTCGTCTGCAAATAGTGATAGTTTTACTTCTTCCTTTCCAATTTGGATTCCCTTTTATTTCTTTTACTTCTCTGATGGCTGTAGCTAGGACTTCCAAAACTATGTTGAATAGTAGTGGTGAGAGTGGACATCCCTGTCTTGTTCCTTATCTCAGTGGGAATTCTTTCAGCTTTTCACCATTAAGAATTATGTGAGCTCTGGGTTTGTCATAGATGGCAAAGGTTCCCCCTTTGCCCACTTTCTGAAGGGTTTTGGTCAGAAATGGGTGTTGGATTTTGTCAAAGGCTTTTTCTGCATCTATGGAGAGGATCATATGATTTTTATTCTTCAGTTTGTTAACGTGGTGTATCACACTGATTGATTTGCAGATATTGAAGAATCCTTGCATCCCTGGGATAAATCCCACTTGATCATGGTGTACAATCCTTTTAATGTGTTGTTGGATTCGGGTGGCTAGTATTTTGTTGAGGATTTTTGCATCTATGTTCATCAGTGAGATTGGCCTGTAATTTTTTTGTGGTATCTTTGTCTGGTTTTGGTATCAGGGTGGTGTTTGCCTCATCGAATGAGTTTGGGAGTGTCCCTTCCTCTGCAGTTTTTTGGAAGAGTTTCAGAAGGATAGGTGTTAGCTCTTCTCTAAATGCTTGATAGAATTCACCTGTGAAGCCATCTGGTCCTGGACTTTTGTTGGTTGGAAGTTTTTAAATCACAATTTAAATTTCAGAATTTGTGATTGGTCTATTCATATTTTCTATTTCATCTTGGTTTAGTCTTGGAAGATTGTACTTTTCTAAGAATTTTTCCATTTCTTCTAGGTTTTCCATTTTATTGCCACATAGTTGCATATAGTAGTCTCTTATGATCCTTTGTATTTCCGTGATGTCTGTTGTTACTTCTCCTTTTTAATTTCTTTTTTTTTTTTTGCCTTTTTGTCATTTTAGGGCCACACCCGCAGCATATGGAGGTTACCAGCCTAGGGGGCTAATCGGAGCTGTAGCCACTGGCCTACACCGTAGCCACAGCAATGCAGGATCCGAGCCGCGTCTGCGACCTACACCACAGCTCACAGCAACACCGGATCGTTAACCCACTGAGGAAGGCCAGGGATCGAACCCGCAACCTCATGGTTACTAGTCGAATTTGTTAACCGCTGCGCCACGACAGTGTCCTCTCTCTTTTTTTGTTGATAAGTCTGGCTAAGGGTTTATCAATTTTGTTGATCTTTTCAAAGCTTCTTTTCAATGAAGCTTTTAGTTTCATTGATCTTTTCTATGGTTTTCTTCGTTTCTCTTTCATTGATTTCTGCTCTGATCTTTATGATTTCTTTTCTTCTTCTAACTTTAGGTCTTGTCTGTTCTTCCCTCTTTAGCTGCTTTAGATGTAAAGTTAGGTTGTTTATTTGAGCTTTTTCTTGTTTCCTGAGGTAGGCTTGTATTGCTATAAACTTTTCTCTTAGAACTGCTTTTGCTGCATCCCAGAGGTTTTGGACTGTCACATCTTTGTTGTCATTTGCTTCTAGGCATTTTTTTTTTTTTGTCTTTTTGCCTTTTCGTAGGGCCACACTCATGGCATATGGAGATTCCCAGGCTAGGGGTCCAATCTGAGCTGTAGCCATCAGCCTATGCGAGAGCAATGCGGGACCCGAGCCGTGTTTGCAACCTACACCACAGCTCACAGCAATACTGGATCCTTAACCCACTGAGCAAGTCCAGGGATCGAACCCACAACCTCATGGTTCCTAGTTGGATTCGTTAACCACTGTGCCATGGTAGGAACTCCTCTTCTAGGTATTTTTTAATTTCCTCTTTGGTTTCTTCAGTGATCCATTGGTTGTTTAGTAGCATGTTGTTTAGTCTCCATGTGTTTGTATTTTTTGCCATTTTTTTTTTCTTGTCGTTGATTTCCAGTTATATAGCACTGTGGTCAGAAAAGATGCTTGATATGATTTCAATTTTCTTAAAGTTACTGAGGCTTGATTTGTAGCCCAGGATGTGATCAATCTTAGAGAATGTTCCATGTGTACCTGAGAAGAATGTGTATTCTGTTGCTTTTGGATGGAATGCCCTATACATATCTATTAAGTCTATCTGATCTAATGCTTCATTCAGGGCCTGTGTTTCCTTATTGATTTTCTGTCTTGATGATCTATTCATTGCTGTAAGTGGGGTGTTAAAGTCCCCCACTGTGATTGTGTTATTGTTGATTTCTCCTTTTCTTATATATTGTGGTGATCCTATGTTGGGTGCATAGATATTTAAAAGTGTTATATCTTCTTCTTGGATTGATCCTTTGACCATTATGTAGTGCTCTTCCTTGTCTCTTAAAATGTTCTTCATATTAAAGTCTATTTTGTCTGATAGGAGTATTGCTACTCCAGCTTTCTTTTGATTGCCGTTTGCATGGAATATTTTCTTCCATCCTCTCACTTTCAATTCATATGTGTCCCTAGAAATGAAATGGGTCTCTTGAAGACAGCATATATATGGGTCTTGTTTTTGTATCCATTCAGCTAGTCTACGTCTTTTGGTTGGGGCATTCGGTCCCTTAGCATATAAGGTAATTATTGATATGTATGTTCTTATTGCCATTTTATTGTCTTGGATTTTTGTTGCTCTTTTTTCTTCCCTTATTCTCTTGTTGTCTCCTCCCACAAGATGGCTATCTTTAATGTTGTATTTGAGTTGATTATTCTTATTTGTTTGTGTATCAATTATAGATTTTTGGTTTGCAGTTACCCTGAAGTTTTGATATAGGAGTCTATATACAAATGAGACTGTTTTAAGTTGTTGGTTTCTTAATTGCAAGTGCATCTCCAGTGTCCTGCATTTGTGCTCCCTTCTCATGATTTCTGATTTTAGTAGCATAATTGTGCATGGATGATTTGGTATCTTTACTGTATGTATGCCTTTACTGGTGAGCCTTGTCATTTGTGGTATTTTTGTTTCTGGTTGTGGCCTTTTCTTTTCTGCCTAGAGAAGTTCCTTTAGCATTTGTTGTAAAGCTGGTTTAGTGTTGCAGAAATCTCTCAGCTTTTGCTTATCTGTAGAGGTTTTGATCTCTCCTTCAAATCTGAATGAGAGCCTTGCTGAGTAAAGTAATCTTGGTTGGAAGTTTTTCCTTTCATCACGTTTAGTATATCATGCCATTCCCTTCTGGCCTGCAGGGTTTCAGCTGAAAAATCTGCTGATAACCTTATTGGGGTTCCTTTGTATGTCATTTGTTTCTTTTCCCTAGCTGCTTTCAATATTTTCTCTTTGTCTTTAATTTTGGTCATTTTGATTAATATGTGTCTTGGGGTGTTCCTCCTTGGGTTTATTTTATATGGTACTCGTTGTGCTTCCTGGATTTGAGTGAGTCGTTCCTTTCCCATATTAGGGAAGTTTTCAGCTATTATCTCTTCAAATATTTTTTCTGTCCCCTTCTCTCCCTCTTCTCCCTCTGGCACCCCTGTAATATGGATATTGGTGCATTTAACATGATCCCAGAGTTCTCTGAGACTCCCCTCACTTCCTTTCAATCTTTTATCTCTTTTCTTTTCTGCATTAGTGATTTCTACTAATCTGTCCTCCACCTCACTGATTTGTTCTTCTGCCTCTTGTATTCTACTGTTGGCTGCTTCTAATGAATTTTTTATTTCAGTTATTGTATTTAGCATCTCTTCTTGTTTAATTTTTACAGCTTGTATTTCTTTGCTCAGTGTTTCCTGTAAATGATCCATCTTTGCCTCCAGTTTATTTCTAATGTCTTGCATCATCTTCAGCATCAACAGTCTAAAGTCTCTTTCTGGGAGGCTGATAATCTCCTCATCACTGAGCTGTTTTTCTGGGCTTTTT
This sequence comes from Catagonus wagneri, assembly GCA_004024745.2. Classification (NCBI taxonomy): domain Eukaryota; kingdom Metazoa; phylum Chordata; class Mammalia; order Artiodactyla; family Tayassuidae; genus Catagonus; species Catagonus wagneri. Next base: position 268,331 of record PVHT021183705.1, on the reverse strand, counting down.
TCTTTCTCCCTTATCTGAGTTATAGTTTTCTGTCTTTTTATTTTTATAGGTTTTTGGTGTGGTGACCTTTTTGCATACGATAGAGTTGTAGCCTCTCTTAGTTCAGGTGTTTGCCTCCCCTGTGGCTAAAGTTGGTATGGAGGGGGCTTGCTGTAGACTTCCCGTTGGGAGGGACTGGTGCCTGCTCACTGGTAGGTGGGGTTGATTCCTATCCCTCTGATGGGTGGGGCTTTGCCTCTGGGTGAGATTAGAGGCTGGCTGTGTGCCTGAGGTGTCTTTAGGCAGCCTGTTTACTGATGGGTGGGGCTATGATACCACCTGGATTATTGTTTGGCCTGGGGTTTGGCCTGGGGCTTCTCAACACTGATGGGAGGGACCAGATTTTCCCAAAAATGGCCACCTCCAGAGAAATGCAGCCTGATGAATATTCCCGAGAGCTTCACCTCCAATGCCCTTCCCCCACAACAAACCACAGTCACCCCTGTTTTCCCAGGAGATCCTCAAAGAATTGCAGTAGGATTCCACCCGGATTCCTATGGAGACTTTGCTTTGCCCTGGGACACAGTGCAGGTGAAAGTCTGTGTGCACCTTTCAAGAATCGGGTCTCCTCTTTCCCCCAGTCTTGTGGAGCTCCTGCACACAAACCCTGCTGGGCTTCAGTGCCAGGTGCTCTGGGGGCTCTTTTGCCCTGTGCCCGATCCCCAGGCATGGGGATTTGGCCTGGGCCTCAGAACTCTCAGTCCTGTAGCTGAGTCTCTGTGATGCGGTTACTTTCCAGTCTGTGGGGCTTCCCACCCAGGAGGTATGGGGTTGCTTCTATCATGTAATCGCCCCTCCTACCTCTTGATGGGGTCTCCTCGTTGTCTTCTGGAGTAGAATATCTTTTTTGAAAGTTTTTTTGAAAGTTTTTTTTGAAAGTTTACAGTCCATTTGATTGAAGGTTGCTCGGCATTTGGTTGTAGTTTTGTTGTTTTGGGGAGAGAAGTTGAGCTCCAGTCCTTCTATTCCGCCATCTTAATCCAGTCTCCATCTAATGTTCAGTTTACTATGAAAGATTTTATTTAACAGAGGTGCTGCCCACGGTTTCCTTGCAGCCGGCAGGTGATGGGCACTCGGGAAGCTGGTGGAAAGGAGCCCTGTGCCCGCTAGCGCTGGTTGGAGGAGGGCACCCCTGACAGTTTTAGAGATTCTTCTTTCTGTGATTTATTTTCAGTGCTTTCCATTGGCCTGTGTTCGCGTTCACCGCCTTACCTCGGAGCTGTCAGTTCCACTGAGGAGCCAAAGAACCTGTCACCTCTGCTCTCAGGCTGATTATTCTCGTGTTTCCGCTTGCGCCCTTCTTCCATTTCCCGTCTCTGCTGCTGTTCTCCATCCGCCCTCGCGGTCCCCCTTTCTCACGAGATGTGTATACGTATTAATCAGAGTTACTTAGATTTTCTGTCTAGCAGTTGCAGCAACTTCGCATCTCTATCAATGGCTTTATAGGTAGTTTTCCTTGCTTTTTTCCTGAGTCTTTTAATTTTTTCAGAGTTTTGTCTTTTTCAAAAAATTAAACTATAGAAGTTCCTGTCGTTGCTCAGCAGAAACAAGTCTGACTAGTATTCATGAGGACGCAGGTTCAATCCCTGGCCTCGCTCAGTGGTTTAAAGATCTGGCATTGCCATGAGCTGTGGTGTAGGTTGCAGATGTGCTCATATCTGGCGTTGCTGTGGCTGTGGCGTAGGCCAGTGGCTACAGCTCCAATTTGACCCCTAGCCTGGGAACCTCCGTATGCCATGGGTACAGCCCTAAAAAAAAAAAAAAAAAAAAAAAAATTAAGAGCTGATTTATAGTGTTATGCCAATTTCTGCTATACAGCAAAGTGCCCAGTCTCGTAAGTTTTTGTTGAATGTCACACATTGTCCACCCAGGAGCAGTGGGGGTTGACAGAAATAATACCTGCCCAGCAACGGGCACACCACCTGTGTTAGTGTGTGGGTTTGTCAGCCCAGGTGGCAGCTGAGGTGGGGCAAGGTTTGTTCTTTCTGTCATCACCCTCCCGTGGTGGTGGCCTTGTGCTGCGTGCGGTGTGGTGCCCGGGGGTGAGGGGGCTTATATTCTCTGTTTCTGATCACCCTTAGCGTCTAGTGCTCTGCGCGCCTGCCCAGCCGCAGGCTGCTGTGGCCTGTGCCGGGTGCACTGCTTGTTCAAGCCACGGGGCTCTCCCTTCACTGGTCCAGCTTTAGAGTCAAGGCGTCTGATCCTGAACTGGAGGTGGGTGTCCTGGGCCTTCCTGCGCTTCCCCCAGCAGCCAGCCTCTGCTTTGAGTCTGCGGGGTCCTGAGCCGGGGACCCTCCCCACCCCAGGGCAGGTGGCGTCCACGCCTCCTAGTTCCCCGGGCAGGAAGGAGGGAGGGGTCCCCCACTCCCACCCCACCCCACCCCCTGACCCTGAAGACAAGAGGGTCTAGCCAAGGCTTTCGCTTGGTGTGAAAGAAAGGCCTGGGCCGTGGGGAGGGTCTTGTACCCATCCAGGCAGCAGGACAGCTGACTGTCCCTTGCCCCCTGCACCCAGGAGAGCAGAGCCCCTTTCCCGTCTGGCGCCTCTGACACCAGGCTGACACCCCGACGCCAGGCTGACACCCGGCCCCCACTCAGCTCTCAGGGTGTACCTGCTGGGGTGGAGCTCACCCCTCGCCCCCCGCCCACCTCTTTCCCCTGAGCTCTGCTGCAGGCGACCAGCCAGGTGCCTTGTCCCCTTGGATGGACGTGTCCCCATTGGGTTCTCTTGGGATCCAGCCCTTACGGGCCCAAGACAGGATGTGATTTGCTAGATTATGTGGCTCTTTCTCGTTTTCGGGATGGGACAGACATCCTCTTGCGATTTCTCCATCTTCATAAGCAGAGCTACTTTCTTGCATGTTTTCAAAATTACTTCTCTTTCCTTTTTGTAAATGATCTCTCTTGATGGTTACCTCTTTATCATGTGAGATCTTAGTTTGACTGTTGAGTTTCACAATCTCCAAATATAGTCAAGATGCTTATTCGCTGTATTTACTGCACATACTGTTTCAGCTTGTTTTTAGCTTCGTAATTGCATCGCATTGGTAGTAAGGGGTGTGACTTTTAATGCAGTGGAATCTGCTGACCTTTTCTTGTGTGAATTCCTTTTATCTCCTTTAAGCCTGGAGAGTCTTCTCTGGAGACTTGGGGAATGTTCGTTTCTGCTTCTCCTCAAGAGTTTTATTTTTTCTATTAATTTTTTTGTCGTTTTAGGGCGCACCTGCAGCATATGGAGGTTCCCAGGATGGGGCTGAATCGGGGCTACAGTTGCCGGCCTACACCACAGCCACAGCAAGGCCAGATCTGAGCCGCGTCTGCAACCTACGCCACAGCTCATGGCAACACTGGATCCTTAACCCATTGAGTGAGGCCAGGGATCGAACCCGCAACCTCATGGTTCCTAGTCGGCTTCATTAACTGCTGCGCCATGACGGGAACTCCCCCTCAAAGTTTTAATGCTTTGAGTTTTCACCCTCAGTTCTCTTTAACCCATTCAGAATTTTACATTAGAAAGGTAACATTCTGAAGATTTCTTTTTTCTTTTTCTTTTTTTGTCTTTTTGTCTTTTTGGGGCTGCACCCACGGCATATGGAGGTTCCCAGGCTAGGGGTCTAATCAGAGCTGTAGCTGCCAGCCTTCACCACAGCCACAGCAGCGCCAGATCTGAGCCGCATCTGCGACCTACACCCCAGCTCACGGCAACGCTGGATCCTTAACCCACTGAGTGAGGCCAGGGATTGAACCTGCAACCTCATGGTTCCTAATCAGATTCGTTTTTGCTGCGCCACAACGGTAACTCCTGAAGATTTATTTTTCTTTCACCATCATCCCAGTACTTTCAAATGATATTCTTCCCCCTGCCATTGAATATAACGTATTATATCCTCATGTGTTATGTAGGGCCTGCTTCTGAACATGTAATCTTTATCTGTCATCTGCCCATTCGCAAGGTGGGTTTTTTTCTACTTGGTAAAACTATACCATTTAGACTGAAGAAATCAGTTTCCAGTTATAAAAACATTTGCCGTGTTTCTCTGGGGCCCGTTTCAGACTGCCCGGGGTGCCTCGGCCGGCAGCATCTGTCGTGGCCTGAGCTGCCCGTTGGAACCCGGGCGCTGTGTGCCCCTCTAGCCATCCGGCTGGGCTGCGGGGCGGTGCCCTGTCGCCGGGGGCAGGGGCAGAGGAGCTGCAGGGGGACGTGGCCTCAGTGCCACGGCCCCACCCCGGTGGCACCTTCTCCCTCCTGCCCGCACGGTGGCCGCGGGGGCACTTCCCTGTGACTGGTGACAGAGGAAGAGAGGACTCAGGCCTGGTGCACGGATGATTCTGCCCACACGGGGGCACCGCCCCAGTCCCCTGGGGACTGGGGTTGTCAGTTTTCTGTTGCTGCCATAATAGGCACTACTGAGAGCAACACACACGTGTTAGCTTACAGCCCCGGTCAAGGCCAAGGCGGCCCCAGTCCTGAGAGTGGCAGGTGCGGCCCTCAGGGTCCAGGCCCATTTCCTTGTTGTCACAGAACAGACATCCTGTGTCCTTGGGCTGTGGCCTGAGGCCACGCGGAGCTGCCCAGGCCCCGTCAGTCCCTCCCTTGCAGGGCAGCAGTGCCATCAGGGCTTCCTCGGCCACGGACCTTGACCTCGGCCAGGAGAGCGAGCTGCTGGTAAAACTCACGTGACTGCGTTCGGCCCCAGGGCCTTCAGCCTTCAGCCTTCAGCACGGTTACAGAACCCCTTACGTCGCGTAAGGCGACGCCGTCACAGGTTCCCGGAGGACACAGACAGTGTTGGGACCACCACCCACCTCCCACCTGAGTGTCCGCAGCTTAACCTCTGGCCTTCTCCGGGTGAACACAGTCTGTTTCGCTGGGATGGAAGCGTCTGGTTTCTAAGAAATCTTATAGTTAAAAAACATAGTTCGAAATAAATTGTCTTCGAGGAGAGAATGCCAGGGAGCCGACGTGGTTGGGTTTACGGTAACAAGTCGGTTCCGCAGAAATCTCCCCAACAGCAGCACTTTGTGAGTATTTTTTCAATTGCTACACGGAGCACACCGGCCCGTAAGAGAGACAAGCCCAAGCTTAGGGCTGTGGGGTGGATTCGGGGCAGGGGAGCCCGAATCCACAGCAGGAGGTCTGGGGCCTTCCAGGTAAACTGCAGGTCACTTAGCTGCCCGAGTGAACAGACCAGCAGCGCCTCCCGAGCGCCGGCCACGCGTATCCCTCTGGCCTCGGCACCGTGCTCCTGCCTGTGAATGCTAGTTCCCGGGCGGCTGCCCGGTGCCCGCATCGGTGCCTCACCAGCCACACACACACTGAACTCTCCGAAGTCCTGCTGCGGGAAAGCCTATCGTCAGTCCCGTGCGTTAGATGCTGTCCTGAGCAAGTGTCCCTTTCCCCCTGAAATGCCATTTCAGGAGCAGAACTGTCCGGTTGGGGCAGAGCTGCCGTCTCTGCGCTGACACCGCAGTGCTACGGGGCAGCTGTCCGACCCCCTGTCCCACTGCTCGGTGTCTTTTTATTTCTGCACTTCGGTCAGCCCCCGTCCCCCATGCTTGTGTGGACACCTGTGTATGTTGTTTCCTGTCCCTCTGACAGGACACTCATTACCAGCCTCTGCCGCATTTTCCTCTAATTATACTGCAAAACACTGGTTCTGAGGTGTTGTCCTTGAACAAAGCGTTTCCTGAACTCCTCTTCTGGCTGCGATGGAGGCTTCGAACTTGTTCTAGGAGCTCCCATTGTGGCTTAGCAGGTTAAGAACCCGACACGGTGTCCATGAGGATGAGGGTTCGATCCCTGGCCTCGCACAGTGGGTTAAGGATCCAGTATTGCTGTGGCGGTGGTGTAGGTCACAGATGCAGCTCCGATTTGACCCCTAGCCCAGGAACCTCCATATGCTGCATGCACAGCTGTCAAAAGAAAAAGAGAAACAGAAAGAAAAAAACCAAGCTTGCTCTACAACCGCTGAAACCTCTCGACTGGATGGGAGAGTGAGACGACGTGACCCTGCGGGGAGCAGAACTCGGGGACGTGGGGCGGGGGTGGGGGCACTCCTGCTGCTGCTGTCAGGGGCCAGGCTGCAGAGGTGACAGGGCAGGGCCCGGATGCGAGGGTGGGGCTGTGCTTCTGCTGGGAGGCTGGCAGGGCTGGGGGGAGGGTGCGGCCCCCGTGGGTGGTGTCGCCTGTGCCAGCCTGGGCCTTGTGGCAGCCCTGGCCCACAAGGTCCCGTCCAGGCCTCTGCATGACTCTGATGCGAGGTGCCTGTTCAAGCTCTGCTCGTCCCCCCGGCTGTCCCTACTGTGTTCCTGCTGGCCTGTCAGAGTCCTGACCATGCTCCAGGGCCACGTCCTGGTGACACTGCTCTGCTCTGGGTCCCTGCAGCCTTGGCTTCAAGTCCAGTCGAGGGAGGGGCTGCTGGTCGGGGGACTGACTCCTCACGCAGGGACCCGGCCGTCCCCTGGGGTTAGCCTGTCCTGGGCTTGCGGAACCTCTTGGGCCCTCTCTGGGCCTCGGCAGGATGGGCCCCAGGGCGGTGCAGGACCGGGAGGCACGAGGCTGGCCCTGAGCGCCTGTATCCTGGGCCTTCTGTGCGGCATCCGCAGTGCGAAAAGGCCCCGGGCCCGCGGGACCGGAGGGCGTCCAGCAGAGACGCGCCTCCACGGGCATGTAGGAGGCTCCGAGGGAGGGTGGGCTGCAGACCCCATTGTGCCCACCAGCCCCCCCACTCTCACCTCAGCCCCGCAAAGACCCCAGCTGCCGGCGCAGGCACCCAGCTAGGGAGAAAGGCGAGCTTTAACCAGAGCGCCCCGACCGCCAGCCCCTGCTGGCTGATTCAGAGATGCGCTTCCAGTTACAGTTTTACTTTCTGTATTTAATAATTTACCAGAACTTGTGATATTTCTGTGCTATCTGAATCGGTTATCTAGCCAGAATAACTGCCATGATAACTCAACCTGGAAGACGTTTTTACAACCTCAGTGCTGAAGGACACAGTAAAAAAATTTAGATTTCCATTTATTTACGTTTTCTTGTGCTATAAAGATGTGAGAGGGTGAGCAGTTAAAGGCCTCCGGTTAACAGTGTCCACCGGGGCAGTGAGCAGCCTTGCTTGGTTTGTTCCATGTGGTCGGCACTTTCACGAAGAGACGGGATGGTGCCGAGACCCCTGGCGGGAGTTCCTGACATATTTTTAAAATAGATGACAATGGGTTTCAAGTCACTCTTCTCTTGCAGATGATTTTTGTTGCTATGCTTCCAGTTCATGAACCTTTTCTTTTGCGATGTTTAATTCTGCTGTTGATACCACCCAGCGTCTTTCTTATTTCAGGCACTGTGGTTTCATCTCCATACTATTGATCTGGTTCTTTGGAATTTATGCCGTGTCTCTCCCGGACGTGCTGCTGTTTCCTCCACCGTCTGGAGCATGTGGTCGTATCCGTACTGGCTGTTATAACATCCTGTCTGCTGCTTCTTTCTTTATTTTTCTTCTTTTGTCTTTTTGGGGCCGTACCCGAAGCATATGGAGGTTCCCAGGCTGGGGGTTGAATTGGAGCTACATCTGAAGCCACAGCCACAGCCACTCTGGATCCGAGTCGCATCTGTGACCTACACCACAGCTCACGGCAACTCGGATCCTTAACCCACCGAGCAAAGCCAGGAATCGAACCCACGTCCTCCGGGTACTAGTCAGGTTCTTTCTTGCTGAGCCATGACGGGAACTCCTGGCCGCTGATCCTCCGCGTGCCTGGTCTGCGTTTCTTGCTGTGGTGGGTCCACCGCCAGGCCCTGTCTCCCAGCTTCCCTGCCTGCCTGGTAGGCGACCGGGTGTCCGGCAGTATGATTTCATCTTCTTGGGGCTGTTTTCATTCTTTCGAGCATTTTTGAGCATCGTTCTGGGGCGCACCTGCGTCGTCTGGGGAGAGTGGTTTTCGAGGTTCTCCTTTAGGCTCTGCGAGCCGGAGTCAGGGGGCGCTCGATCCAGGCTCCCTGGGCTCCCTCCCCAGGTGGCCCTGCGGCCTCGCTGCTGCCTCAGGATCTCAGGTCCCGCGGGACCCCAGCTCCCTAACTGAAGAAGCAGGGGCTGGGCTGGTGATCCTGAGATGCCTTCCTGGAAATCTGGTCGTCACACGGCCCCTTTTCTAAGTGGCGATCGGTCGGGGGACAGGTTTAGTGGGACCAAAGCTGTGTCTAAACCAGTTCTGTTCTTTTTAAACCCTGTGCCGCCACCTGGAAGCCACTTCCAGTGCTCGGGGTTCACTCGGTGAAGTCGTAGCTCCTGCCGGTTCTTGTTTCTCAGAGGGGACGTCCCTGTGTTCTTGTGACATGCCTCCCTCTCTGGACCGAATCGGCCGGACTCTCAACCGCTCAGGAAGTGGCCTCGGGGGGACAGGTCTTGGCTGAGAGCCACTCGCTCCCGGGCCGGAGGCGGTGGCCTTTCCTCAAACAGGAGGTACTATCGACCCTCCATCCTGAGACGTGAGCTGGCCAATTTTCAGTCACGCTTGTGATTTCAGTTTTAACTGAAAGAGTGATACATACACGTCTAAGGTATTTTGTCTTTGATCAGAAAGTTGCGGCAGGCCTTCCACCTCTAGGAAGACAGAGCGGACATATTTTCCCGTCGCCCCCGTTGGTACCAAACAGCCCTCTGGACCTTGGGTCTAAAACAAACAGAAGTAGACTCTGAAAGGCGGGGCGAAGCAGGCAGGCCGACGAGGGACCTCGAGCAGCGGCGCCCTGGGTTTTCTCCCCGCCTCGCTCATCCTGGACTTGGAGCTGAGGAGGCCAGCAACTCAGGAGCAGCGACAGGCACAGGCAGAAACGGCCCTGAGAAAAGCCACCCTCTCTGGCCTGAGGGCTGGCAGCAGAGATCGCGCCGAAGAGGAGCACAGACGGCAAACAGCACCTGGAAGAGTGACCCCCAGTGAGTGGGGAAATGCAGTTTTTTTGGCTGCACTCACAGCATATGAAAGTTCCCCAGCCGGGGACTGAACCTGCGCCGCAGCAGTGACAACGCTGGATCCTTAACCACTAGGCCTCCAGGAAGCTCCAGGGAAATGCAAATGAGACCTCAATGAGCCACTACCTACCAGAAAGGCTAAAATGAAAAATAACAGCAATGCCAAATGCTGGCAAGGGCGCAGAGAAACTGGCTCACGAGTTGACGGTGGAAGGGTCGGACGGTGCAGCGCCTCTGGAAAGCGGTCTGTGGTGACGTAAATGACTGACCTTCGACTAGGAAAGACCCAGAAATTGCAGGGGGCAGGCACCGTCCCGGTCCATTCAGTGCCCACCTCAGGTCACAGAGACTTGGTGCTGAGTGTCAGGATGGGGACCGGGCAGCCTGCCTGTCCCTCCCGTGGGGACACGGGCAGCTTGCTCGGTGCAGACACGTCCTGGGGCTGCACTGCTGTCCCTTTCCTTGCAGCCCCCCCACCACCACCGCCTTGGGGGCCACATCAGCCCTCAGCTCCCCCCACCTCCTCTCCTTTCCGGGCAGCTGACCCCACCCCCAAGCCCCAGCCCTGTGCACACACCCCCGCCTCAGACAGCCCTGGGGGCCCTCCCTGACCTCCGGGTAGCCTCTGTGGCCCTCGGGCTCTACGAATGCTCTGGCGCCTGGCTGTCACTGGAAGCAGCGCTGTCCTCTGAGAGCAGGGGCTGGGGGTAGGAGGGTGGGGTTGGAGCAGGTGGTTTGCTGGGCGGCGGCCCCAGTGCCAGGTCGAAATGGGTCTGAGCCGTCCCTGCGCATGGAGCCACAGCCCACACTGTGTGGACCTCGGGTACGGAACAGCGCCCAGGCCCAGAGGCAGCCTGGGGGTCCTGCCTGTCCAGCTCCAGCTCAGGGGTCGCGGTGCCATGTCATCTGCTGGGCCTCGGGGGGCAGTGCCCCGGCTGCAGCCTCAAACCTCGAGGCGCTGTCATCAGACTGTGCCCCAGATCCGGGCGGTTACATCTTTGCGGTTGGGTTAGACCCTCCGGGGTGCCCTCGCGGAAGCCCTGGGTGTGGCAGAAGGGACAGGACCTCGCCAAGTCCCCTCGTCTCCCGGCGCCAACCCGACGTCCGCGGGAGGCCGGGACTGCGTGTGCGGCACCTGCGCGGGAAGGCGTTAGCTGATCGGGCCGCCGGCGCAATGTGCGCGCCGCCGTCCCGGGCCTCCGAGGAGGCGACACCCCAAGTGGAAGAGCCGCGTTCTCATTCGGGGAAGTCGCTTTGTGCTTGCAGGGTTTGGAAGGTGACACAGGCGGGTTTGCACCGCGGGACAGTCGCCGCTGGAGCCGCCCGTTGGCCTCGCTCCCCGCCGCCTCCATCCAGCTTTTCTGCGCGGGGCTCCGGGCGGGTGCGCTGCCGCGACCTCGCAGGGAGAAGGACGCGGCCGGCTCGCAGCGGCGTCGGGGGCTCCCTCGGTGGGAGAGCACCCGGGGTCCGAGAAGGCTTGGACCTGCGAAGCGGCAGTATTCACGCGGGCTCCCCCCGGCCGCCTGCAGGAAGGAAGGACGTGTCTGATGCGTCTGACCTCGTCGTTTCCAAGCGGGTTCAAGGCGCGCAGCAGCGCTCCTCTGACGCCGCCAGGAAGCGGGGAGAGACGCGCCTCCGCCGCGACGCTCTTTGCTCGGAGCAGCAAGGCTTTCGCTGCCAATCGAGTCAGACGCGTGAAAAAGGCTGGTCTCGGGCTAGGCCGGCCTTGACCCTTAGAATCACCTGCAGCGTTTTGCTGTGTCCCCTAAGAGATCAGAATTACCGAGGATTTGGGTCGTAACCTCTGTTTCTAACGCAGAGTCAAGGAAGCCAGTTCGATCTTGAACAAACCCCATGGCAAGTGGAAGGTGCAGAAAATGAGGTGGTGAAAGCAGATAGGAAGGGAGGAGAAGGAAACGCCCCCCAAACTTAAAAGCCCCCCCCAACCACGGATTCTGGCAGGAAGTGCGGTGACAACTCGGCACCAGGCATGATCCGAACCTGAGCCTTGGCACATCAGCCTCTGAGAGGGGCAGCTGAACTCTGGAGTGGGCCTGAAGGTCTCAGCCAGGGACAGAGAGCCCCCGACCCTGACCCAGGCTTGCCCTGGGTAGACAGGCAGCAGGGCTCTGTCCGGTGGGTGACCCGCAATGTCCCTCTCCAACAGCCCGCTGCAGCCATCAGGCCTGCGCCCCACCGGCCCGTCACAGGCCTCTGGGGCAGGGGCTCTGCAGCCCAGGACACAGTCCAGCTTTGCCGCTTGGGGCCTGGAGCCGCCAGAGCCGCCCGAAGCCGCTGGTGTCCTCGAGGAGCAGGGGTCCTGTGGCGCTGGCTGAGACCCCCACCCCCAAGGCCTCCGCCCCGCCCCTCCCCACCGGCCTCTTCTGTCTCCGGGGCAACAGGAAGGGCATGGGGCGGTGTGTCACGCACACAGCAGGACTGGACGCTGCAGCTGGCACTTTGCCTGGTGTGGGCATGTGTGCTGCAAACCTGTGGGAAGCATCTAAAACAGCCAGGAGACCCCAGGGCCGCTCTGGACAGCGCGCCTCTGTCGCTCTCAGTGCCGGCAGTGGCATCATGGGACAGCATGCTGGCTCCGTCTACCCCAGTGCTTGTTGTCCGAGGGCTCAGAGCTGGCATTTAGTACAAACTGGACGTGGGGCAGGGCGAGGTCCCCTTTGCTGCCCCAGTGCCGTCACCCAATCCAGGGTCCCGCAGGACGAGCCCAGCCCAGGCGGCAGGAGGGGACAGCGTGTGGCTCCTGGGGGCTCTGGCGACTTTCACGCTGTTCACGCTCAGAGTGATGATGTTAACAGACCTGCTGTGTCTGTCCCCAGACTGCTGTTGGAGAAACGATTAACGCTGCCTTTGGGGAGATGCCTGGCTGGGCTGAGACCCACCGTCCCATCGAAAGCTCTCGGTGCAGGAAATCCAGTGCCAGGGTGGGCCCTGGGGGCAGGCATGGGTCTGAGCCAGCCTGAGCTGACCCATCTACAGGGGTAAGCGAAGGTGGACGGGGTTCCAGATGGAGCCAGAGGCCAGGTGGATGGGACCCGCTGTCCAGCCTGGGCTCGGGGTATCTTAGGCACAGGGCGGTGGCCTTCAGGGACAGGGACGCCCTGGTATCTCTGAGCATTTTGATCTGGTGCTGGTGGTGGATGAGCCGGCCGGGCTGCGCCTCGGCTGGTGGGGCGGCCGAGGGTGCGAGCTCTTCCCCGGAGCCGGCTCGCGCACGCGGACTGAAGGCGCGGTCCCTTCCGCAGTGGTCTGTGGGCCCATGGAGGAGCCCGGGGTCCCGGCCTCCACTCCCTTCCATGTCTGAGGAGCGTGTGTTTCACAGCCGTCGGGCTGCCACATGTGTGAAATGCAGGCCTTAAAGTTGGTGCCCCGGGTCTTGTTCCAGTGGGCGAAGCACAAGCACTGGGTGCGCTGGTTACGTCGGGGCGGGAGCATGGTCTTGCCTGTGCGTCTGCATGTGCGTGAGCGTGTGTGAGTGCATGCGTGTGTATGTGTGTGTGTGCATGTGTGCGTGCGTGTGGTCCTGTGTCAGGTGCCGTGTGGAGGGCGGGCCGGCGGCAGCGTCCTCGGGGCAGCGCCCCCGCTCCCGCCGAGCGCAGTCTGCCCACCAGGCGTGTCTCCCTCCAGGTGAGAGAAAATGTAGAGGAGCCGCAGTGAGCCCCGCCTGCCCCAGCCTGGCCGCACAGCCCAGCACAGACAGCGGCCCGCCCCGGGCGCCCCTCGGCCACCCTCACCATGTCCAAGAAGGGCGCCGGCAGCCGCAGTAAGGGCGACAGGGCGGAGGTCCTCGCCGCGCTGCAGGCCGCCAACGAGGAGCTGCGGGCCAAGCTCACCGACATCCAGATCGAGCTGCAGCAGGAGAAGAGCAAGGTGGGCCCCTCCCCGCGCCTTCCTGGGGCCCCAGGGTCTGCCCAGAGCCGGCTGTGGGCAGGTCTCGGCGGAGGTGCCTGCCCAGGTGTCCTGGGGTCCCTGGGGCTCCCAAGGCAGCTCGGCAGCACCGACAGCTCTGGGGAGCGGTCTGCGGGTTCCAGACCCCAGGGGAGCAGGTGGGCTAAGCCTCGTTCTCAGCACCAGGCCGAGGGCCCTTGTCCAGCCCTGGGACACGCTGCCTCCCCCTGAACCTCTCACAGTGGAATTTAACCCAAATATAACAGCCGGTCCGGCCCCTCTGCTGGACAAGGAAACAGCCAGGCCATGGGCTCCAGCCTCCAGGAGTGGGGAGCAGCTCTAACTGACCTCGGGAAGCTGGGTCCCCCACCCCAGGGGACCCCCTGCCCTGAAACCCGCCCTTGGGGAAGCTTGCAGCCTGTAGGGGGGCCAGGCTTGTGCTGAGGGGGCCTCTGGGGAGGAGGGTGAGAGCCCCCCCGCTGAGTGCCGGGCCCAGCCTGGGTGGCCGTCTCCCTGGCCCAGGCTTCCTGCCCTCCCTGCCACCCTGTCCGCGCTCAGCCTCCCGGGAGCCCCTAGGACGTGCGCAGCTCCAGGAGAGGGGCCGCAGAGAGAGGGTCTGGGGACAGGGTGGCCTGGAGAGGGTGAATGGCTGCAGGCTGGCAGGTGGGACGCCCTGAGCCTTGACCTGGGGGAGCCCCGCTAGGGGAGAGATCAGCGATGGGCGGCCAGCAGCTTCCTCTGAGTTACAGGACCTCCTGGCTGAATCACAGCAGCACTCTTCCGTGACACGTGTCGGATTTCAAGGTCAGATTTCAAGGTCGGTAAATGAGCGGCAGGACCCACCCTGCCCGGCCGTTTACGTGTTGTCTGCGCCTCGGTTGCAGAGGTGTCATCTGAGCCACTCAGCACGTGGCCCTTCACAGGAAAAGCCAGCCGGCAGTCCTGGTCACTCCCGCCTTAGGTCCCTTGCTCTGTAAAAGGGGGCAGAAACTGGACCTGCTGGTGGTGCCAGGATGGAAATGCTCTCGAGCCCCAGGCGCGGAGCCTCTGGCACGGGTAATAGCAGGCGGCTGACCACGCAGCCGCTCCCGTGGCCAAGCCACCTCGATGGGCCTGCAGGGGGGTCAGAGTTCACCAGGGACCCACGGGGAGGGCCTGGGCGAGCACTGCGCTGTGCCGGGTGGTCACAGAATCTGCAAGGCCAGCCGGGGCCCTGCTGCCTGTCTGGAGCGTGGGCTGCGGGCGCACACGTAGCGGCCAGGGGTGGGGAGTTGTCTCCAGACACAGAGCTGGTCCACCCTGTGCCCTAGAGGCCCCTGGTCCCGAGCAGACCGCAGAGGCTGCGTGGCCGAGCCGAGGATGTCACTCTGGCCCTTCCCTGCCGATGAAGGAGAAGAGGAGCTGGCTTGATGAGACCCAATGACAATGAAACCCTTTGTTTTATCGGGTAAAAATACAATAGCAATTGTCTTTTCAACACAAAGAAGCAGCAGGTGCTGGAAATCACTAGTGGTCCTTCTGCCCGAAGCTCCAGATTCTGTTCACCACTGACAGCAGCATCACGCTTATTTCACATGCAGCTTGATCACAGCCCTTCCATCCTGCAGCAGCTCAAGGGGGCACGCCGGCCCCTCGCTGGTCAACAGGCCGAGTCTGGCTGGGTCGGAGTTCATGGCTCTCAAGGCCAACAGGAGCCCCCAGGCTGGCGTCTGAGGCGTGTTATTTATGCAAGGTGACTTACTGTTTTTTGAAAAGGTGATATAACCTCTTAGTTCAAATCCCAAAAGAAAAAGAAAAGGCCCAGGTTAGCAACCCTCTTTGCTCTGAGCCTACATCCTCGGGTCCCAGAGGCGAGTGGGTCACAGTTTCTTGAACACACCTGTGTGAGTCCCTTTTTAAAGCATCAATGACACACACAGTTCTGCTCTCTTTTCCTTCTTACTTTCCCGCGTGTCCGGGAGACCCGAGCTCCCCGGGCCCCTGTGTCCCACGCACGAGCTCCAGCACACTTGACAGCCGCGGGTGAACATCCGTGTCTGTGTGTCCTGGGCCACGTGTGCAAGAGGAAGTGTGACAAGTGTGACAGTGGTCGCTGCGCCCTCTGAGAGCACAGAGGGCCCTTCAGGGAGGCGGACGCTCCAGGAATCAGATCGGCACCGAATCTGCCCGCGGCTGGTTTGCTGGCAGGTGGAAGGCGGCTCTGGCCACACCAGCCCCCGGCCCTCCTCCTTAGAAACCCTTGTCACCCCACCAGGAAAGGGCCCAGATGTCTTTTCACCTCTGCCTGCTTTTTTCTAGTCGAGGTCCCCTAGGCTGTGGCTTCCAGACCCCACTGTGCATCAGAGTTTCCTAGCTCTCCTTAAAAACACAAGGTCCTAAAAGACAACCTACCAAATGGGAGGAAATATTTGCAAATGATACGACCAATAAGGAGTTAATATGCAACATATATAAACAGCTCGTACAACTCAACATCAAAAAAACACACACAACCTGCTTAAAAAAATGGGCAGAAGGCGTCCCCGTCGTGGCTCAGTGGAAACGAATCCGACTAGCATCCATGAGGACGCAGGATCACTCCCTGGTCTCGCTCAGTGGTTAAGGATCCAGTGTTGCCATGAGCTGTGGTGTAGGTCGCAGACGTGGCTCCGATCTGGTGTTGCAGTGGCTGTGGTGTAGGCCGGCAGCTGCAGCTCCAGTTCCACCTCTAGCCTGGGAACCTCGCCGTGGGTGCGGACCTAAAAAGACAAAAAAAAAAAAAAAGGCAGAAGACGTGAAGAGACGTTTTCCGAAAGAGGACATGCCGATGGCCCACAGGCACAGGAAGAGGTGCTCGTCACTCACCATCAGGGAGACCAAATCGAAACCACGAGGAGAGATCGCTTCACACCTGTCGGGATGGCCGTCACCAAAAAGGCCACAAACAGCAAATGTCAGTGAGGACGTGGAAAGAAAGGAGCCTGGGACATTACTGTGGGACTTAAACTGGCGCAGCCACGTGGAGAACAGCACGGTGTGTCTCAAAAAAATAAAGGAGAGCTACCGCGTGACCCAGCGGTTTCACTCCTGGCTATATCTCTGGAAAAAACAGAAATACTAATTCAGAAAGACACGTGCACCCCAATGTCCACGTCAGCATTATTTACAGGTGCCAAGTTATGAAAACAGCCTAAGTGTCTACCAGCAGAGGGATGAAGGAAGAAGATACTACACAGCATAAAAAGAACCAGACAGTGCCTTTTGCAACAGCGTGGAAGGACTCGGAGGGCATCGTGCTAAGGAAAGTCGGTCAGACCGAAAAAGACCAATGCTGTTTCATATCCTTATGTGTGAAATCTAAAAAATAGAACAAACGGGCGAAGATAACCAAAGGGAAGCAGACGCGCAGATACAGAGAACAGACTAGTGGTTACTGCGGGGAGGGGCAGAGGAGGAGGGCAACACAGGGTTAGGGGTTGAGAGGTACAATCTGTTACGTATAAAATAAATGAGCTGCAAAGGTATGTTGTACAAATAGGGAACATAGCCCATACTTTGTAATAACTGTAAGTGCAGTACAACCTTTAAGCATTGCAAATCGGAGTTCCCATCGTGGCTCCGTGGTTAACGAATCCGACTAGGAACCATGAGGTTGCGGGTTCAACCCCTGGCCTCACTCAGTGGGTTAAGGATCCGGCGTTGCCGTGAGCTGTGGTGTAGGTTACAGAAGCAGCTTGGATCCCGCGTGGCTGTGGCTGTGGTGTAGGCCAGCAGCTATAGCTCCCGGTAGACCCCTAGCCTGGGAACCTCCATATACCGCAGGTGCGGCCTTAGATGAGGCAGAAAGACAAAAAACAAACAAACAAAAAACGCACTGGAAGCCAGAGAAACGATTACACAGAGCCGCCTCCATGGAGGGTGGGTGGCGGGGAGGGGAGGTGGGGGTGAGGCCTGGGGAGCTCGGGGGCAGAAGTGGTGACCTTGTGGGGGGGGCAGGGCTGTAAACGGGTGCGTGGGGCTCCTCGTTTGTCCACCCCTGCCCCCCCCGCCAGCAGGTAGACCCAGACGCCAGCCTGGATCCCAGCCACTCCTTCATGCCCTAAATAGATCATGACCATTGACTGCATGCCACATGGTGGCTGCTGGGTCCTTCACCATATGGTCAAAGCTTTTGGCTGCACATCAACCATTCAGTAAAAAAATCAGAGTGTCCCCCCAAACCTAGATATCAGACATCAGGCAAACTGGCACGCAGCTGCCTACACTGGTTTCTCCACCTGCCAAGACTGTCACAGGAGGTAAGCCGGCCACCCCGTTGTTTGGGCTACAGGAGGTGGGGCCCAGGCTGGCTGGAGAGCAGAGCCGCAGCCCCCAGGGCTGAGCCCTCTCCCTGGGGGATTTATTCGAGGGGTGAGGGTTTCACCCCTAGGCTCTCTCCTCCGTCCTGCTTTCCCGCCAGCAGCGCTTCCAGGCTTGACGCCTGTGGGGCATGTTCACACTTTTCACCAGTGGGGCTTGACTCGGTTTTCCGTCCACCTTTTAAGGAGGCATTCTTCAGTGGAAGGTGGCTCCCAAGTGTGCAAGCGGAAAGCCTTCCCCAGACTCGCATGGGCTTTCGGGGAGGGGGGGCGTCGGCTGGCAAACAGCCCCCGCGGGGCATTGCCCTTGTCTTGCAGGTCAGCCGGGTGGAGAGGGAGAAGAATCAGGAGCTCAAGCAGGTGCGCGAGCACGAGCAGCACAAGAATGCAGTCCTACTCACCGAGCTCAAGACCAAGCTGCACGAGGAGAAGTTGAAGGAGCTGCAGGCCGTGCGGGAGACGCTGCTGCGGCAGCACGAGGCCGAGCTGCTGCGGGTCATCAAGATCAAGGACAACGAGAACCAGCGGCTGCAGGCGCTGCTGCATGCCTTGCGCGACGGCGCCCCCGACAAGGTGCGCACGGTGCTGCTGTCCGAGGCCAAGGAGGAGGCCAAGAAGGGCTTCGAGGTGGAGAAGGTGAAAATGCAGCAGGAGATCTCCGAGCTGAAGGGGGCCAAGAAGCAGGTGGAGGAGGCGCTCACCATGGTGATCCAGGCGGACAAGATCAAGGCCGCGGAGATCAGGAGCGTGTACCACCTGCACCAGGAGGAGATCTCCCGCATCAAGAAGGAGTGTGAGCGGGAGATCCGCCGGTTGGTACGTGCTCGCGGGGCGTGGTGCGCGGGGCGCAGGGCAGGGGGCGCCGGCGCTGGGCATGCGCGGGAGAGCCGGGGGTGAGGGGGCGGGACGGGGCGTGGAGTGGGGGGCACTGGCACCGCAGGGCCTCGCCTGGGCTTCGCTGGAGGGCGGGCGGTTTCCTCTGTGCTCAGCCCCTTGCCGCCAGCTGTTGGTCTGAGCGCTCCAGAGAGGCAAGGCTGCCACAGACGGCAGGATGCGGTTCAGAACTCACCCCAACACCAGCTTTCCTCCCCATTTCCAGCTTGGCCAGACACCGGGAGGGACCCTCTCTCTGCCCACCCCAGGGGTTTATGGGAAATTCCCCTTCTTACAGCCTGGGTGGCACCCAGGCCAAGCGGGGCTGTGTTTGAGGGCGGCGTCCCACAGACCACACCTAGCGGGTTCCGCGGGCTCTGCGCTCGGGGGCCTCCTCCTGCCTGGCTGGGCGCTGTCTGGGAAGGCCGCATCGCACCGGGCAGTTGGGGACTTAGCCGGTGCGTCTGCGTGGCTCCAGAGCCCAGGTGCCGGATGTCCTCAGAGCCCCGGTGCTGAGAGGGTGACGAGACCGCTCAGGCTTGTGGGGGCTGCCCGGTTCTCCTCACTGCCTGGAGCTGGGGGCGCCTCGGGCATTTGGGGGAATGGGGCCGGGCACACCTGCCAGCTGCTTAGAGACCCAGCTGGCTTTGCCACCGGCCACACTTGGGACCCCCAGATGCCACTCCGTGGGGTGTGGCCAGTTTTCCAGCCATCGGGGCCGGGCCCCCAGGCCACATCCCCAGCTTCCTGGGCTTCTGGCTTCCAGAGGCTGCCGTGCTGATCTCCCAAAAGGTTGCAGCCATTCTGGACACACGGCCCAGAGGACACAGGAGCTTTGTGTGCCATGGGGGCTAAAATATCACCACCTGGACGGTCCGCTCTCTTTGCAGAATGTCCCCTGCGCACTTCCCTGACTCAGCTACCCAACCGTCCCTGAACTGTGTGTCGGGCGCCTTAAACCAGAGCCCCCTGCTGGCCGCTCTTCTAGCTGGTTCCTCTGGATTTTATTCCAGATGTCAAGAACAAGCTTCAACTTCTCCCACCTGATTTCTCAGGTTTAGCTCCTCCTCTGCTCCCCCGCCAGCACCCGAATTCCATTGGCCAGGTCTCAGCAAGAACGCAGTGCGCCCCAAACAGGTGGCTGGGGAGGCCTCGGTGAAGGCTCAGTTCACAAATGTGTGCGTGGCCTTCGGGAGGCCCGCTGGGCTGGCCCCAGGGAAGGGGCAGAGCAAGCGCTGGCCCTGTGGGCGACGGCCACGGCCCAGGAGGGAGCCCCGAGGAGCCAGGGGGAGCAAGCGCCCAGACCACCCCCTCCTCTCAGCTCTGGCCGTCCTGCTCCCAGGGCCCAACCAACGGGGGCCTGGCGGTGGGGGCTGGACTCGAGGGCCCCCTCCCTCCCGGGCACCGGCAGGGAGATGCCGACGGGGAGGGGCTCAGATCCCTGCAGCGCGTCTGGGCTTAGAGGGACCGTGGCTGCCTGTGTGACAGTGGCCGTGTGAGTGTCACAGAGGAGCCATGGCGATCCGTTCGTTTCTCGCATGCACCGCTGCTTTGCTTGGAACTGGGTTTTCACTTGTTCAGTCCTCTGAGTGCCTGTCCCTAATTCAGCCCTGAACCTCCCCGGGACGGGGTCCCCCCTCGGCACGGCCAGGGCCTTGGAACCCTGTCCGTGAACATTCTCCCGGCGCCCCCGCCGCCCCCGCCCGGCCCGGCCCTCGCCCATCTCCTGCGTCACGGCCCCCCAGCTCCCTCCTCCTTGACGAATGCATCTCATCCTGGGCAGACGCTTTCTCTGACAGCTCCCTGGAAACCGAGAGGGCGAGAAATAAGTTCTGTGTGTGTGAAATTTTTATTCTAACCTCGCAGTGGATGTTTTAACTCGGTGTGAAATTAGCGATGGAGACCTTTTTTTTTTAAATCAGGAGTTTGGAGGCATTTCTGCATTGTCTTCTGACTTCTAGTATTGCTCTTTTTTTTTCCTCTCTTTCTCTTTTTAGGGCCTCACTTGCAGCATATGGAAGTTCCCAGGCTAGGGGTCGACTCAGGGTTGCAGCTGCTGGTCTACACCACAGTCACAGCAACGCAGGATCCGAGCCACATCTGCGACCTACACCACAGCTCATGGCCACACCGGATCCTTAACCCACTGAGCGAGGCCAGATATCGAGCCCACATCCTCCTGGAGACAGTGTCAGGTCCTTACCCCACTGAGTCACAGGGGAGCTCCCAGTCTTGCTCTTAAGAAGTTGGATGGCCCTCTGATTCCTGGTCCTTCCTGTGGCCCTGTCTCCTGTCCCCACCCTGCCCCGGGAGTTAAGGGGTGTCTATCATCCGTGAGCCCGGAGCCTCACCGGAGCTTGGGGTTGATGAGCTTTTACTGTGACTGCCCATGCGCCGTGCCAGGCGGTCAGGGCCCTTTCTAGCCGGAACCATGTCCGTCAGCTCTGCGGGTTTATTCTGTTTCTGCCCAGATCATTTCTTCCCTCTCTTCCTCCTAGAACTGCTGTTAGCGAGGTTGGGCCTTGGAGTTCATGCTCTGATTTTCTTGTTTTTCCCTCCAACCTTGGCTTTTGGTTCTGTTTTCTTGAAAATGTTCTCAACTTTCTCTTTGAACTTTTCTGTGTAATTTTTTTTAAAGTTTCGGCTACTATGCATTTAATTCTCCAAATGTTTGTTCTCTGAAATAAAATTTTTGTCATTCCCTTCTTAGTCATAGATGTAATATCATCTCTTATTTTCCTGAAGATAATAATTGTAATTGCTTTTTTTTTTTTTTTGTCTTTTTGCCTTTATATGGAGCCGCACTTGCGGCATATGGAGGTTCCCAGGCTAGGGGTCTAACAGGAGCTGTAGCCGCCGGCCTTCACCACAGCCACAGCAACACGGGATCCGAGCCGCGTCTGCAACCTACACCACAGCTCACGGCAACGCCAGATCCTTAACCTACTGAGCAAGGCCAGGGATCGAACCCGCAACCTCATGTTTCTTAGTCAGATTCGTTAACCACTGAGCCACAAAGGGAACTCCCTGTAATTGCTTTTTTAAAGTGCTTTTTTTTTTCTGTTCCTTTCATTGTCCACTCCAGAGTCCTTTTTGCTTTTTTTCACGTTGATTGCTGTCTCTCATTTGGAGGATTTCCTTGAGTGACAGGGACACCCCGGTGTCTCAATGGCTCGGGGCCCCGGGTCCGTGTGTGTTGAAGCAGCATCTTTACTTTAAGGTGAACTGTGAGAAATTTTGCCGTATTGTTGGGGACTTTTCTGCTTTCATCTTTTTTTGCCTTTCTCTACTGAGGAGTTCAAGTCAGGGCACCAAGGCAAAAGAAGAAATTAAAGACTTCAGATTGGAAAGGAAGAATTAAAAACTGTCTTTTTGCAGGTGGCACGACTTTGTATGTGAAAAACACCAGTTCCCCCAAATGAACTATAAATGAGTTCAACAGGTTTCAGGATACAGGATCAGTACGCAAAAGTCAGTTGTATTTTCATATACCCATAACGAACAATCCAAGATGAAACTTCAAAAAATTCCACGCATAATGCAAAATATATTAAATACTTAGAAATATATTTAACAGAAGATGTGTATGCACCGCAAACCACAAAACACGGCTGAGGGAAACCGAGGATGAGCAGAATGGAGGGTCGGTCCCCGGCCGCGGACGGGAGCACCCGGTACTGTCAGGATGGGGCCTCTGTCTGCAGGATGTAAAGGGTGGCATGGTGTCCCCCAAACCCCAGCAGCCCCCCTTGCAGGCTGGACGAGCTGGTTCTGAAACGTACATGAAAATGCAGCTTCTTCCCCTGCTCCACATGCTGTCCTTTTGTATTCGCGTGATCTGAAGTTTTAATTCTAAAGGAGTCTAATTTTCAGTCTTTTCCCGTAGGGTTGGTGCTTAATGTGTGCTGCTTAAGAAATCTGTTTATTCAGAAGCATGAAGACTTATCTTTTTAAAACTTTGTAGTTTTGTCTTTCATGTATACTTTTTGACCCAGTACAGTGTGTGTGTGTGCGCGTGTGTGTGTGTGTGTGTGTGTGTGTGGTAAAGATCCAGTTATACTTTTTCTATATGGACACACAGTTGGCCTAACAATCCTTACAAAAAAGACCATCTTTCTCCCCAGTCGATGGTGCCCCCATTGATTCTTGCATTAAGTATTCTTCTAGGACAGGCTTTCTGGTTTTCTCCGTCATCTGCCCTCATCAAAAGCCCATTTTATGTGAGTCGTGCCCACTTTCCCGTGAGTCTGGGTTTCTGGGGGAGCGAGCCCTCTCACTTCGTCTTCTTCAGGACTCAGCCCTCGGGCTTCCATGGCAGCCTCAGCATCATTTTTCCTAAATAAGAGACAGTTGGAATTTTCAGCGGGATCGTAAGTAAACCGTTAAAGGATACATTTTAGCAGAGAGTGTGGTCACCTGAATGCCAACAACTTCATCTAAATCATGAACTGTTGAGAAACAAGTAGGATGTTACAACCAATTCAAACAAGGGTTTGATCTGAGTATATTCCCTAGCAGGCAAAGATCATTTGCAAGACCCCAAACAGCATCGGTTGTGCGTCTGTGGACAGAAAGTGTCTGCATTGCTAACAGCTTTCTCCAGGTAAACGTCTGTCTCCGCAGAATTGCAGGATAGCCTGGGTCAGACAGCCCACAGAGGGTCCAGCCCTCCTAGAAAAGGGACAGAACTTTTTTTGTCTATTTTAAAGTCTTCACAGTTTTTCTCAAGAATTGTTAATTATCTGGGGGAATCTCCTGTAGTTATCGTTTCACGCGTGTGTGTATATATCGTGTGTGCGTGTTATTGAAGACGTACACGCCTGAGAGCAAGAAGAGCAATACTTCCGTTCTGACACCGTCCCCGCCCATGAGTCCCACAGCACCGCAGCCAGCTCAGCCCGTGGGGAGGCGATGGGCTGTGAGGTCACGGTCCACCTGCTGCACTTCCCACGCCTTCCACCAGGTGTCGCTGGTGGAGGCCGGTCCGCGGGGTGCGACCCCGCCGGGCTCAGGACCAGCGCCCCTCTGTCCACCTCAGTCACTATCCCCAAAGCCCAGCCTGTTACGGAATATACAGAATAATTACATATACGTGAAACGATTAACTCCATGGGTTTAGTTAGCATCTGTCATCTGCAGACAGAATAAAAAGAAAAACCAAACAAGAAAGAAAAAATGTTTTCCTCGTGATAAGAACTCAGGATCTACTCTCTTAATAGATTCCAGGATATCACTATACAGCAACGTTCTGTCTTGTGTAACAGAAAGGACAGAATGAAAACCACACTTGAAGGAGTCCCCATCATGGCTCAGTGGTTAACGAATCCGACTAGGAACCATGAGGTTGTGGATTCAATCCCTGGACTCGCTCAGTGGGTTAAGGATCCGGCGTTGCCGTGAGCTGTGGTGTAGGTCGCAGACGTGGCTTGGATCCCGCGTTGCTGTGGCTGTGGTGAAGGCCGGCGGCTACAGCTCCTGTTAGACCCCTAGCCTGGGAACCTCCATATGCCGCGGGTGCAGCCCTAGAAAAGGTAAAAAAACAAACAAAAAAGAGAAAACCACACTGAGGAGTTCCCTGGTGGCTCATCAGGTTAAGGAGCCAGCATTGTCACTGCTGCATCTCAGGGAGCTGCTGTGGCACTGTTGTGACGAGGGTTACCTCCCTGGCCCGGGAACTGTGCTGCCGAGGCTGTGGCCAAAAAGAAAAAGGAAGCATGAGGGCTCATCCACTTGCCCGGCACTCAGGAGGTGCTCCGAGAGGTGGGCACAGGGGAGAGCCAAGCGCTGCGCCCAGGGCCCTGGCTCAGTCTTCCCGTTCAGGGCACTGGCTGGTGAGGCAGCATCCTGAACTCAGGGCCGACGCGCTGTAAGCAGACTGGTGCGCTGCCGCGGATCTGGGACCGGGAGGCGGAGCGTGATGCCCCAGCCTGGGGTGCGGACGGACTTTGCTGGGTGCCCGAGCTCCAGGGCTTTTCCAGAGAAGGGAGAAGGGGGGTGGGAAGAGGGCTGGGAGCAGAGCTGGAGCAGAGGTGGGGGCTGGTCCAGAGGCGCCCCTCCCGGGGGGCTTGGGGGCAGGTCTGAGAAAGGGGCCTGGGTCGGAGGGGAGGCGGGCCGGGGGCTGTCAGCCAGCGGGCATCAGGGCACTGGGGGCCAAGGCGGCGCGCGGTCCCGGGCCCAGGACAGCCGCAGGGTGGCGGGGCTTGCCAATGCGGGCCAAAGGAATGTGACAGCCCCAGCTCCTTACGGATGTCGGGCAGAGAGCTGCTGTCTCAGTGGCCACTACGCGTGGAGACGACGTCCCTGGGCCTGGAGGAAGGCGTGTGGCTCGGGAAGGCCAGGGTCAGAGCGTTCCCAGGGGACTCAGAACCAGGCACTGGACTCAGAACCAGAGCGTGTGAGCGCAGGCGCCGTCCCGGAGGTGGCCGTGCGGCAGCCGAGGGCCATCATGGGAGTCTGGCTATGGCCCAGGCTTGAGGATAGAGTGCAGTGGCCGTGGCCAGCCTGGCCCGGAAGCTGTGGATTGTGTGGGCACTCTGAGCAAGGAGTGCTGCTCGATGAGAGACCCGAACTACCTGCACCGAGGAGGGAGGCTGGGACACAGGGACCAAGAACACGGCAACCCCCAAGTGGGTGGCATTTCTGGCCCGACCGCTGCCCGCTTGGCCCAGCCCTTCCGGCCCTCGTCCTCTGTCCTCCTGCCTGTTGGCAGTCTTCTGGGATGTGGCTTTAAGGGTCCGGGGGGAGGCTGTGGCCGTCTGTGGCCATTCAGAGAGCCCGCAGGCACCCGGCTGGCGCTGGTGAGCAATGAGACTGAGGCCCCTGCGAGCCAGGCTCGAGCCCCGCTGAGCCAGGAGTGCTGTGCACAGCTGAGGCCCCCAGGACCCCATGTGCTGGCTGGAGGGGGCACAGAGGTCTCACAGGGAAGCTGCACGGAGGGTGGGGACGCAGAGCCAGTAGGCACAGCCACCACAGAGCCAGGGCGTGCGGGCAGAGCTGACTGCTCGGAGGCTGCTCAGAGCGGGGGAGCCCCTCCCGGGGGGTCTCCCATCAGCATGCCTGGGGGATCTCAGGAGGTGACTGCGGCGTTAGGACTCCCCTGGGGGGCCCAGCCCCACAATTCTGCAGCGAGGCTCCCTTGGATCTTACGGAAGTGGAGTTCGGAGACCCCTCTGTGCCAACTGTACCGTGTCCCCGGAGAGCCTTGGTCTCGGGTGGCTGGGGGCTCCTGGCCAGATCTTCATCCGGTCAAAGTGAGAGGGAAGGGCTTTGCTCTGACCTGCTGGGTGAGCTCAGGAGGGTCCCCGTGGCCCCGGCCACACCTGGCTGGTGACACGCTCTGAGCACAGGGCTGCTGGAGGCGTGGAGAGGCTGTGACTCTGGGTCCCCGGAGCAGTTGCGGGCGGGTTCGTGCTGTGTCATTATGGAGTCTGGGGGCACATTTAACGCATGTTTGCTAAAATACAAGCTCAGACTGTGATTTAAAAAATCTATAAAACTGAGAAAGTACAAGCAATATTTCAGCTTTCTCATAAGAAGGATAGCACTGTCCCCCCTCCCCATGGTTGTCTAGACAGCGAGTTAAAGTGAGATTCTGACAAAGAGCAGTGATTAGCCCGGTGTAGAGGCTGCTCTGAGTGGGCTGGGCCCTCAGAGTCTCGGCTGCAGATCGGAAGGACCGCCTGCTGCTCCCACACTTGTGTCTTCATGGGAAATTGGCCCCAGGTGAGCGGCAGTGTCCTGGCGCCCGGGCCCGAGTTCTCCCCAAGATCAGCCCTGAACCAGGTGCTGCCCAGCCCTCTGCTTGCTTCTTTGCTCTCTGGGACTCGCCCTCCCCGAGCAGGCGCGCTCACCCGCACCGTGTTGGGGGGAGGTCATGCTGGGGTTGCTGATGGCACCCAGAATGGGTGAACAGGTTGCAGGGGGACCTCAGCCCTGGGGATGGTGGTTAGACCATTATAGCCAGCCAGGCACTGGTGGGAGGCCGGTCCCAGGCTCCGCTTAGCGGGCTGGCTCTGCACCTGCACTGAGCATGCTCTGTGCTTGGCGCTGGTGGGGGGGGGCAGGTTAAGGCAAGTGAAGGGGACCCTCTCTCCTTGGCCAGGGCCGCCCCTTCCCTCGGGACCCGCACCGGGTGGGGGGCCCATGGTGGGGGGAGGGGCAGGGGCGGCCGTCGTGGAAGCAGGCAGGCTCCGCGAGGATTTCGAATCTTTCTCCTGTTCTCTGGGGGCCGTGGGAGCAATGAGATGTGATTCTCTCCCTTGAGATGCTCTGCGGTGTGAGGAGAGCGGACGGTGGCAGGCACCTAGTGGGCACAGGAGGCCAGTTGGAAGCCACCACTCTGTGCGAGGGAAGGTGGCCAAGGTGACCACCTGGTGTCAGCTTTGGAAGCCCCTGTCCTGGGCTCCTGGGAGGGCGGACCCCCATGTGGATGTCAGAGCCAGGATGGGCGTGGGCGTGGGCAGTGACCTAGGGCAGGGCTGAGCACGTCGCCCTGCTCTCGACAGCACTGCCCTCCGGGACCCCGCAGCCCCGTGGAGGGGAAGGGGGAGTCGGGACCCAGGCAGGAGGGCCGCGGTTCCGAGCCGGGAGCCTTGGAGGACGCCGTGCAGGGGGAGCCCCCAGCACAGGGCGCAGCCCCCGAGCCCGGGCCGCCCGCCGAGTGAGGTGGGGGGGCCCGCAAGCCGACAGAGCGTGTCCCCGCCTCAGCTGGGCGTCCCCGGCATTCACAGGCGCCTCCTGCGCGATCGGACCTGTGTGTCTGAAGCAGCGGGACAGGAGGTGTGGCCGGGCCCCAGGCGGAGACCCTGCGGCGACCTGGGCCTCCATCCGTGCCGGGGGACCCTCTGACTTGGCCACAGCACCTGGCGTGTGACACGTGTGGCAGCTTCCCAGGGAAGTCCGCGTCCTGGTCACAACCAACTGCTTGAGTGACTGATGTGGGTGGGGTCAGCAGACTCTTGTTTTCGTGTCTCCTGGTGAAAGAAAAGCAGTGTTTCTAAAGGGTCTGTGTGGTCGGAAATGCTGGGCCAGGTAACAGGGCTGTTTATTAATACGGTTTTATTTTCACCGGCTTCTTTGTTTCCACTCACTGACCGGGCTGCCTCTTGCCACTTTTCTGCGTCCTCCAGGCCGCGGGAGTTTAGCGATCGAGGGTTTCCATTCCTCTGTTCAGTGCGCGGCTGGCCCATGAATTCTGTGGTCTGGGCGTCTTGACTGTCCCAGGCTGACTACGGCAGGTGGCATGTTTATTAACTTCTTCAAACCTTCAGCAGCAAGTGAAGCAGCGGGGTCCCCCAGCCTGCTCTGCTGTTTGAAAACGCGTTTTGCACCGAGGCTTCCTCTAAACGTGGAGCCGTGTGAGGAATGGGCGGCGCGGGGTCTGTTCCACCTCCACCCCGCCCCCCGGGCAGCGGCCTGCGCTTGGTCCAGGTCAAGGAGGCGCTGTGGGAGCGGGTGAGGGCGCAGAGGGAGGCGCCGCGGTGTCCGCAGGGCTGGCAGCGCCCGAGGGGGCGCGGGGAGGGCCTGGGGGGCTCAGGTGCACTGGGCGCTCCCACCTGAACCACGGCCATTCCTGGCCCCGACCCGCGCCTCGGCTCAAAGGAAGATGAACTAAAATGAGGCTTTGCCAGCAAGCCGTGGGCCAGCAGCCCTGCTCTCTGTCCCTGGACACAGGAGAGGTGGGTCCCACACACTGTCCAGCCGCCCTGGGCCAGGTGCCCGTGGGGGGAAAGAGGCTCCCGCTTGACGTTCAGAGCTGGCCTGTCCTAACACGAGCCTTGCTTGTCCTATCCCGGGGTACAGGGCCCTTGGGGAGTCCCCATAACACGCAGCAGAAGGCGGGAGGCGGAGATGGCCTCTCTGGACCCTGCGGGACAGGGCCAGCCCTGTGCCCCCGAGGGCCCCCCAGGGAGGGGAGTCCTGCCACAAGCCCAGGGGCTGGGACAGGGTGCGTGGTGTCCGGGCGGGAGCCTGGTCGGAGCTGGGGCGCTGCGCTGCGGCCTGGGCGGCGGGGCTCGCGGCTCTGGTCCAGGACACTTGCTTTGCTTCCGGTCTCTGAGCCCAGGACACAGCAGGGCCGCCCCCCCCCCGCCCCCACACTGGTGCGCGTGTGTCACTCCGCCTGCGTCTATGGTAACTGCAGATGTGTACCCTGCCTGTGTGTGTGATTGTGTTCTGTTCTCCTTGTAGATGGAGGAAATAAAATTTAAAGACAGAGCAGTCTTCGTGCTGGAGAGAGAGTTAGGGGTCCAGGCCGGGCATGCTCAGAGACTGCAGCTCCAGAAGGAGGCTTTAGATGAGCAGCTGTCCCAGGTTAAAGAGGCAGAGCGGCACCCGGGCAGCCCCAGACGGGAAGTTCCTCAGGCCAGCGGTGCAGGAGACGCCTCAGACCACTCGGGAAGTCCTGTAAGCACCTCCCAAGCTCCGCCCGCCGGCCCAGTCTCGGGCGGTGCCGCGTGCACGCGGCTGTGGCCCTGCGGGCAGCCTCCGGGGTGTCCAGAGCCCAGGCCCAGGGCCCAGCCTCCTCCCTGGGGAGGCCGACCATGCCTGCCGCTGGCCGGTCAGCGGGCCCCTGGCTTCCGGGCTGAGGGGTTCAGAGACCCCTGTCTTCTCTCCCCTTCGGCGTGACCTGACGCCTCCCCGCCCGAGCCTCCAGGCTCCCAGCCACACGCGCCTGCACCTGCCAGGCCCAGGTTGCCACGGGCCAGGCGGTACCTGCAGGTGGGGTGGGAATGAGGCTGCCCCGCTCCATGGCTTTGCCTTGCGGCCCCGGGAGGCCCTTGCTCGTCGCCTCCGGCTTTGACCCTCCTGCAGCTGTCTCTGCTGCTCCTCAGGCTGCATTTCCTCCCGGCTGCTCCTTCCTCATTCAGAGGCCCCAGGGGGTTCCGGGAACGGGGGCGGGGGGGTAAACCCCACAGGCCTGAGGGGCCTCACTGGCCTCTCCTGCACCTGCTGAATGAGGAGCCGTTCCCTGCCCTTCGCGGACACACGTCTGTTTGCCCTGAGGACAGAGCTGCGTTGGCTGAGCAGCCCTAGGACAGTGACATCTTAAGACTAGAACAGCTACGTTTTATAATCCTGTTACCGGCGGCTTAACTGAATTCAAAGCCCGCCCCTGCTCTGGCACCCGCAGATCCTGTTAGCTCCAGAGAGGTGCTGAGGCCGGATCAGAATGTTCTCACTGATTTTTTAGATGAAGTTGAGTGGTTCCCAAAGGGACCTTGAGAAAGTCAGTTTGAGGGACTAACTCTGGAAAGTCTTAAGCTGACCTCTCTCTGCGTGCTGACGTCATGGTGCTCGGAGAATCAGGCCCTACACGCAGGGCAGGCCCCTCCCTGGACCCCGCTGCGGCCGTGGCCCCCTGAGGGCTGCTGCTGGTTTCTGCTGCCTTCTTGGCGTCACCCACACGCGGCCCCTGCCTCTGCACATCTGCACACCTCCCGATGTTTCTGCTCCTTCACTCTGCCCCCATCGTGCAGTTGGCTGGGCCCACGGTGCCCAGGGCAGCGGGCGCCCGCCTCCGGGAGGGTCCACACCTGCCCCCGGCCGTCCAGCCTCAGGGGCGACCGAGGCGCCGTGGTGTCCGCGGTCTCTTGGGATTTGCAGAGGTTTTCATGTCTGTGAACGGTTATTTGCAGTTGATTTTTGTTTTAGGAACAGCAGTTGGACGAAAAGGATGCTCGGCGCTTCCAACTGAAGATCGCGGAGCTGGGCGCTGTCACCCGGAAGCTGGAGGACCGGAACGCCTTGCTGTCGGAGGAGCGCAATGAGCTGGTGAGCGGCCGCGGGGCCCGGGGCTGTGGACTGGGACTGCAGGGCAGGGGGGCCCCCCGAGGAGACAGGGAGGAACGGCGACGGCTGGGACTTGTGCCCGGGCCTTTGGGACGTTTCCAGTAAAACTTCCCTAACAAAATCAGGCGCAGGGGCCAGGCCGCTGGCTGGCGGGTCCCTGCTCTGCGTCCCTGGGCAGAAATATCCTCGGGCCTGGGACGTGGGAGGTCCTTGCCCTTCGCGGGCGCCATCGCCGTCAGCCTTACGGCCACAGAGGTTGCCTGGTGACCTGTCCACCCGGCTGCGAGGGCGCCACGGTGTCCCAAGGGGTCACGGGCCGAGCGGTGTACGGCAGCTCTGCGAGCCTCGCGCCGGCCCCCCGCTGCCGTCCGCTGATGTCCTGGGGCTCGTCTGCGGACATCGCTGCCGGTTTGGAGACCGCTGCTTCTCGGTCACACTTAAAAAGCCACGCCGTGTCACCGACTCTGTCTTTCAGTTAAAGCGTTTGAGAGAGGCCGAAAGTCAGTACAAGCCCCTGCTGGATAAGAACAAGCGCCTGACTCGGAAAAACGAGGATCTGTCCCACAGTTTACGTCGAATGCAGAACAAGTTAAAGTTTGTCACTCAGGAGAACATAGAGATGGTAGGGGCTGCGTGCGACCAGCCCCTCCTGCACGGGGGCCGACGACAGGCCGCGGGTGGCGGGGCTGCGGGGCTGCGACCCAGCAGGGGGTCGGGAGGACCCGGTGCCCTTCGCATGGGCACTCACCCCGCGCGCCCATGGGCGGCCTGGTTTTCAGAGGCAGAGGGCTGGGGTCATGAGGAGACCCAGCTCCCTGAACGACCTGGACCAGAGCCAGGACGAAAGGGACGTCGACTTCCTGAAGCTGCAGATCGTGGAGCAGCAGCACCTCATCGACGAGCTGTCCAAGGTGCCTGCCCTCTCGCTCCCCACTCACCGTGCTGGTTACCCCGCACGCGCCCGGCGGCTCGCCTTCCCAGCCCCGCCAGCGCACTGGCTTCCTCACCTCTGGGCCAGCCACACCGCTGCGTCAGCCCTGGCGGGACGGCAAAGCGGCCGAAACCTTCTGTCCCTCTGGACCCCGCGAGGCGCTGGGAGGACCCCCAAACAGGGTCCTTGTCCGGGAAGCTTTTGGTGCCACCGGCCGCATCCCTCTGCTGTCCCCACGGGGCCTCTGGCTTCCTCTGCGCTCAGCCGCCCTCATCCAGGACAGGTTCCTGCCAGTATCCATGTCATCACACCTGTTCCCAGCTAAGCCCACAGTCCCGGGTTCTTTCCTGGGGCCCCAGCCACCAGCCACGTCACCACCAGGCCCTCGTCGGTGGTCGTCAGCCTGGCGCCCTGTTACCCTATTAGGGCTCTTTCTGCTTCTCTTTGGGACCCGACTGACTCCACGGGTAGATCAGTGCGGAACAAGCTGCCTGGGTCGTTCTAGGTGGGGGCGCAGGGGGCACCCTCGCTGGCCGGCGTGGCACAGAGGTGGGGGGGCAAGAGGACACACCGTGCTGGTCACAGGTGCACGTTCGTCCTGAGCTCCTGCAGGTTCTCCGTGACCTTGGGGCAACGGCTTAGGGAGGGAGGAAGGACAGGGGGCCAGCGGGGCTCGGGGGCTCCTTCGGGGCCAGGTCTGCGCTCTCGCGGCTCCAGCTCCTTCTCTCTCCCCAGACCCTGGAGACGGCCGGCTACGTGAAGAGCGTGTTAGTAAGTACACCCAGCCTCTGCCCCGCCCGGCCGCCCCGGGTCGTGGTCCCTTCCCGTCCAGACACCCGCGGCCGCCCTGCACCCTGGGTGGGTTTTGTGACCACTGTGCTGCCTGCCAGAGGCTTTTCGTGGTGGCCGAGGACGCCCACTGTTAGGCTCACACAGGTGCCAGGGAAACGGCAAGCGCCCGGTAGGCTTTTGGCGACACCTGCCGCTCTGGTCGTTATTCAGCGCTGGCTCCCTCTCCCTGGGCCCTCACCCCACGGCTTCTCCACCCCCGCATGGACCCTGGCCTGGGCCTGGCTGGCTCCCCCTGGCCCCACAGATGCAGCCCGGCTCCCTGGAGGAACCAGCTCGTTGGTCTCCTCACGTGTTGGCGAGGTCTCTGCACCGTGGGGACGTCGTCCTGCAGACGTCCGCTCTAAGAGAGCGGGGAGGGTCCGGCCCTCCGCCCTCCTCGGATTCCGTTTCCGTGTGTGCTGCTCAAGGCCTGCCCCGCAGGGCCCTAACCCCAGACCGTGGAGGAAGCTCCAGCACAGTGAGCTCAGAGCCGCCCAAACGTGCTGGGAGATGCCCCTTCCAAACCCTCAGCAAACCGCCCTGCTCAGGCCCTCCTGCAGTGTCTTTAGATGGTAGACCAGTCCCAAGGTCACCTCCAGTCCCTTGATGATACAGACAAGAGGCAGTCCCAAGGTCATCTTGGCCCATTCAGATGACACACAAAGATAGGAACCTATGTGTTTGAAACTGACAAGAGCTGTTCAACTACTCAAAAAAATCTTCTCAACTGGTTTTTGCAGGAGCGTGATAAGCTTTTAAGATTCCGGAAACAAAGGAAGAAAATGGCAAAACTCCCCAAGGTAAAGGAGAAGGCGCTGACAGATGTGTACATAAAACATGTATTTTAAAAAGACACCTAACAGGAGTTCCCGTCATGGCACAGCGGTTAACGAATCCAACTAGGAACCATGAGGTTGCGGGTTCGATCCCTGACCTTGCTCAGTGGGTTAAGGATCTGGCGTTGCCATGAGCTGTGGTGTAGGCCGGCGGCTGCAGCTCCGATTCGACCCCTAGCCTGGGAATCTCCATATGCCACGGGTGCGGCCCTAAAAAGCAAAAAAAAAAAAAAAAAAAATGTTGTTATCTCTAAAAATGGTTATTATAGAATAACCAAAACAGGACCCAAAGTAATTATTCTGTTCTTATATTAAATTTTAAAAACCCTACCTTTTTCCTTTAAATTCCCAAGAGGAGATGTGGATTCAGGACAGTAATGAGGAACAGTTAGCCGTGGGCTCCTGGCCTCCCACCCCTGCGCCCAGCTCTGGCCCATGTCCTCGCAGGCACCCTTGCAGCCCAGGGAGTGTGAGGATCTGCGGTCGTTTCTCTGCAGCACAGCCCTTTTTGATAAATTTGTGGTTTTTATTAAGGAGATCTGGGAGGAATTCCCCAAAGGACCTAACTTGCCTTCTGCTTTTTGGCAACACGTGCGCTCTTGTGCGGTCTTGGAGCAGTCGGTGGTGTCCATCATCCAGGCATTAGGTCTTCCTTGGGTCCGGGTACCGGCTCTCTGGTCCCTAGAGAGGCTGTGGGGGCGCCGCTCCCCTCAGGATTATTTAGGGGATATCTGAGGCCCGGCGGCGCAGCTCTGAGCGGACTGGCTGGAGCAGCCCACCCTCTCCGCCCGGGCCCCCGACGTCAGGGCGCATCTGAGACGGGAGGAGGGAGAAGCCGGGTGGGTGGGGATGAAAGGCCGGGAGCCGTCAGTGAGCAGGGTGGACCCAGGGGCCAGGAAGGATGTTGGCCGAGGAAGCCTGGAGCTTCAGCTTGGGTTCACGCCGGCCTCCAAGGCTTCAGCACCCATGAGCTGGGACACAGGGGCCGAGCGGGTGCTGCAGGAGGAGGCCTGGGGGGAGCTGGGCCAGCTGGCTTGGAGTGAGCGAGAGGATCCGGGAGGCGGCGGGGGATGTGGAGAGAGCAGGCGTGTGACGCGGTGATGAGGGCAGGCCGGCCGGCTGCCGTGCTCGAGGCAGGACAACCCCAGGCCGCGGGGCTGCCGTGGGGGCTGCGCCTTGTAAAGCCGGACTGCGCTTGTTAATCTGCCCATTTTCCGGCCACCTCAGTGGGAAGTGGAGGCTGGGGACGCACTTCTGGGAGGGGCCGGGGCCCCGCGGGCGGCGGGCAGTGCCCAGGTGGCCTCTGCGCTCAGGCAGGGTGGTCCTGGGGAGAAGGGGAGGCTGAGAGGCAGGTTCCCTCTGCTCTGTTGCGGGCGTTGGGCCGGGACCTCCAGCTGTGGTTCGTGCAGCCCAGGGGGTCCCGGGACCCCAGGCAGGAGAGTCGCTGGAAGATTCCAGCACAGGAGCCAGCGGGAGACCTGGAGTCGGAATCAGGACTCTCCAGGGAAGGAAGCGTCCTAGAGAGTGACCGAGAGAAGGTGGCGGCTTGGGAGGGGCCTGGGGTTGCCAGAGTCAGAGCTGAGCCTTGGGGGTGCCCGCTCGGGCAGAGTCTCTCAGACGAGCTGGTGAACGACCCATTTTTGCTCTGATTTTTATTTTTATTGCAGTCTGTCCAGAACTGATCCTTTTCAGGTCCAGCATTTTTTTTTTTTAATTAAAGTATAGTTAATTCACAGTGCTGTGCCAGTTTCTGCTGCAAGGAACTGATCCTTTTTAAAAGCACAGAAACGAATTTCTAGAACGTGACTCTGGGCTGAAGGTCAGGCCAGTCTTCTCGTCCTAGCCATGGCCCGTCCACTCTCAGGGTGCGGCCCCCGAGGCCACAGAGAGGGTCCCCGAAAGTGCATCGCCCCCCCGCGAAGGCTGAGCCGCCCTCCGCCAGCCCGAGGCGGCCCCTTTGCCCGAAGCTGGGGGCGGTCAGGACGGAGGCTGGAGTGAGCCGGGGCGTGGCGGGGCAGCCGGCCCCACGCTGGGCGGCAGAGGCAGCCTCTGGGGAGCGGCCGGGCTGGGTTTGCTCTGATGCGGTCCCTTTGGCCAGAAGCCGGTCGTCGTGGAGACCTTCTTTGGCTACGACGAGGAGGCCTCCCTGGAGTCTGACGGCTCGTCCGTCTCTTATCAAACGGACAGAACGGACCAGACCCCGTGCACCCCCGACGATGACCTGGAGGAGGTAACGTGCGGCGGCGGCTTCCGGACGGGCCCTGCGGGCAGCGAGGGGCAGGCGGGTTCGGGGCTGGGCGCCTGCCCTGTGGGGGGGACCCTCCACTGAGCCCCCAGGAGCCCAGGATGCTGCACAGCGGAGAGCACTCCCCGTGGCCACGCCCAGTCTGCCCCCCACCCTGGGTGCTGGGCCCCCCGCAGAGCGGTGCCCAGAGCCCCACTCTCTTAGAAAGGAAGCAGCGGGCGGGCGTCAGCCCCCACGCCAAGGGCGCGGCCAAGCCCTGACAGGCGATGGGGAAGCCTGGCCCCAAAAGGAGCACAGACGGGGTTCCGGCCCCATCCCTCCTTCCAGAAGGGACCCCGGCCCAGCCCTATGGCTGGGGGATGGGGGGGCTGATGGTCCAAGGTCCAGACCAGGCCTGGGGACACTGAGGCCACAGGTCACACCTCCCTTGGCAGACCCCGGCCCACGGTCCTGTGGCCAAGGACCTGCGCAGAGTCCAGGACACAGCGGCTGCCACCAGAGAGGACGTGGTGGGGCGCTGGGGGCTGGGCAGGTGGGGGGTCTTGTCCCGTCACCCCCAGACACGGGTCCTTCTCCTCTGAGGGCCAGCCGCGCCCTGCCTTCTCCCTGGGGCGGCAGGTGACTTCCCGGGCAGAGGGAGGCTGCGTGGGTCTGGACAGGGACACGGGCAGCGAGGCCCATTCAGCCCACCCCCACCGCCAGCTGTAAGCCTCCCCGACCCGCGTGGCGTGAGTGGAGCCTCGGGGGGCCTGGGCAGGAGCGGAGGCCCTGGGTCAGCTCGCCCGGATCTCGCAGCAGCCAGCTCAGCCTCCCACCCCAGGGCTCGGGGCCCAGCTCCCAGGCTGCAGGCGGAGGCCGCACCGACGCAGTCCCTTTGTGCCTCTGCAGGGCCTGGCCAAGGAGGAGCCGGAGCTGAGGTTCCGGCAATTGACCATGGAGTACCAGGCCCTGCAGCGGGCCTACGCTTTGCTGCAGGAGCAGGTCGGAGGGACGCTGGACGCAGAGCGAGAAGTTAAGGTCTAACTGACTTCCACTCCACAACGCTCCGGCTCCCGCTGGCCTTCCCCGCCTGCCCCCCACCCTGCAGGGACTCGGCTCCCGCACCTCCCGGCCCAGCCCGGCGCGCCCCTGCTCATGGTCGGGCCAGTGCTGCCCACCCAAGCAACTGGCCAGCAGCGTTTGGGGGGCCGGCGCCAGGGCGGGTGTCCTGCCCTCCCCGAGTGGGGGGACCTCACACCCTGTGCCCACTGGCCAGACGCTCTCATCGTCTTCCCCGGAGGCTGTTCCTAGGGGGCGGGAGTGCCCATCAGGATAAAGCGCCTGTGGCTTGGACCCTCTGAGGGCAAGTAGACTCAAGGGAGGCCGGCTCGGACCCCTGGGAAGCCAGGTGGTGCCAGGCGAGGCTTCCACACAGCCGGGTGTGGGGGTTGGTCTGCACGAGGGACAGGCCCTGGGGGAAGAAAGTGACCGCAAAATGAAGAAAGGCCACGAACGCTGGCGGGCAGGGAGGGGCCGGGCTGTGCCGGGCTGACGGCTCAGTGGTCCTGGTCATCCGAGGGCTACATCAGAGCACTCTGGCTGGCCCCCGGCAGCTTGGTCGTCCTCTGCCGTCCTGTCCAGGAGGGTTTCCAGTAATCCCTCCAGATGAATCTATAGATTATGCCTCGTGAGCAAGGCCAGGTCACCAAGCCTTCGCGTCCTCCCTTTATTACGAGCGTTCCTGGCAAAGGAGCCGCTTCTCCTCGAGCTGAACCCAAAGGCAGCCCCCCGCCTGGGGGGCAGGCAAGTCCTGAGCTTTAGAGAAAATTTGATGTCTGTCTCCTGCCGTCCAACAGACCCGCGAGCAGCTCCAGGCGGAAGTACAGAGGGCGCAGGCGCGGATCGAAGACCTGGAGAAGGCCCTGGCCCAGCAGGGGCAGGTGAGCTGGTTCGGGGTCCCCTCGGGGCCGGGGGGCGCCTGGCCCGGGGTTGCCACATCCCCTTGATGGGATGGCGTGCTGGCGTGAGTGTGGGTGAGAGTGACCCCTCTGCAGACTGGGGTTCGGCGCCCACCCTCTGCTGTGTGCACGTCACCCTCAAGGGGAACGTCAGCACCCAAAGGAGGTGTGTTGGTTTAAACAGTTGCCTGGCGAGCCTCCAATGGCTGAGCGTCGTACGCGGCCTCCTGGGCTTGACCAGAGGTTGGGTCCGTCCTCTTGGCTCAGGATTGCAGGTCCCAGGGGTCTTTCGGTCACTCCTCTCGCCCCATCTCCCCAGGACTGTCGCCACCTGTCGGTTCCTCACATCCTGGGGGAGGGCATCCGTCCCCCGAGCTGCTGGGCAGCACGGCTCCAGGTGGACCCAGGACGAGGCTGGAGGAGGTCCAGCGGGCTGGGGAGCTCCACCCGGGTAGAAGGGGCCTGGCTCACCGCCAAGCGCAGTGCAGAAGGGGCCCTGGGGGTGCCCTGCTGGGTGGACGGCTGGATGGACAGACAGGAGAAGGACCTGAGTGACTGCCTGGCCGCATCCTCACCTGCTTAGGTGTGAGGCCCGAGTTCAGTGCTGAGGCACCTGTGGTCCATTCAGCCGGACACACAGGACTGGCCTGCACCCCCCACCTCCACCCGTGGGCGCTGAGCCCCCAGGGCCCCCTCAGCCTGCGGGAACCTCACCCTGTGTGCGCGGCCACCACAGCCCAGACTCTGGGCCCCGTGCCATGTCCCCGTCATGCTGCTTGTGCCCAAGAAAGAACAGTAGCCGAAGCCTGGGGAGGGAGGCGTTCCCATCACTGAAAACGAGTCCTTCAAACTTGAGAAGAACCTCACAGATGACTCTGCCGAGACGAAATCTGGAGTCAAGTTCAGTGTCGGAGACACCTCCCTTTGTGACAGAATGCCAGTGGAGGAGGGGGTGCCAGTGTGTCGATCGGGAAGGAGGCGTCCGAGGTCACTGGGCGTCCACGAGGGGCTGGCCCGGGCAGGCTCGGCAGAGCCCGCCTCCGTCCTCCTGTCCTGGGTGTGCAGTGGGCAGGACCCCCCACACCCTGCCTGAGCCCCCCAGCTCCGCTGGCAGCAGGTCCCTCACCCGGACCTGCGGTGTCCACGCGGGCGCCTGGCCTGGGCGAGCACAAGCCTGGGTGCCGTCCACGTCTGTACGGAAAAACGGGTGAATCCCCGGGTTTTCATTAGCCACGTGGCAGAAGCTGCCGCCCGGTGGTGACTTGGGAAGCTGGGTGTTGAGTTCTTCGGTCAGTTGTGGTTTAAATCACGACTGTCTCCTGGGTGAATTCACTTCTCCGCCTCGATTCCCATTTCCAGGATATGAAGTGGATTGAAGAGAAGCAAGCACTCTATCGGAGGAACCAGGAGCTCGTGGAGAAGGTGCGCCTGCCAGGCAGCTGGGGCTGGCGGCTGCCGGAGAGAGTGGGGTCCCTGTGCGCCCAGGGGTGTGCGGGTGTCTGGGAGCTGGGGCTTAGCCAGAGTTCCCCCGAGGCACCCCCAGCCGGGCCTTCTGTGCTTCTCCCTCCTGGGGGACAGGTCCCCCGCACCTGGGCTCCCCCAGCCCCGGGGTCTGCGGCCGTCTCCAGAGTCGCGTTTTGCTCTCTGATGCCCTCCATGCTTGGTGATGGTTAGAGGAGCTTTGTACCCACTGCCCTTTCGAAACCACTGGAACCCTCTCCACCAGGAAGCCTCGTGGGGCCAGCGCTGCACCGCCGGCAGCGTCCACATTAAAGCCCTGGCCTCGGGAAGGGCTCCTCCCAGGGTCACAGGAGGCCGAGCGTGAGTTTGTGTCACCACCACTCCAGCTGGCAGTGACCCGTCTGGATAAGCAGAGGCCACAGAGTGCTGTGGCCTTGTGGCCCCCAGCCCCGGGCTAGGCTTTGTGGTTGGAGGGTTTCATCTGAAGCGAGATGGGTCAGAAAACTCGCTCAGGATAGGCTGGCTGCCTGCCTCGGCGCCCTGAGCTGCCCGGAGCCCCCAGCCGTCCCCGTTCCCCACAGGCGGGCTGTCCCTTCTGGTTCCAGAGCACCTTCCCCACGGGGCCCTCCTGCATCCCTGGGCTCTGGGCGGGGCTCAGGGCGGGGCCCACCGCGCCCAGGGTCGCGGGTGGAGGCGGTTCATCTGGTTAGGTCTGGGCAGTTCGTGGCCCACGCGGCCGGGCCGGGCCCTAGGATGCTGGAGCCGGACGCGTGCAGCGTGGCGGGAGGTGGTGGCGGCTGCGTGTCCTGATGTAGAAGAGCCATTGGGCCTCATAGCTCGCCCTGGAGGCCTGGTCATCGCCCAGCCTCGGTGAGAGTGTTCCTGGTGGCCCTTTGCCCAGCAGCTGGCCTCGCCCATGGGCAGAGGCAGCAGAGCCGGGCTGGCCGCAGCTCCCGAGCCCGAGGCCGCCTTCACACAGACAGCGCCTCGGAGCCAGGCCCCGGCCAGAGGCCGGCCGTGCCCCTGGAATTCGCCAGGCCCCAGCATCTGCAGTCACACCAGCCCAGCTGCTTGCATGGGGCTCTCTGCACACGTAAACATTCTGTGCACGCAAACCACTCGCTCACACATGTAGACGCGTGTATGCACGTGTAATAGCTTATTATACTCAGACACGCGTGCACACTTACACATGTGTGCACCGACACTTTCATGCACACTTGACATCACACTTATACATCCATGTGCAAGTTAAATGCCATCTATGCACCTAACACACAAGCACACAGAAATCCTCATTTGCACACTTACACTCGCGTGCACACTTCAGCCTGTGCGTTTCTCTGGCACGGTGGCCGCGGCTCACGTTCGTGGCCCGTGGGTGCTTCCAGCGGCCCCGGCTGCCCCCGAAGGCGCCGGCTCAGAGGCTGTGATGCCTCTGGATCCATCCGGATGCAGCCCCCAGACCCGAGCAGGCCCCTCAGCCCCCGAGGTCAAGTCGGCGATGGACTGAGCCGCCTGCCCATTGTGGACACATGGCCACAGAGGACCCGTGCCCTGGGCTAACCCCTTGGGAAGGGTGGGCCCACACCTGCCAGTTCTCTGCCGTACCAGGCAGCCGTGACGCACGGCCCCTCCACTGGACGGCAGTGTTCCTGAGGCTCTGGGCCAGCCAGGGCTCCTAGGGCCCTGTCCTGGCCGTGGGGAGGTGGGGGCAGCATGCTGACACCTTCTGCCTCTGCTGGAGGGGGTTCCCCTCCTCCCCTGCCTCTGCTCAGACAGCTGGGTGGGCTAGGAGCTGCTTCTGGCTCCAGGGCTCCCCACCCGCCCACTGCACTGGGCCCTGCGTCCCCCACATGCCCCAGTCTTGCTAGGACAGCCCCACGCCAGCTCAGGCCACAGTGAGGCCTTTGGGCTGAGGGTCTGGGCCAGTCACCTGTCCCCTCGGCGGCCGGCAGCTGTCAGGGAAGCTGGGGACTTGACCTCAGGTGACCTCCAGGATCTCTCTCATCTTTTATTTTACAGATTAAACAAATGGAGACAGAAGAGGCTCGGTTAAAACACGAGGTCCAGGATGCGAAAGACCAGAACGAGCTGCTGGAGTTCCGGATCCTGGAGCTGGAGGTGCTGGCGGGGAGCGGGTGGGGGGGTGGCGCCGTCACCCCAGCAGGTGCCATCAGGGCTAATCCCACCCTGTCACTTGGAGGAAAGAAACGCAAAAACAAAACACAGCAAACGAAACGTGTCTGCATTTATCTCCGGGCCCCTTTGTCCTGGTCCCCCTTGACACAGCCATAGTCGCCCTGCTTGGCTTGAGGTGTTTCTGCACCAGCGTCCCCCCGCACCGCGTCTGGCATCCTGGCATCCACAGACGCCTGACATGTGGGGAGTGGGTCCCCCTCGAATCCAGATGGAGCTGCCCCTCAAGTCCTCCGTCTGGCCCGCCCCTTGCGTGTGGCGCCCCCTTGGCCCCAGGGCTTCCGCACGTGGTCCCGGACGAGGACGGCCGCACCGCCAGGCACTGTTCTCTGTGCTTGGGACTCGCTGAGGTCAAGCCCGTGGGGGACACCGCTCCCCGAGCCGCCCAGCCCCCCAGGGCTCCTGGCAGAGGGGCTCGTCCGCACGGGGGGCGGCCCCTCAGCAGGAGGGGGTGCGGAGCTGCGGTCGGCGTCAGCGCAGGGTCGTCCTCCGGGCAGGTCTGAGGAAGCTCTGGCTGCTGGGGCGGCAGCCGGGGCTTCGTCTTGACAAGCACCACGGGGCCTTGCTGGGTGGACGTGGCGTCTCACCGTGTCCCTGGGCGGCCCCCGCGCAGCCCCCGAGGAGGCCGCCCCGCGCCCAGCCGCCCGGTCTCTGTCCTAGGAGAGGGAGAGGAAGTCCCCCGCCATCGGCCTCCACCACACCCCCTTCGCGGAAGGAAAGAGCCCCCTGCAGGCCTACTGCGAGGCCGAAGGTGTCACGGTAACCCCGCGCCCCCGGCCCGCGCCCCCCGCCCTGCGCCCGCGGGCTCCCCCCAGCACGCCCTCTCTTTGCCTCTAGGACATCTTGGTCACGGAGCTGATGAAGAAGCTGGACATCCTGGGCGATAACGCCGTAAGTGTAGGTTGCTCTCCTGACTTGTGCATGCCTCCTCCTGCCCCGCCCCGGCCGGCCCCAGTCCCGCCGTGGCTGCCGGCTCTGCCCCACCTCCGATGCCAGAGCTGCTTGGGACGGGCCCCCTGGCGTTTGGGAGAAATCTCTTCTTTCCCACGCTGTCCCTGTGCCCGTCCGGGGGGCACCCGGCACCTGGAAGCGCTGGGGTTCAGGGCCTCTGCTCTTGCACCCGCTTCTTCCGGCAGAGATGCTTCTAGACCTGGGTTCTCGCTTTTTGGAATCCCTCTCGGTCTTGAAGCTCTTCCATATCCTTGGTGGGGATGGGGTTGTGGTCCTTAGAGGGCCTTAGACACCTCGATCCCAGGTGTGCCCGCTGACCGAGTTTTAGAGGAGGGACAGAGCTTGTAGGTAACCCTCAGATGTCACCTAGGGCAGAGTTCCAGGGTCTACTGCAAACTTCTGCTAATTGCTGAGTGGGCAAAGCAACTACATCCTTTCACGCCATCCACCCACCCACCCATCTGTCCTCCATCCTCTGTCTCTGACCGTCTTGTTTGCAAGTAGCAGAGGTGCTGGCGCTCAGCAGGGATGGCTGTTGTCACAGTATGCTCTGGGGTTCAGTTTGGGCTTTTGGGCACCACACTGCTTAACCTTTCAGTTCACAGCTGGAGAGACTAGGCCCCCAGAGGGCACCCACCCAGGGTCACAGAGCTGCTGTAGAGGTTAGGACCAGCCCAAGTCTGTCTAATCCTGCCCAGGGCTCCTCCCCAGCCCCACAGCTGCCCAGTCAAGAGTGTCAGTGGGCGTGACTTCCCTGGGACCCTCACGTGGCCTCAGAGCACGGGGACAGAGGTGGTTGGGGACTGGAGCACACACAGCCAGCTTTATGCACCGGTGACCCTGTGGAGACCCTGGGCAGTTCCTAAGGGGCGTGGGGGCATCCTGTGCATGTGGACACTGCAGGTAGGTGACAGGGACAGCCTGGCCCCATTCCCTTCTCAGCCGCTGTCCCCAGGCCACCCCAGATAGACTGCACCCTCCCCGCTGGCCACAGGGCACCTGAGCCCAGACCTCGGTTTCCTCAGGAGTCAGGGTAGAGGGGCAGGGGGACCCCGTCCTGCGTGGTGGGCAGGCGGTCACTGCTGCTGCACCTGGGCTGCAGGGGGCACTGGTCACCAGCGAGGGAGGAGAGTGCAGGCGCACAGAGTAGATGCACGTTTCCAAGGCCATGGTCACCACCTGGAGGGAGGGAAGGGAGCCCAGCCAGGCTGCTCACCAAGTGGCACGTGACAGACCCTTCAGCCTGGTGTAACCACGGCCAGGTAGATCCCCGGTCACCGTGAAGCCCCTTACTCAGCCTTGCCCACTCCCCAGGCCCCCATCAGACCCAGGCTGGACCCGGGAGGAGGGGCCGACAGCCTGGCTGATTTCCTGGGAGCAAGAGGGACGAGGGGCGCCCGGCCCCCCACCCATGCTGCGTGCCGCCAGGGCAAAGGGCTGGCGAGAGACCCCTGCCCCGGGCAGCTTAGGCATCAACGAGAGAGGCAGGCAGGGCTTTCTGCCTCAGGGACGTGCTGGGATACAGGCGGCCCTCAGCTCCATGATCCGGGTGGGCTCCCCCCACCCGTCTCTGCCCCAAGCCTCTCTCCCGGTGTCCCACAGTTGGGGCCCAGCTGTGGGGACAGCCCAGCTCCCACCCTGGTGCTGAGGCGGGTGACCCATCCTCTGAAGATGCCTATTAGCCTGAAGGCCAGAGTCACCTGCCCAGAAGGACCAAGCAGGCGGGCCCTTTGGGACGAGGTAGGAATAAAACACGCAGAAAAGGGCACAACAGCAGGGATGGGAACTGTTTCACAGCTGTGAGTCTTTGGTCTTTGCTCCACATTCATAAGGGATGTTTTAATAATGCAGAGGCTGCGTGTGCAGAGAGCTGGCTTTAAATAAAAATCCAGGCAGGGACAGGGTGGGGAAGCCAGGCTGCTTGTTCCGCCACCCACCGACCCGTTCCGCCCCAGGTGGCTAACGCAGACGGGGTCACAGCAGAGAGAGGACGAGAGGGGACAAAAAGGAGGGACACCTCAGAGTCAGGATCAGAAACTCCAGAAGGGCCTTTTAGTGCAAGGGACCTTTAGATGTGACCCCAGACCCGCCCCCAATGCCTGTCCCATCACCCCACCCATCACCCAGCCCCACTGAGCACCCATCACCCAGCCTTCCTTTCCTCCAGCCACACCCTTCACCCAGCCCCACTGAGCACCCATCACCCAGCCTTCCTTTCCTCCAGCCACACCCTTCACCCAGCCCCACTGAGCACCCATCACCCAGCCCCACTGAGCACCTGTCACCCAGCCCCACTGAGCATCCTTCCCCCAGCCCCACTGAGCACCCGTCACCCATCCCGGCCACCCCGGAAGGCACCTCCCTGACTATGCACATGTTCTGCTCTGGGTGCAGAATCTGACCAACGAGGAGCAGGTGGTGGTCATACAAGCCAGGACGGTCCTGACTTTGGCCGAAAAGGTAGGAGTGACTGGACACGCTCCCGAGAGGGCTAGGCTGCCTGCGGGGCTCCCTTTCTGGCTCATTCAGAGGAGCCGCTCTCCACGGCAGGATGGGCTACGGTGGGCGGGGGGGATCCAGGCTGCCGGAGGCCGCACACACGCACAGACCCATCGGCACCAATGCGTGCTGACCAGACCCCTCCCCAGAGCAAGCGATGCCTCAGGTCCCCCCAGAGACCAGGCAATGTGGCGGGTAAAACTGCAAAACGGCAGCTTTCTGTTTGACCCACCAGGACCCTCCTCAGGAGATCACCCGGCACGCCTGGGCTCCCAACCCTCCCGCTTCTCTGCTCCCGGGGCAGCTGGCCCACTCCTGGTCTGCCCGGTAGCCAGAACCTGCCCAGTGGGCCCGCAGTGCGCGCCCCATGGACCTCCAGCAGGACGTGGGGCGCGTTCCAGTGGGTAGAGCTCGGGGCCAGGACTTCGGGAGAACAGGCCGCCCTCCCTATGTCCGCTGCCCCCCACCTAATGTCCCTCCTCTCCCAGGGAAGGGAGGGGACAGATCTCCAGGACACGAGGTGTGGGCTAGGGCCTGAACCCAGCCTGCACGCCGGGCACCCGGAGCCCAGGCTGCTGGCTCAGCCCGACTCCCGTGAGGGCTGAGCCTTGCCTGCCTCCCCAGGC
This sequence comes from Catagonus wagneri, assembly GCA_004024745.2. NCBI lineage: Eukaryota > Metazoa > Chordata > Mammalia > Artiodactyla > Tayassuidae > Catagonus > Catagonus wagneri. Next base: position 223,908 of record PVHT021183705.1, on the reverse strand, counting down.
TGAGCGCGGGGCCGGCGGAGGCGGGACGGCTTCCGTGCTCACGGGCGCTGTACTCTCTGTTCGTGTCCAGTGGCTCCAGCAGATCGAAGAGACGGAGTCGGCCCTGCAGCGGAAGATGACCGACCTGGAGAGCGAGAAGGTTGGTGCGCGTCCGGCCCCGCGGCCCCGCCTCTCCAGGGCGGATGCTCGAGGCCCAGACGTGGTTCGTTTATGTTCCAGGAGCTGTTCAGTAAACAGAAGGGCTACCTGGATGAGGAGCTGGACTACAGGAAGCAGTCCCTGGACCAGGCTCACAAGGTAAGAGAAACACGGCCGCCGAGCCCCCCGGGGTGGAGGCGTGGAGAAAGTTGGTCACGTGTCGAGTTGTGTGTCGGGGGCCACGTGGGCCAGGCCTCAGACCCCACCTGGGAAGAGTCTGCGCCCAGAGCGACCGGCGTGGAGTCACTCTGCATCTCTCCCGCCGGAGACCCCGTACCTGGCGAGTTGCCAGGAAGCCTCGCTGCCTCGTCAGCACCGCCGGGCACCCCTCATGCCGCCAGGCTCCTGCTTCTGACCATCTCCACCCGGGCAAGCCCTGCAAGTTGGATGTGGCTTGGCACGTCTGTCTGCCACTTTCTGGAAGGGCTGCCCGTTTGGGGGTAACCCCGAGAGCTCAAAGGGTCTTGCCTCCCTCACCGCGAGTCCTCACGGAAGCTCGCTGGAGAAAATGCAAGGACAGTTCCTTGGAGCCTCAAGCAGCCTTGCAGTTTCAAGGCGGTGACACCAAATCAGGTATTGCTTTAACTCCTGCAGGTAGCATGGCAGGAACCCTTCCTGCAGGTAGCATGGCTGGGGTGCTTCCTGCAGGTAGCACAGTGGAGGCCCTTCCTGCAGGAATGCAGCCCGCACCTCCTTCCGGGGGGGGGGGCTAGCCACACCCCTGAGTCAGGGGCACGAGCAGAATGGTCCTTCCAGGCTGTGTGTGCGGAGGGTGTCACAGCACTGGGTCGCAAGGGGCTGACACGTAGCCCACAGGAGGCGGCCACAGAGTGGCTGAAAGCAGCTGTGATTTTGGAACTTGCCCCCTGCTTGAGGGGCAGCCTGGACTCAATGACGGGCCTCCCAGTGAATGGAGGCGCCCGTCTCCACCCCTGGGGCTGTTGGGAGGGCAGGGGGCCGGGTACTCAGGGGCTTGTGCCCAGGCGGCCCGTGCTGCCCGGCTCAGAGGTGGCAGCCTGATGTTTGCTGCCCCATCCGGGGCACGTGAGGCAAGGCGGAGAGCTCTACCTGAGTTTATGGTGGGCTTCCGGGGGCCGGGGCAGGGTGCTCCCTCTGCCGGGTCACGTGCTGGTGGTGGCTGCCGGACACCTGCAGGAACAGCCACAGACAAGGTGGCCTCAGAGCTGCGCCGGCACGGGTGGGCCTTCCTGGAAACCTGCTCTGAGATCTGTGTGTCCCGTCCTCCAGGCGCTGGCGAGGGTGTGTGCTCAGTGGAGGGGCAGCCGAGCCGTTGTGAGCCCCACGCCGATGTGTTCTGTGCTCTGGTCCTGCCTGCAGCAGGGGGCAGTGCACCCCTGGGCCTGGGGTTTCTCAGGTCACAGCCTCAGGAATGGGCTTATTGAATGACATCAGCGAAGGGGTGGGTCACTGTAGATGGTCCCAGAGAGCCAGTCATGACACATGGCTGGATTCATGGATCCATCCAGTCCACGTATGCATGGATCCGTGTGCGCACACACACACACACACACACAGGACACATGCGTATGCATGGACACACAAAGACACGTGTGCATGGATGTGCACACACATGACACACGTGTATACTTGGATGCACACACGACACATGCGTATGCATGGATGCAAACACACGACACATGTGCATGGATGCACACACACACAGGACACACATGTATGCTCGGACACGCACCTGCACACCACAGGAAACACTGCTGGGGACAGGTGGGGCCCTCCCACAGTGCTGCGGATGCTGTAAGGGCCCCAGGCGAGGCTGGGTCCCCTCCCTGAGCGGTGACCCTGGTGCGAGGTTCTTTGGGGCCCCCTTCCTCCAATTCCGACAGGAAGGCTACGGTTTTGCTGCCCGCCCTTGTTTTCCTAACTCCACGCTCAAGCCTGCGCTTCCTGCTGGACAGCCAGCCGATTACCCTGCCTTTCCCAAAGCCCTGGCACAAGGGGGACAGCGACAGGGTGACACCGACGGCCCCGGGCGGCCCTGGGGTGGGGGCGCAGGCCCGTGGGAACCCTCGGGGTCTCACACCCCCTGCTTGGTGAGCGCCGGGGCCACAGCCGGGGCTGGAGGGGACGGGGTCCCTGCTAAGCCGAGGGCTCTCCTGGCTGTTCGCAGACACACGAGGGCTGGGGTGGGCTATGCACGGAGACCCCTCGGGGCGGCCAGGGTGGCCGGTGCTCACAGCACAGGAAAGGTCGGAACGGCGCCCCCTCCAGCCACCGGCTTGGGCTGAGGCCGTTGTAGTGCGAAGTCTAAGCCCCACCCAGCTGCCTTTATTTCAGAGCTGGAGCTGATCTCACATGCACTGAGCTCTTTCGCTCTAGAAGCGGCAGCTGATGAGGGCCGGGAGCTGGCTGTGACAGCTGGGGACAGTTTGTTTTGTGGCTGTCAAGGACAATAAAATGTAAATGAGGCCCAAAGGGATTTTCCCCCGATTTCCTAAAATGTCTCTTCAGCCAAAAGGAGCCTCCGCAGCCCTTTGCCTGAAGAAAAGGACACATTCATTGCTGAAGAGGTTACGTTTGTCTGGGGAAGACGGGAAGAATTTTTTTCTCAGAGACTGTGTCTATGCAAAGTCCTGAGAAGCGAGCTCCAAAAGCGCCACAGGTCAGAGCTCCCGTCGTGGCTCAGTGGTTAACAAACCCGACTAGCAGCCATGAGGAGGGAGGTTCGATCCCTAGTCTCGCTCAGTGGGTTAAGGATCCGGCGTTGCCGTGAGCTGTGGTGTGGGTCGCAGACGTGGCTCAGATCCCGTGTTGCTGTGGCTGTGGTGTAGGCCAGCAGCTGCAGCTCCAATTTGGCCCCTAGCCTGGTGACCTCCATATGCTGCGGTTGTGACCTTAAAAAGACAAAATAAATAAGTAAATAAATAAAAGCACTGCAACTCAAACTGCTAGGTGCTTTAGGAAAGTGTTTTTGGTGGCTGGGTTTCACCTAAGGGATCCTGTCACCTGTGTGTCTGGGATCAGCAGCGTGGCAGGCTGAGCGCGTCAGAGTCCCCATGAGGCGGTGTGAGGGCCGTGGGCTGGAGCCTCTGTAGGCCTGGCTCCTGCTTCAAGGGGGGTGGGCATTGAAGGGCTTCACGGAGATGAGGCCCTAAGCCAGTGCCGGCAGAACCAGGCACCCGCGGGCATGGGTGTCCTTTGGGTTATCATCTGGGAGCATGGAGGCGGCAGAGGCCGGGCACCTGGGGCCTCCGGGTGGAGGTGAGGCCCTTGTGCAGCAGGGAGATGGACAGACGCCGGCAGAGGAAGGGGCGGGGCAGGCGTGCCCCTCACGGTCTGGGGCGGGAGCCTGGTGCCGAGGTGCCCACGGGGCTGCGCTGCCGCCAAGGCTCCGGGGGGCGCCCCCGGGGGCGCCCCCCCCCCCGCTCCCGCCTCTTCCAGCTCCTGGGCTCGCGGCCGCATCACTCGGCTCTGCCTCCCTCCTCACATGGCGTCCTGTGTCTTCCGTGACCGTCTCCAAACCCCCTCTGCTAAGGTCGCAAGGCAGAGGGTCTGGGCTCTCGTCCAGCTCCGCCTGGTCCGCGCGGGCCCTCCTCCAAAGGACCCACGTGCACAGGTTTCAGGGGCTGGGACCTGAATCCACCACTGGGGACACTGGTCACCCTGCACAGGAGGCACTGGGGGCTGCAGAGCTGACGGCCTGGAGCTCCGCCCTTCTTCCTTCTTTGTGACACGTCCACCCCGGGTTTGCTGAAGGTTGTGAGCAAAGCAAGAAGCCTTTGTGGTTCTCTCCTCAAAGGACACCCAGCCCCCTGCCGCCCCTCTGGCCGTCCTCTGACTCTGGCCTCAGGGTCTGCTGACCGCATTGTCCTGCTGTTAACGGGAGGCCCAAATTAGGTCCCTGAAGGTTACCGCAGTTTTACGCGGTGTGGAGGGCGGTGCTCTTGAAAGAATGACTCGTAGCCTGTCTCCACTTTTGAGGGTCCGAGGGAAGCAGCGCCCCCTGTGGGCTGGCCTGGAGGTGTGGTCCCCCGGGTGCAGCGGGCAGGACTTACGTGTCCCCTCCCCCGCAGCACATCCTGGAGCTGGAAGCCATGCTGTACGACGCCCTGCAGCAGGAGGCCGGGGCCAAAGTGGCCGAGATGCTGTCGGAGGAGGAGCGCGAGAAGCTCAGGGTGGCCGTGGAGCAGTGGAAGCGCCAGGTCATGAGCGAGCTGCGCGAGCGGGACGCCCAGATCCTGCGGGAGCGCATGGAGCTGCTGCAGCTGGCACAGCAGGTGCGGACCGGCGGGCGGGGGGGGGGGCGGGGTCTGCAGCTGGGGGGAGGGCTGCTCCGGGTCTGGCCCTCTAGGCTGTGCCTCCAATGACCACACCTTCCCACAGCCACGCCCCCAACGGTCATGCCCTTTCGCAGCCACACCCTCCTGACCACGCCCCACGACCACGCCCCCCCATGACCTCACCCCATGATCATGCCCACCAATGACCACATCCAATGAACACACCCACCAACGCCCACACCCTTGTGACCACGCCCACCAATGACCCCCCCCCCCCGTCCAGGGCTTTCCACCAGCCATACCTTCCCACGCCTGTGCCTTTCCTTTTCTTCTAATTTTGATGGCCACACCTGTGGCATAGTGAAGCTCCCGGGCCAGGGACTGAATCCGAGCCACAGCCGTGACCTGTCCTGCGGCTTGGCAAAGACAGATCCTATAACCCACTGCACCAGGCCAGGGATTGAACCCATGCCTTCGCAGCAACCCAAGCTGCTGCAGTCAGATTTGTAACTGCTGTGCCACAGTGGGAACTCTGGAGGTGCCTTGCTAGTGGCCATGTCTCCGTGGCCGATGGCTTCCAGTGACCATGGCTGTGGCAGGCCCTCCGGCCAGACCTCCCGCCCCTCTGGACCAGCCTTCCAGGCCATCCTGCCCGGGCCGCTGGGTGGCACTGCCCCTCTCCTGAGACCCCTGACTGCCGGATCTTTTCCACAGCACCTCCCTCGATGGTCAGATCCCATGACGGTGTCAGGGGAGCAGCTGCTCATGGGCCAGGCACTTGGGGACCTTCTGTTGGCCCACGGGCACTTGGGGGCCTCAGGCTGGTCTGGCCTGTCCATTTCTAACTGGGGGTTGGGGACCCTCACACACTAGACAGCCCTGGTGTGACAGGCCCGTACCCCCGCCTGTGCCCACGCGGCCTGGAAGGAGCCTGCATGGCTATAGTCCGTGGTGAGGTAACCTAGGTTTACGAGACTGTCTGTGGGCTCATGTCTGACCAGAGGACTGGTCAGCTACTGGGACCCTGGTGGCCGGATCCAGGTGGTCGGTGGGAGGCCCCCTTCCTGCGGCCCCTCACTCCATCATGGGTCAGAGCCTGGCCGCTTCCAGGGTCCAGCGTGGACGTGCAGGTGAGATCTGACTGGCCTCTTACGCCAAAGTGAAGACAAGGGTTTCCACTCATGGTGTTCGCCCCTTGAGACCGGCTCTGCGGCCCTTCGGGCTGCTCGCCCTGCTGCCGTAGTGGCGTGACCTGGGCCTGACCCCTCCCGTGGGCTTCTAGCATCACAGTTTATGACCAGGACGGTGTCAGCCTGGCCACGGAGACCCTGGTCGAGGGGTAAGCTGTCCGCGCTCCAGCTGGAGCAGAGAACCCGCTGAGGGAGGCTGTGCCTGTCGGGGAAACTGCGGCCGGCACGCCAGCTCTGGGCCTGCTGCTGAGGCCTCTGAAAGTGTGTGGAGAGCACAGCCCGACACCCCGGCCCCTCGCCGTGCCTGGCCTGGCAGCTGCCCTGGGACAGTCTGTCCGCCAAGCACATGAGTGGTTTCCCAAATTTCTGATTATTGAAGATTTTCCTTTTTTCAACTTTGCAGAGAATTAAGGAATTAGAAGAAAGAATAGAAGGTCAGAAGAGACAAATAAAGGAACTGGAGGAAAAGGTAAGAGAAATGCAGATTGGGGGACTTGCTCTGTTAACCGGGCCCGCACAGAATCAGAGGAGGTAACCCACAATGCCGTTAGCGCTAGGCCTGAGGTTGGGGTGCTGCTGGACAAAGAGAGGTTTCAGGGCCAAGTCTGCTCAGGATGGCGAGTCGGAGACGGGTCTGGGAGCGCCCTGTCCATGACCAGCCGTGTCACCCGGAGGGCCACACCTCTCATGGCTTGGGTCTTCCCAGCGGCCACGGTGTGTGCAGCCCGGCAAGCTAGGGCCCCTTTTTGTGTGGCCACAGATTAAGGAACCGCGGGTGCTGGGGCGCGGCTGGTTGGGGGCGGTGTGGCTGGGGCCCAGTGCAGGGGGCATGGCCGGAGAGCTGCCCGCCTCCCTGTGGGGGCACTCAGCTCCAGGAAGCTGGTCCCGTAGTTCAGGGTACTTCAGCGACGTCCAGCTGTCGGACCACTTGTTCAGGGCTTGTGACTCATCTGCCCTGTGATCCCGTGGGGCAGACCTCACCCGAGGTCGCTTCCTGCCGAGCCTGCCAGCCTGTCCCTCCGGGAGAGAACAGAGCTTGGGGTCTGCCCAGGACCCCAGATGCCCGGGAGGAGCCAGCAGAGGCTCTGTGCTTGCAGGACAGAGGGCCCCCGCCCCAGGGAGGCTCCTGCAGCCGGGCCTCCGCCTGCCCTGCCCACTGCCCCTCGGGACAAAATGGGTTTTTGCCTGGCACCTCCCTGGCGTCTGCCGAGCAGTCTTCACAGTACCTTGCAAATCCAGTGCCCATGACAGGCCCCTAGAACCGACCGTGCTGGGCACAACCTGCAAAGCAGAGGCTCACCTTGTGAACAAGGACGGGCCTGCCCCGTGGAGGCCAGACAGGAGCAGCCCGCAGCAGGCTCGCCCGAGGCACTGCGGGGCCTGGGGCGCTGTCCTCGGGGTCCCAGCCTCACGGTCTCTCCCTCAGAATGAGCATCTCCTTCCTTCTGCATCTTAAAGTGAGACCGTTTGTTTGCGTTCTGAGTGTCTGTTCTCTGGGCCGAGCTGAGAAGGCCCCGCCTTTCCAAGCCCTTGCAGCACCGCCAGTTTTTCTCCTGTGTCTCAGCTGGCCCGGCCCCCCCCCCACCCCAGCCCCGAAGGAGGCTCCAGGTGTGACGGCCACTCAGCCTGCTGCTTGTGCTTTATCATTTATAATGGGACGCGGACCGCAATATTGTCACGGCTGCTGCTGTCTGCCCAGCACCTGGCACAACTCTCCGTGAGGCCCTCGCCGTCATTAAAGCCAGTTAGCACCCTCACCGTCAGCTGGGGCGACATGTCCAGATGGCCGGTCCCCGCGCACCCCGGAGGCGTGCTGACCGGCAGAGCCTCCCTCCGGACGGTCACCTACAATCCGGCCTCTGGGCGGTGCCAGGTCCCCCGGGGGGCGGCCGCACGGTGGCTCCAGACCCGGGCGCCCTCCCAGCCCCTCGCAGCAGGACGCTTGTACCGCTGGGCACCGGCGCCGGAATTTGCTCCCGCCCCGGCGGGCGGCTCTGCGGCGCTTCGCGACCACACGTCGTTTCTGGCCAGAAGCTCTACAAACTCTTCTCTCTCTTTCTTTCCTTCCATGTCTCCGCCCTCCCCTTTCCTTTTCAGTTTCTGTTTTTGTTCTTATTTTTCTCCTTAGCTTTCATTCTGTGGTCCTAGCTCGCCTGGGCACCCTGAGCTGGTGAGTATTTCCTCTGCGTCCCGGGGGCCAGCCTGGCCCCACTGTTCCCGCAGCGAGAGGCGCTTGCGGAAGCCCACGGCTGGGGCTCCCAAAGCTCCTTACGAAGCCAGCGCAGCGCCGCCAGGGGTCGCGGCCCAGAGGGTCTGCGGTGGTCAGAGGGGAAGGGGGAGAGTAAAGCCCCCCCGGGACGCACCCGGCGGCAGAGGCGCCTGCCCAGAAGCCCCTCCGTGTCCTCTGCTCTGGGCGTCTTGGCAGGAAGCCGTGCTCGTGGCAGCATGTCTTTCCGTCCTTTCCGTGGTGTGACGCACAAGCTTGGGTCACACAGGACACTGGGCCAGAGATGCCCGCTTTCCGCACAAGGTCACCACAGTCCTGCTCAGCGGTGGCCCCATCCCCAGGGCTCTCGGAGTGCGGCCGCACACGAAAGCCTGACCGCTGCTTCCTTCCCAACAAGAGGGCGTTCAGGCAGCGTGTGACCTCATCCTTCCTCTTGTCCTCGGTCCCCTGGCCTTCAGAGCCCTCGCCTCGGGAGCAGGGCCAGGCTTTCCCCTTGGCCTTCATCCCTCCAGCCCAGCAGCCCCTCCGACCTGCTTCCTACGTCTCTTTTCTTCCAGCCCCCAGAGGAGCCAGACCCCTTTCCTCCAGCTGGACCGGAGAGCAGTGGGCGCCCAGGCGGCCAAATGAGATGCCGCGTCTCGTCCTCGAAGGCCCAAGAGGACCTGGCCTCTGCGGACCCCCTCCCACCCAGGAAGAGGGAGAGAGGGGGCCTCTGAGCACCTCTGGGGGTGCTGTCCACGCTGATGAGCTGGACTTAGGACTCGCTCTCTGGCCGGGGCTCCTTGAACAGGGCTGGACGTGGCTGCAGGCCCCTGGGTACCCTCCTGGGACACAGCCTCCCGCCCGAGACCCCTGCTGGGCGCGCCCCACACCCACGCCTCCTTGGTTCCTTTAACAACCGAGACACATCTCAGAGGAACGTTCTCAGAAGCAACTCGGGCACCTGCAGAGTGACAGCGAAGCCGCCACCGCAGGGAAACTGGGGCGGATCCCGGGGCCAAGGACAGATTCCCTGGTGGCCCAGTGTCCTTCGCTCGTGGTCCTGAGCTCCTGCTGACTGACGCGTCCTGCCGCCCTCTCTTGCTTATGATGCTGTCACTCCTGGGAACAGACCCTGACTGCCACAGCGCTGTCAGCCACCCGCCCTGAGCCGCGCTGGGGAGCAGGTGGGACCGACAAAGAGAGGACTGCAGAGCCTGGAGGTGGGACGAGAGGGGACGGACCGACTGGAAAAGGACCTGACCTTGTCAGAGATGCGGGGCCCTTGGGCTGCAGGCGAGCCCAGCGTGGCCAAAGCTGCCCAGCCCCGAGCCCCGGCCTCCGCACTCGAGGGGCAGCGCCTGGCTGGGGTGACAGTGCACCGCGGTTCTGCAGGTGTGAGAAGGGGCCCAGCGCCCAGGTGGCCGGCAGGTGAGGCACTGCCCTTGTCCTGCAGCACCGCGTCTTCCCTCCCACTGTTTGGGCCCCAGGGCGCTGACACACCCCCTTCTGGCCTGTGGGGTCCCGTCCAGGTCGGCCCGTTTGGTGTAGGTTCTCTTTGCTGGGACGCTGGCTGGTCCTGCAGTGGAGCCCCGTGCGTGCCTGTACCGGCACTGGCGGGCGGGGTGGGAGGGCGGCTCTCCTGCCACCCGCTCTGGACCTCTGCTCCCCGGGGGCTTCCGGTGTCCCCGCGGTGCTGACCCCATCGCGGTCGTCTCTGCCCTGACCCAGGACACCACCAGGGCCAGCCCAGGCGCCAGGCTTGGGTCACAGGTCACAGCCCGGCGGGGGTACTTCTCAGAGGCGCCCGGCCGCATCTGCTGGCCCCACCCCCATCCCGCTGCTCCCAGAAACTCCAAGAAAGCGCCTCTGATCCTGACTCCCGGTGCCGCGGCCCTGGGCTTGGAGGTCTCCTTTGGTGCCAGGCGCCTCATTCCCAGGGATGGAGGGTCTGGACGGGGCCAGGCACTCTGTTAGCGAGTGTCCTTTCCCATCAGAATTTCCTCGGCAGGTGTTTCTGTGCTGAGGCTCCAGTAGGGTGCGAACGGATCTGTTTTCTGAGTCCGGCAGGTGTGATGCTGGGCCGCGTCTCCCCCACGTTCCCTGGCACAGAGCCCCTCAAACGGGGGGTGGTGCAGGGGAGCCAGGAGATGCACCCACAGATCGGGGGGGCAGGTGCCGGCCGGGGTAGTTCCACCCGCTCCTTCAGAGGCCTTAGAACACTCCTTCACGTGCACCTTTGGGCACCTGTCCCTCTAAGAGGCCCCTGTCCAGTCAGGGCTTGCGGGCAGCCTGTGCGGCCCAAGAGTGGCAGTGTCTGCCCCCTGCGACCCCTGGGGGTGCACAGACCCAGCCTCGGGCTAGAAAGTTCACTTACAGCTGCTCTGGGGCAGGCCAGGCCCCGCTGGTCCCTGCCTGGTCCACCTGTGGGTGCTCCAGCCCGAACGTGCCCTCCCAGGCTGGTCCCTGGAGCTCAGGCCGCCGTCCGGCCTTGTGCCAAGGTCCCCTCCGGGCTGCGCCGTGTCCTGAGAGGAAAGCGCCGAGCACGGCACCACCTCGTAGCTGAACGTGCCTGGCAAGGATAAGCCCCGGTCACGGCCCGGCCTCAGCTCAGCTGGGGCGGGGGAAGGACAGTGAGCGCCGCGGGGCTGTGCAGTACCCCGATTGCAATGTGCTGCCCGGAGCACCCAGAAGGGCCCCACGGGCGTTGGGGTGGCTTCTGCCCCAGGGCCTCGTCCCCACATCCCTGCCCCCACTAGCCAGCCTGGGTCTCGGGGTCTGCTTTGTCTGACCTGTCAGGGCCATGAGCGGGTCACACCTGTGGAGGAGACAGCCGGGAGCACGAAAGCCAGGCGGGAGGTGGGGCGCGGGGCAGGCACGGCCTCCCTGGGGAGCCAGGTGACCTGCAGGACCTGGACGTTGATAGAGGCCCCTTGGACAGAGCTGTGTTGTGTGTGGGTCTGGAGACCCGGAGTCCACTTGAACCAGCTCCTGGTTCAGCAGGCGTCACTATTCAGGGACAGAACCGCACTCTCCCGTGGGCTTGTGGCTGGCGGGGACGGGATGGGGGGGTCGCACGGGGACACTGCAGGGCAGCCAGGGGGCCCAGGTTGGACACTCTCAGGGCCCCACGGGGATGTCCTGTCTCCCGCGGGGGCAGGGAGAGGAGTCTCCAGCGCCAGCCAGCCAGGCTGTCCTCATACCAGTGGCCCCAGACGTCCAGCGAGGGTGTCCCTGCGGCCACACTTAAACTGCGCAGGGCGGGCAGCCGCATTGCGACGGCGTTGCTTCGAATCCGCTTGGTCGGGGGAGGTGAGAGCAGAGAGCATCCGCAGCCACTTTGTGGGCAGAGCTGGGGCTGGGGGCTGGGGCCACAGAGGGCAGCTCCTGGGAAAGGGGTCCGGCGTTGACCCTTTCAGGCTTTTCCCGCCGTGTTCTGGTCTGTCGTCCCCAGCGTGGGTTTAGGGTGTCAGGTGAGCGCTGCTGTCGAAATCCAGGGTCTTTTGTGTCGTCATCGCCTCCCACCAGGACCACCAACCCCACCAGCTGGGAGAGCAAGGTCCCTCCCGCAGGCAGCGGGCTCAGGGCGGAGAGCCTTTCTCTGCACTGAGGTGTCCTTGGGGACATCTGTTTCCATGTACCACGTGCCACCTGAGAAGTTACCAGCTTCCCGAGCAAGCATCTCCCTTCCCCCATCTGCTTATTCTTTCCTTTTCTTTTTCTTCTTAGGGCCGCACCCACAGCACATGGAAGTTCCCAGGCTAGAGGTCAAATCAGAGCTACAGCTGCCGGCCTACACCACAGCAACAGCAATGCAGGATCCTTAACCCACTGAGCGAGGCCAGGGATTGAACCCACTTCCTCATGGATACTAGTCAGACTCGTTACCACTGAGCCACGATGGGAACTCCCCTCCAATCAGCTTTTTAAAATCCCTCTGTTTTAAAATAGATTCAGACTTAAAGAAAAGTTGCTAAAATAGCCTAAACTTCTTGTACACCCCGCCCCCAGCTTCCCCGTGTAATCCCAGCTCACTTTGAAAGCTTAACGAGTCCACCCACTCCATTCAGACAAGCGTTTCTGCTCGAGGACCCAGGCCATGTTGAGTCCTTCTCCTGTTCCCTCCCAGGAGGTGACGCTTGTCTTAGCTTTTCCTCCTCATCCTTGACCTGGCACCCGGATCGGAGCTGGTCCGTGGTTTTGTGGATTGCCCTTCAGTCTGATCCCTCTGATGCATTCGTGTGACTGGACGGAGTGACACATTCGTGGTGCATCTGCCACCGGATGAAGCGGCCAGCCGTGTGCGATCAGGGCCGTTCAACGTGTGGGCACCTTGTCCCTGGGATGTGAGCCTTGATGGAGGTTCCGCTAGGTTCTGCATCGAAAAGGTGCCGTAAGTATAAACATGTTGTGGAGACACCTTGCGACTACGAAGCCCCCTGATCCTTCCCAAGTGTTTGCAGTACGTCGAGCAAACCTGAGTCCTGCGACGGGGACCACTGCCTATTCTAGTTTTCTGTCCCCACGTCCCTCCTATTATAATTTTTCTCTGGAGAAGACCTGTCCACTTCACTCATTTTTGTTTCTTTATCCAGTTATTTATATCAGTCCGGTCTCATGGATTTTTAATCCAGTACCGTCTTGAAGCATTTTCCTGCTCAGAGTGCCCCAGCCCACGCCCCGAGCTTCCGGGGGGCTGACGCCTGTCCTTTGAGCCCTCTGGCCCTCGAGCTCTTTCTTACTTTCTGGGCCCGAGGGTGCTCGAGCCCATTTTGTATTTTCCCTGCTTCATGCCTGAAAGCAACCACTTCTCCAAGGGGCACTGGTTCCTTCATTTGGAGAACCGTGTTTAGGAACAGACATCCCTGGGCTGGCAAGGCTCCGACTGCCGGGAGGACAGTGTTTCTGAGCCTCTCCGGGGTGGGGCTTGAAATCTACACCCACGCATACGCATGCTTCCTTGTTTATTTCTGCTCCTGTCTGTCACCTCCCCATCTGTGTCTCCATCTTCTGTCATTTATCCTCTGTGATCTATAACCACGTATCCACATATCAGCTCTCAGGTCTGTCGTCTCTCAGCCACCGACCAGTGACCCATCCATCCATCTGTCCATCCGTCAGCTGTGTGTCTGTTGTAAAGCCACGAATTCACAGCGATGCCTCAAGTTCCAGGCCAACCAGTCAAGACCCGTCCCATCCCCCGTCTCCTTTCCTGTAACTCCTTCGCCTCAGAGACTTGGCTCTGAGCGTATAAACCGCATTACTTTTTTGCTCAACCCTGGTCTCCACACAAGGAAGTTCCGGAACGGCTAACCCGTACACCCTGCCAGGTACAAGTTTACCAGCTGGAGACATTTGAGTCTGTTCCTTTTATCTTTAGCCTTGTAGTCTCCAGACAAAGGAATGTTTTCCAGAATGATGTTGGTTGGTTCTTTTTCTCTAGTATGTTGTCCATTTGGTCATTTAGGCTGGTTGGTGACAGTTGAATTCCATTTGGGCTTCCCCTGCAGTGTGATTTTTTTTTTTTTAATTTACACAGTAGGCAGTGAAGTTCCTGCTTGTGCTGTACGGTCTCTGGGTCTGGATACACGTGTGTCCCCCTCCGCTCCCGAAACAGGAGAGGGTCGTCGCCTCCAGAGTCCCTCTGCGTCCCCAGCCCCACCCTCAGCAGCACGGGGCTGTGTCGCCTTCTTTCAGTTTTGCCACTTACAGGTCTTAGAAGTGGAAGGTATGACATGTGCCTTCACTACTAGCTTTGGGCTCTGGCTTTGTTCACTTAGCGAAATGCATGGTGGATCCCCCTGAGCTTCTGTAGTTTGTTCTTCCTTTTCTCACTAAGTTGCTGCTGCATGGAAGTGCCACATTATCAGCACTTGGCTACTTGTCTCCCACTTGAGCCAACTAGGAATCAGGCTGCCGTAAACATTCATGCACAGGTGTTTGTGTAAATACAGGTTTTCATCTCTCAGGTAAATACCTAGGTTTGCTGTGTGCTCAGTTTTATACAAAGCTGTTGTCCACCGCCTCCACAGCCGAGTATGAGAGTTCCTACTGCTCCATATCTTCACCCACACTTGATGTGGTCAGCTGCCTTGTATGTGTTGGGGGGGGGTCCACTCTAATAGGGCCCAGGGGTACATTTTTTTGGTTTCAATATGCATTTCTCTAATGACTAGTGGTGTTGGGCATCTTTTTATGTGCTGATTCTCTGACCATTTATCTTCTTTGGTGAAGTGCCTGTTCAAATCATTTGCCCGTTTTTTAAGTGAGATTTTTTTCGATTTTTTATTATAGTGTTCTAAGATTTTATAGAGTTTTAAGATTGCATGGAGTTTTAAGATTCTTTTACATACAGCAGACCCGTGCCTTGGTCAGATATGTGACACAGAAGTATTTTCTCCAAGTCTGTATCTTGTTGTTCTCTTAAGAGTATCTTTCGATAAAGTCTAATTTATCAACTTACAGAAAATGGGTTGCGTGGGGCTGGACCTAAGAAACTTTGATTTGAGTCACAAATGCCTTCTCCCGTGTTTTCTTCTAGAACCATGCGGCTCCCTGTTTTACGTGTGCGTGATCTGTTTGGTGCTCACGTTTGCAGCTGGCGCACTTTCTGAGTGGTTGTGCAGCTCTGTCTCGCCACCCCCACGGGCGAGGACCCTTCCGCGTTTTGGTTCAGTGCCACCTGCTCGGCTGGACCAAGTCCCTGGTCCGTGGTCAGCCCCGCCCTCCAAGCATCCTCCCCACTTCTTCGTCACCACAGGCTGGGTGGCAGGGTCACAGGCTGCTGTTTGCCGGCATCCTCCCTGCCCGGCCTGCCTGGTTCCCACTGGGCCCTGGGGGCGGGGCTGGGCCTCCAGGGGTCTCGCCTGCCAGCTCTGGGTCTGGAAGCCGGAGCTGTGTGAGATTAACTGTCGGCAGATCCAGATTTACAGCCCTGGGCCGAGCGGCTCTGAACACCGATGAGGCCCATGGCCCGAGCCCGGCTGGGAGGCTGCAGAGAGAACAGGGCTGTCGTTTCCAGTTCAGGGATGCGTTGCTCTCACTCTGGGTATGTCTGTGGTTAACGAGCATCGCGCGCGAACGGACGGAAGAGAAGTCTTTGTTTAGAAACATCCGTGGAGTTCCCTTCGTGGCTCAGTGCTTAGCGAATCCAACTAAGAACCATGAGGTTGCGGGTTTGATCCCTGGCCTTGCTCAGTGGGTTAAGGATCCGGCGTTGCCGTGAGCTGTGGTGAAGGTTGCAGACACGGCTCGGATCCCGGGTTGCTGTGGCTGTGGTGTAGGCCGGCGGCTGCAGCTCTGATTGGACCCCTAGCCTGGGAACTTCCATGTGCCGCGGGTGTGGCTCTAGATAAGGCAAAAGGACAAAAAAAAAAGAAAAGGAAACATCCGTGACGTCCTGCATCGTAACCCAGTGACGGTTTCTTTTCAGTTTGTGTGTCTTGTTTTATGTTTTAGGAACAGGGGTGAAAGGGGAGCCACCAGTGCTCCTCCCGGGAGGTTCATGCGGGGGCGGGGGCGGGGCTGAGCTGGGGACCGGTCCCCCCAGGCGCTGCCTGTCTGTCTCGGAGCAGGGACAGTGCCCACGCTGGGTACCGAGAGGCCCGTCAGGGAGGCTCTGCCAGCCTGGCCTCCAGCCCCAAGTGCCATGAGGGCGGCTCACGGCTGCGGTCAGATGCCTGCCTGTCTGATGGCAGGTGACAAGCCCGTGCGCAGCCGCGGTGGCTGCGCTGCCTGCAGGGCTGCTGCCGGCGTGCGTGGTGGCTCAGAGCCTTCCTCTCCTTCGCGGCCCCCATCACGAAGGCGTCTTCATCCTCGTTTCTCGGTGTGGAGAATTGCGCTGGCCCTGATGCCGGCTCACTCCTGCCGCTGGCCTGGGGACGGCCCACTTGGTCGCTTCGTTTCTCGTGACGTATGTGGGTACAGGGGCGACTTCTGCCCAACTGCCCTGTCCCATCGCCTGCCCCGCCCCCAGGAGGTCACCGCCTCCAGAAGGTCACCGCCTCCTGGACCCAGGGCAGCTGCCCCATGCAGAGCGTCGCACAGACACGTGTGTTTCTAAAAGTGTAACTGTCGTGGTTAAAGTCCTCTGCGAGGCGCTGTGCTGCCGCGGCTTCTGCACTGCACGCACTCTTGCGCTTGGTGTCAGGTGCAGACCCTCGCCAGTCCTGGGACCTGTGTGTCTCGTCCACGCCTGGGGCTCCTTCCAGGGACCTCTCCTCCCCCGACGGCTCTGGGGTTTGCTTCGTGAATGTTCTCTGTGCTGTGCTGGTGCAGGGGTTTCTTTGGGGGTCTGTCTGGGGGTTGTCTGAATACAGAGGCTGCATCTCAGGAGATGCTGACGACTTCCCGGTCATGGTGGCTTTGGAGCGATTGTTTTTGCTCTTTGTTCCTGGGAGATTTGCTCAGACAGAAACAGGATAACTGGCTGGAAGCTGACGGTTTCCCCTGCCCGCCACCCCCCTCCCCACGCTCCCTTGTCGCATCTATTCTGTCCGGACAGCCGCTCGTGGCCCGCAGCCAGCTGTCTAGCGCTCTGCCATGGCACCACCTCGGTTAAAGCAATAATGGATCTTTCTACTTGCCCGACGGCGAGGCCATTAATAGAGATGCTGTCATGAGAGAAGCTGGTGCCAGAAGAGAGAGCTGGACGCCCTCGGGCCCGTGAGGGCAGCTCCTGTCAGCCAGAAGGAAACAAAGCCAGAGCCAGTGAAAGAAGGCAGAAGTGTGTGCGTGGGGGTGCTCCTCCCCACATGCCTGTGCACTTGGCTCTGTGTGTGTGTGCGTGTGTGTGTGTGTGTGTGTGTGCACGCGCAGCTCTATGGCTGTGGTTATGTGTGTGTGGGTCTGTGCATTTGGTTGTGTCTGCATGTGTGCATGTGGGTGTCTGCATTTAGTTATGTTAGTGGGCTCTGTGCATGTGGTTATGTGGGGGGGGTGTCTGTGCATGTGGCTGGTGTGTGTGTGAGATGTGTGTGTGGTTGTGTTGGGGGGAATCTGTGCATGTGGTTGTGTGTGTGAGGGGCCCTGAGCATGTAGCTGTATGTGTGGGAGTCTCTGCATGTGGTTGTGTGTGGGGGCCTGTGCATGTGGCTGGTGTGTGTGGGGGTCTGTGCGTGTGGTTGGTGTGTGTGATCTGGTGAGGCCTGGGAGTCTGCAGGAAGCCGGGCTGGGGGCAAGGGGCCAGGGTCCAGGGGCTCCGGGAGGTGGGGGCCTCTCTTGCCGGGCGAGCAGATGGCTAAGCCCACAGCCCATGCTGGGTCCAGGGTGCCAGGGTCCGTCTACACCCGCGGTCCGTGGATGGAGGAGCACGGGCCGGCGGGGGCCTCGCGAGCCCAGCGAGGCTGCTGAGGGGCCTCCCTCTTGTCGGCCTTTCCACGTGGGCCCAGAGAGGGCCTTTCTGAGTCAGGAGGCTGGCGTCTGGCCAGCACAAGGGGGAGAGTCTCGCACTTGAAAAGAGGCGCAAAGAGTCAAAGCAAAGCCTGCTTTGCAGGGAGTTGCCTGCAGAGTAGGGCATTTTGTAACTTGGGTTCAACAGGCAGACAGAGGTGGCCTTGGCTTGGCCCCCGGGGCTTTCATGCCCTGTGCCCATCTGCTGCTGAGCTGGGCAGGGAGGGACACTGGCTCTTGGGGAGGCAGGTGCTGGCTGTGGGCACAGTGACCTTACTGCCGGGAGGGGACAGGGCTGCAGACACACCCCCGGGTCTGCTCTGCCGCCCAGCTGGTCTCTGTCCGGGGACGGACCGTGAGTCCCCTCGGTGCTCCGCAAAGCGGGAGTGCCCGGTGGTGTCAAGGCCTGCGGGTCCCAGTGGCAAGGTCCCAGGCCCCGGGGGGTGGGCAGCAGGCACAGGGGCACCGTGGTTCTGGAGCGACCCCACGGCTGAGGGCCGGCGTGCGTAGGAAGCCCGGCAAACAGACCGATACACTCACAGTCAGCCTAGAAAATGACCATGAGCGGAACAGGCTTTTGGAGGGTCAGGAACGCGACTCCTGGGGACGGCCTTCAAACTGGAGTGACCCTGTGTTCCCCAGAAGACTTGTTAAAGCAAGACCAGGGCCCCCCCGCCCCCCGCCCCAAGTGCCTCGTTACACATCTCTGACAAGCCCAGGAGGTGTTAAGGCCAAGGGTCCTGGACTTTTTGAGACCCGCTGGGTGGCAGTGGAAGCCCGGCCCCGGCCCAGATGGGCTTGAGGAAACCACGTCTCTTCTGGGCTACGAGTTGTGTTTTTCCTCTTGACTTTTCTGAGTGACCCTCTGCTGCGCTCTGGGACTTTCAGGCCTCGGGGCCCCTTTCCACGGTGTCTGCGGTCCGTCAGGTCACTCGTGTAAGAATCATGCGGTTCTTGGCACCCACCTCTGTCAAGACATCACCCCATCACAGGGCAGTTGGCACCAGACGCTGCCCGCTGGGCCGTGAGCGGGTCGAGGCCTCCGGCCAGCACCACCCCACCCTGTGCTGAGGGTCCCCACCACGCCCCGCGTCCCCCTCCCACGCACACCTTGCCGGTACCCGCCCGCCCTCTCGGACGCGAGCTCGGGGAAGCATGGCATCCAGCGGGCAGGGCCGGGCCGGCTCCGTCGCTGTGAGCCCGCAGTGCGGACGCCTCTGCGCACACCCAGGCGGTGCCCGGCCCCGACACATTCGGTTAAATCCTTGGCACGTGAAGGACCCAGTAAGTGGAGGCTGTGCTCGTGGAGGCCAGAGTCCGTGGCTCCGACGTGCATTCTCCCGGCCTCTCTGGTTCCTAGAAAAGACGGGAGCAGAGCCCTGCCAGGTGCCCAAGGCCACCGGCGGGCTCAGTGACTCCCTGGGAATCTCAGGGCTGGGCACATAGTGGTGACACGGCTAAGGTGTATTGCAGCGAGGCCGTCGAGCTTCACAGCCGGCTCCTAAGGACAGACGACAAGGTGTGGTTTGGAGGATCCAGGAGCAGGCCTCCCGCACTCTCGCCCTCCTGGCCACACAGAGCGCCCTCCCTGGACGTGGCTCTGCTGGGGACCGAGGGGGCCATTTGAGACTCGGGGTGTTTGTCGGGGCTGCTCATTTGGGCACCTGCTGCCCATTAAAATGCCAGCCCTCAGCAAGGAGCAGGCGTTTGCCATCAAGCAGATGGCTTGTATAAACCCTCTAGGCCAGTGCACGGGCCCAGCCTCCTGGCTCAGGGGAAGCTTCAAAGCCAGCTTCCCTGATGCCACTCAAGGGCCCACTTTGCCAGCAGGCCCTGTGGGGACAGCAGCTCAGCTCCTGCCCACGGAGGCCCTTGAACGACCCAGCTCAGAGCCCCAGGGCCAGAGACCGAGCGCAGGCCCACCAGAGGAGCCCACACTCCCCTCTCTTGTGCATGGATTCCTCTTGGGTGAGATCTTGGGGACAGTCAGGAAGGTGGCCAGAAAAGGGAGGGTGAAGGACCCCATGTCCCCAGTGGGGGTGGGGCTGGGGTCAGAAGGCACTTGGGAAACCTGGAAGCCTGGGGGCAGGACCGTGCCTGTGTGTGCCCGTATGTGTGCATATGGGTGTGCCTGTGTGTGTGTGTGTGCCTGTGTGTGTGCACGTGGGTGTGGGTGTGTGCCTGTGTGTGTGTGTGCGTGTGTGTGTGCGCGTGGGTGTGGGTGTGTGCCTGTGTGTGTGTGCCCGTGTGTGTGCCTCTGTGTGTGCCTGTGTGTGCCTGTGGGTGTGCCTGTGCATGCCTGTGTGTGCCTGTGGGTGTGCCTGTGCATGCCTGCGTGTGCGTGGGTGTGGCTGTCCTAGACGAGGGCAGGAACTCACTCCTCCTGAACACAGGGTCAAGTGAGCCAAGTACATCAGCAAAGCAGGACAGGGCTGGCTCAGGAGAGGGGGTCCAGTGACCTCAGGAACTAAAGGCCCTTGTCCCTTTAGTCAGTGACTTTTTGGAATTCTGCACATGATTTTCAATAAGATTCTTCTGCATTTCCCTGTGTGCAGCTCCTCACCCTGGCAGTTGTTATCTGAGTTCAGGGGGGCGGTGACATGTGAGGCTGGCTGAGCGGGCGGCCAGGACCCCAAGCTCCGGGCAGCCTAGAGGCGCGACCTTGGGGATCCCTCTTCATCCCGGGGCTTCAGCTTCTCCATCTGCAGAAAGAGAGGGCGCTTTCTAACAGGCTGGGAAGGGAGTTTGACTGGGACCTCTTTAGAAGTGGATCAGGCTGCAGGCATCAGGGACAATGTGACTGTAATGGCAGCAGATTCGACCATGATGCATGATGCGGGTGAAGGGAGCACCAGTCCGAGTGCCCTCTGTCACGTTCCCTTTGCATTCGATCTGGCGGGATGTCCTCTTACTCAGAAATCAGCTTAAAAGTTAAAAACCACAGCCTGGAGTTTCCATGTCTGTGACTGCGGGGGTTCCGCCCCTGGATAGCCCCTCCCCTCCCCTCTCCCTTCCTTCTCCCTCCTCCCTCCCCATCCCCTCCCCATCCCCTTTCCCCCTCCTCTTTCCTCTCCCTCTTCCCCCTCCTCCCTCCCCTGCCCCTCCCCCCACCTATGCTGCCGCTCCAGGTGCTGATCCAGGCCCCACCCCCTCTCCTTGCTAGAAGGAACCTGGGAAGCTCCTTCTTAACTTCTTCCAGATGTTAAAGATGTAAAAGGTGAAAAGGGAGAATTAGTGCCTAGCGGAGGCCCGCTTTCTCAGAAGAGATGAAAATTGGGCAGAAAGGGCACCCTCCCAGGTGCGGGAGGAGTGGGTGGGAGCCCTGAGGCCCCTTCTGCACAGACCCATCCCGTGGCCACGAAATCTCCTGGGAAGAGCCGTTTGCATCTCCCAGGTTGGGGCTCGAACCGCCGTCCCCTGACTGTCCACCTGCAGAGCCTGCACGTGGTCAGCACCCTTGCCCGTTGTATTTCTCCAGACCTTCCCCCTAGGAGCGCCCGCCAGAGGCTCGAGGGTCTCACACTAACAGAAAGCATCCATCTTCACTCTTTTTCAGAAGAGATGCGGCTCGCCGGTGAAGCCAGTTTTAAGTGTGAGTTCCAGTCCCGCGGAGCGTCGGGTCCACGCAGCCCAGGAGAGTCTTTGGCTTGGACACACCTGCCTCTCGGGTTGGAGGGGGTTCTTCTGCTGGCCTTGTGCCCTTGGGGGTCTGAGGTTGCCCCCTCAGCACTGAATTTGCAGGGGATGCATGTGCGTGTGTGTTCACGCGTGAGTGTGCGTGCGTGCACACGCGTGTGCTCGGTCAGAAGACGGCACCCAGGATTCAGCTCTTCTGGAGCCTTAGAAGTTGACCCGCTAGCTATGGAGACGAGCCATCTGGTGGGGGCGTAACGAACCTTCTGTGAAAGGGAGGCAAGCGCGTTACCCCGTGGCCAGGGACACGCACGCCTGTGGTGTCTGGAAGTGTTAGGTTCCTGTTCTGCTTGTGTCGGGAGGAATGTCCAGCTCCAGTGTGCGCGACAGTGGCGGCCGGGCCAGGCTCGAGTCCCGAGGCTGATAGCGAGAAAGCTGATAGGAGCGGACAGACCCACTTCTGTCTGGTGGGCGCCGGCTTCCCACTGGGCCGTGCGCTATGAATCGACACTCGCCCGGGAGGACTCACCCTTTCTGTTGTCATTAAAGCCGCGGTTCCTTATTCACTTGGACAAGATGTGGGGCCAGTTCCCCGCTTCTCCAGCTGAGGCTGATGTCGGGGTTTGTGTCTCGAGTCTGAAATCCTGTCCGGTCCCCCCTGCATATGCTCATCTCATTCTGACGACTGCATTCTTTGGGCACATTTGTTACACTCGGAACCAGTTGGCAAACGGTAGTCTTGTCTTAACAATAGCGGCCAAGGAGCTAAGGGCGAACGCCTGGACTGAAGCCTGGTGGACCGTGTGACCCAGGCGTCCAGAAACACTCCTTCATCTGCGCTCCCTATGGGCCTGCCTGGTCCCTGTGGCCCTGCCCAGTCCCATGTGCCGCCCGGGATCAGCAGCTGTGCAGGTTGGCCGTTTCAGATAAAAAAAAAAAAAAATGCATTTGGAACCGAAATTCACATCCCTCATGTTTATTTGGGTCATCCTGGCTTTGCACGTTGTACGTATGTCTGCAGTACTTCATATGCCTGCCCCACGCACCCCAGACACTCTTAATCACGGCTTTGTAATTAGAATGAAAAAGGTCAACTCTACAGGGAAGAGAAGCCTGTCAATATGTACCAATGCTTAGGAAGTTGTTAGCGTCTCATGTAAAAAAGGATGTGCGTTGGAAAAGGAAAATGGTTCAGTGGCTGTTCTAAGTAATGGCTTGTGTACTAAACTGCATTTGGAACTGAGAAGCTCCCCAGCGTGCAGTTCTTCTCCTTAGATTATGATTGTTTTTATTCATGTATCGTAGGTACCTTCTTTTCATCTGATTACAAAATCCAGCATTTTAGAACTGGGCTTTTGCAAAAATGGGGGGGGGGGAGAAGGAGAGAAAGCAAGAGGCAAATATGAGCACTGTCACTGATTCCTGCTGGTCCAGTGATCATCTGAAGCATTCGAGCATCTTAAAATAATGTTTTTCAAATCCTGGAGTGTACCTTTTATTCCTGACCAGTGGGCTGGATTGAATTTCCTACAAGGATTTGGGCTTTTTTTTTTTTTTTTTTTTTTGCTGCTGGCTCTTCAAACAGGGGACGCGTGTGTGTAGAAGCATCATTCCCCAACGGAGGAGGGACCCGGAAAGGCCGAAACACCGAAATGCTCGCCGTGTAACCGAGACCCGTACACGGCATAACGGGTACCGCCAGTCACCGTGTGCACCACAGACCCACAACCACACAAGTTTTCAAGTGTCTCAACCACAAATCCATGTGAACTGCAGCTTCCTGGTTGATGCCACGTGTGCGACGCGGGGGTACCTCGTCTCCGTGGTCTGTGGCTCTAGCTGCTGAAGGACGGTGGCTTTTCCTTAATGTGCACTGCCTGCGAGAAACCTGCAGCCTTCAGGTCGCCCTGAGCGCCTCACAGGGCGTGTGAGCACCAACGCCGGCCGTCGGGGGTCGGGGGTCGGGACTGGGTTTGGAGGCGTTGTGACATTAGTCTGCTTCATGGACCTTAAGATGGACTGTGTGTTTTAACACAGTAGCGGATTTACGTTTAGGCTCAGGAAAATCAAGCTGTAAATGTATGTATCAAATCATATATTTGTTTACCGTCTATTTTTTAAAAGCTTTATTGTCAATTTATGCAAAAACGAATTAGGACTTGTTTTCTCGCGCAGTGTGCCGGGCAGTGTCTGTGTTCTCTGAAGCGGTTCCCTGATGACCACTCTGAACTTGTCATGCTCTGCTCAGTGCTAACCAGTATTCAGAGGCCTGAAATAGGTTTGTATTGGTGATCGACTACAGAATTTTACACATATTTTTGTATTGTGATTCCTATGATACATACCAGAGAATTTTTACTCATTTGTAAATTATTGTACAGTTTTGAATAAAAACTTGTTTTAAATCTTAGACTATCAGGCTTCTCCTCCTCACAAAGCATTAAAGTTTGGACTTACTGGCTATGGTAGCCACTTCTGTGTTCCGTGTCCGTCCTCTGAACCGCAGTGCCTCTTTCCGGACCAGAGAGGGGACCCAGGCTTTCTGTGCCTCAGGGAGCGGAAGCCGGGCTCCTCAGATACAGCCCCATCCTAAATCCTGGGAAGTCACCTGGAGGACGGGCTCTGAAATCAGTTACAGCAGCACCTGGCTGAGGTCAGCCAGCAGGGAGGTCTGCTCCCGTAGCTTTTTATTAAATGAGAACCAGAAAATAAAAGTCAGATAGTTGGGAAAGGTGAAAGAATTTCTGAGAATGAACAGAACGCTGGGCAGTGATCCCACACAGGTTGTCTGATCTCCTTGGGGGAGTGGAAACCCGACGAGGAGGGGACAGGAAAGTTGCTGATTCAGCCCTGCCCAGCCAGAACTGGAGTGTCCTTGTACTGGCTCTCTTTGTCCCAACTTATGCTTTGAAATCCAGGCTGCACAAAGGCTGGAATGTCTTTTTCCTTAAAAACCAGTCTCTTCAGGAATGGGGAGAGTGACCCCGGGCGGGCCTTGAGTCCCCTACCAACTCACCCCAAACCTCAAACTTGCTTTTATAAGCGCTGTCAGGAGTAGTTCACACGGATACCCCCTGCCCTCGTCCCTCCCAACTCGTCAAATGTTTCCCCCGCTCGGTCCCCTTGCCCTGGGATCGCCCACAGGGCCTGGAAATGTGGCCGGAGTTCCAATAAACTGGTTTCCTGAGTGCGTGCTCCCCGCCCGCCCTTCTGCGGAACGAGCTGGAGGTCAGAATCCCGGTGCGCCCGGAGGGTCAGCCACGCCACGTCGCTGGGACAAACCGCGCTCCCTGGGTCCAGACCTCGCGCGTTCAGCACTCGCTGCGTGGACAGCGCCAGCACCCCCAGGCGCCTGGCGGGGCGGGGGGCGGGCTAGGGGGACGGGGCGGAGGCAGCGCGAGGCCCAGGTCCGCCCCGTCCACGCTCAGCGCTCAGACCCCGCCCCAGGAGGCTCCAGGACCCGCAGCCCCTCACCCTCTCCGGCCATGGCAGCACGGCGGCCGCAGGAGCCCGCAGAGCTTCTGCTCGCGTGCCTGGGGACGCGAGGCTCCGGCAGCCCCCGGGCCCGCCCCAAGCTCGGCGGGGTCTTCCGCTGCGTGGAGGACGCCTTTGAGAACAAGACCCTGCAGCTGGACGCCCTGGGAAGCAGCCACCGGGGTCCGCAAGCCATAGAGCCCTCCAGCAGGCCACACAGCGACCCGAAGGGACCCGGCGAGCCAGGCAGAGACCGCCCGGAGGCGGCGGCCAGTCTCCCGGAGAGACCCAGCTCGGCCGGGGCTCGCGACCCACAGCAGGTGAGGACCGCAGCGCAGAGGCTGCAGCTGCAGAGGCCAGTGAGAGGGGAACGCGGGCCCTGGACTCCCCCAGGCATTGCGCACCTACGTCCGGAGGCCACCGGGGCCCCCGGGTCCTCTAAGGGGACGCGCCGGTTCGTGGAGGGGCCTTCCTAATTCTGGCGGAGTCTGGACGTGGACTTCCCTAATCCTGCGCCCCCTCCACGGACCTCGGCGGAGGTCCAGCCTCTCCTATCCCAGTAGTCCAGGGCCGTGGGTGGCTGTCTCTTTCTCTGTGTGTCTCTCTTCCCTTTTGTGTCTCCCCAAACTCCCTCCTGCCTTCGAGCTTGCAGGGCTGGCTCTGGGACAGCTTCGCACTGAGGTGTCCCCGCTGCTGGGTCCCAGAGCAGGTGCGTGGCCTGGGGTTCTGATCCCTGCCCAGGGCATCCTCCAAGGAGCCCATCTGAGACATCTTACCGGACAGAGTCCCGCACCTGGAGCACCTGGGCCTGGACTTGAGATTTGGATTCAGTCCCTGCGACCTCGGGTGTCTCGGTCACCAAGGAGCTGGTGGCGGGCCCTCGGCTGACCCTGGCGCGCGCGGAGCGGGTGGGGGTGGAGGCGCTGTTGGGAATTGCAGGACCTCTCTCGCTCTCCTTCGGGGTGCAACTCTGCGCACACACACTGGCCAGGACCGGTCACAGCCCTCTCCCCCTCCCCACGTAGCAAGCGTCTGCCTCGAGGTCCTCGCGGGGCGGAGCAGGTGGCCTCAGCCTGTGCTTGGGGCCGGGGTTCTGGGTGCCCTCGCCGAGCCCGGCCGGGGCGGAGCTTGGAAACCCGAGCAGCTGCGGGCCGGGGCCGGGCCGGGGGCGGG
The DNA here is from genome assembly GCA_004024745.2 of Catagonus wagneri. Classification (NCBI taxonomy): domain Eukaryota; kingdom Metazoa; phylum Chordata; class Mammalia; order Artiodactyla; family Tayassuidae; genus Catagonus; species Catagonus wagneri. Next base: position 198,388 of record PVHT021183705.1, on the reverse strand, counting down.
GCGGGGCCGGGGGTGGGGCCAGCAACGGGGGGCGGGGCCAGCAACGGAGCCGCGCGGCCCGCGCGCTCCCACTCGGACGCCCGGCGCCCCGCCTGCCCGCCTGGGCTCCGCGCGTCCTCCGTAGGCCCGGCGCGTGCATCCCCTGCGGGGGCCCCCAGACCCACCGCGTCTGAGCCGGACCGCGCGGGTTAACGAGGCGGCGGCTCCGGCCCGAGGAGCGGAAAGATGTCCTTCCAGGGCAAGAAGACCACCCCCCGGACCGCGGTGAGCGCCGCGCCTCCCGCCCACGGCCCCGGGAAGCGCCCTCCGGCCCCGCGTCGGCCACGGACTCTCCGTGCCCAGTCCCCGCGCTTGCCTCCGCGCCAGCGCCGGCCCTTCTCCTTCCCGCGCCGCTTGGGGTCCCTTGCGAGCCGGCCCACAGGCCCAGGCCCCGCGGGCTGCCCGGGATCTCCTCCGCGCCCGGGTAGCGAGCGGAGCTGGGGGGCGGCCTGCGCCCGAGAGCGCACGTGTGCTCCGCCCGCGGCTGCCGGGCCTCTCTGCAAGCTCTGCTTGGAGGCGGAGGGCGCGCGCGGCCCTTTGTTGACACCGCGATCCGGGCTCCTGCCTGGGGCGCAGAGATGCGGTTCCCGGCAGGGCAGCCTGCCAGTCGGCCGCCCCCTGGACGGTGCGGCCGCTGCACCGGGAGCTCTTTGTCCGAGACAAAGCAGCTCAGCCTCATCGCCAGCAAGGAGCCCTCGGCGGCCCGGACCCCTTCTGGAGCCCTGCTGACGAAGGCGCGTGGTCACTGAGGGGGCAACCCCGCAGCCCAGCTCTCGCGCAGGGACCCTCCAACCCGCACCCACACCACCGGTCCACCTGCCGCTGCGAAACAAAGCCACCTCCTCCGGGCGGCCAGGGGCCCTGTGGAGGGAGGCAGGGAGGAAGGCAGAGAGGGGCTTGGGTACCAGCAGGACTTTGCCTGGGAGCTGGCAGGTTCAGACCTGAGGCTGGGGGTGGGGTGGGGGGTGTGCTTTCACCTCCCCAGGTGTTCGGGAGGGAGGAGCCCCTCTCCTCCACAGACTGGCCCGGTCCGACCCGGTGCAGAAAGCCCGCCAGTGCTGGTGCGGTGGGGTGGGGAGGGGGAGTGACCCACCTCTGGGTGGGCCAAAGGCAAGGGGGCCGGTTCAGGGGAACTTTCCCTCATCTTGAGAGGCCCGGTGTCCCATCCCTGCTGTATTGCCGGCTTGCTAGCAAAGCCAGGGGAGCTCCAGGGTCTTAGTCCAGGCTTCTGAAAGCTGGAGGGGGGTAGGGACTGAACAGGGGCCCCAGATCACAGTGTCTTCCTGCCCAAACCTCCTCGCGCTCCTCTTTGAGAATGCCTTGGTCCACGGCGGGGGGTTGATGAAGTGGGGCACCTCAGGGGGAGGCAGGCAGGAGCTGAACACTGGCTCGGATGCTGGGCAAGGTGGGTCATTGTGGTGTGACTGGCCAAGGTGGGTCTAGGGCCCAGGGGACTGGGCAGTGAGCCTCGCGGGACCCAGCAGGAGAGGCCCGGGCAGCTGGGGATGGGCCGTGTTGTAGAGCAGGAGTTGGCAGTGGGCCGCCCGGTGTGTGCTCTCAGCTTTGGGGGCCCTACTGTTTCTGGTGCACCTGCCCAGCCCTGCGGGAGCGCAGTCCTGGATGATACGGCAACGGCTGGGTGTGACTCTTCGAGTCACATTTTAGCCAGGGACATCGAAATGTGAATTTCCTGTAATACTTTTTATAAGTCTTGAAGGAGTTTTCTCCTGTTTTTCAACCAATATATGATGTGAACCGTTCTTGGCTGAGGGCTGTGCAGGGACAGGTCAAGGGCCACGTCTGGCCTGCGGCACAGCTGGCTCCCCTTTTGTAGATGGTGGGGTGGTGGTTTTACCTTTAATCAATAGATATCTGAGAATCCGTTCTAAACGGTTCGCTGTTAATAAGAGCAGAGAATGATGTAATACAGGCTCATAAGCAATGAATTATTTATCCCCCCGGCAGCTTCCGGAGCCTGGCTAAGTGGCTAGTTCAGTTCTCTGGGCATCAGACTGATGGTGTGTGAAAAGGCGGAGCCCTGGCATGGTCTCTTGGTGGGCACCCAGGAGCCCCGGGCCAGGGGCCAGACCCCCTGAATCAGCTGTCATTGCTGCCTGGTCAGGCCACAGGGCGTGGGAGGATCAGCTGGGGGGGTGCCCCCCAAAGAGCTGGCCTCACTTGCTGACACTTTGTTCACCCACACAGGCCACCTCCGGGCAGCACCGGAATGCGCGGTCACCCCTTGTCCTTCTGGCCCCACACCCCCGCGGCCTCTCCATCAGCTGCCTGCCCTCCACCCCCTCGGCCTCTCCAGAGTCCAGCTCTCATCCAGCCCGCAGTCCGGGCCCGGGCCCCCATCTCACCGGCCTACAGCAGCCACCACACCAGCCACGGCGCCGCCGCTGTCCCTGAGCACCACGGGCCACCTCCCACACAGGCCCACGTGATTGCTCTAAAATCTCTGGAACCCCAGCTTAAGGCCCCCGGTGGTGGTGCACTGACTCCCCAGGCCCTGCGTGTCCCACCGCTGTCACCCGGTCTGCTTCCCCAAGAGGGCTCGGCCCCTGTTCCTCTCCGGTCCTGAGCCACTCTCCTGTCTCCCGGTCTTTGCCTGGGCTGCTCCCTGGAGCCCTGCGTCACCTCCGGCACCGTGGAGGCGGCCACGCCCTGTCTCCCATCACCCTGTCACCTCACCCTCTTTGTGCTCTTGTGTCTGTCACGGTCTGTGACAGCCGTGCGTGATTTCTCATCACTGTCTGTCTCCCTCTGCTGGGATGGGGCCTCCCTGCGGGTGGGGACCCTGCCGTCACCCCCACTCCCCGCCCCGGCACCGTCTTCAGCCGCAGAGATTCTGGTATGAAGCCAGCCCAGCCCCAGGGTGGTACACAGGGGGACAGACTTCCAGGCCAGCAGGACAGGTGGCGTGCCCACCGCCCCCGCGGCCGGGGCCTTATAAACCAGGTGCACCTGTGACGGTGTAAATGTGGTCCCTCACTGATGAGGGTTTGCCTCCGCGAAGCGAAAGCCTGGCTGGTCGGTTCGCCCTGTGCCTTTGGGAGCCCGGACCACCTGACCTGTGAGCGCGGGTCGGGGGCAGACCCTGTGGGCAGGCGTCCCCGAAGGCCCCACCTTGGGGTGCCCGGCCTTGGGGCGCCCTCTGCCCACTCTCGGGGCAGGAAACCCTGCGGGCTTTGTGTGAGATTCGTGCACACCAATCGTGCCCCGTATCCGGTCGTAACTGCCGGAGTAGACGCGTGCCAAAGGTCTCGCTGGTCCCTCGGTTTGGAGACTCACCCGTTTTTGGCTCTCGGCAGAGCGACCGCCTGCTGATCCGAGGAGGAAGGATCGTGAACCACGACCAGTCCTTTTATGCTGACGTGTACATGGAGGATGGTTTGATAAAGTAAGTTTCCGCCTCGGAAATCTCCGCCAGTCGCACGCGTACGTGTGGGTCACACATTATGCAAGAGCGTGCTTTGGGGTGAGATCCTTGTAAATGTTTCTTTTCCAAAAGCCCATTTCCCGGAAACAGTTTTAACCCAAACCCAGCCCTCAGCGAGGCCTCCAAGAGCAGGACGCGGCTTCCTGTTCCTTCCGACCACGGCTTCGGTTCGGCCGGGGGCTCCCAGCAGGTGCTTAGTAAATACCGACCGACCGCACGTGTAGCGTCTCTGCTTGTTTCAGTCAAGCAGCCGCAGCCTCTGGTCGGCGAACAGCACAGGTTGGAACCTCCGTGTCGACCGTCCTGAGCCACCGAGTAGGTGCCTGGTTGTCAGTGGTGTCCCGGCGCTGGTCCGGCTAGGCCTGAGCTGCGTGGCGCTTTCCCTCAGGGCCAGGAGCCCAAGTGCGAGCCTTCCAGCTGTGCAGCTTCGCCTAGCAGCCCGTCCACAGCGGAGCAGGGCTCCCCCTAACCAGTGAAATCTCTGTCGCTTTCAGACAAGTCGGAGAAAACCTTGTTATCCCCGGGGGCATCAAGACGCTGGACGCCCGCGGCCTGCTGGTGCTGCCGGGCGGAGTGGACGTGCACACGAGGCTGCAGATGCCCGTCCTGGGCATGGCCCCAGCCGATGACTTCTGCCAGGGGACCAAGGCCGCCCTGGCGGGAGGGACCACCATGATACGTGAGTGTCTCCTTGGGGCACGTCCGTCCAGCGCTGGGTCCTCGGGCTAGTCTGTGCGTCACAGGAAGAGCCTCCCCTCCGGTGCCCTTTCAGGCCTGCTTCCCTTTAACGCATCCCGCCCTAAGAAACCCCTGATGCTCTTCCTTCTTCGGAGTCACGCTGCTTGGCCGGCTCTGGAATGCTCCTGGCATCTCCCCGGGAGCTAATGGGTGTTTGCCCAGTAACTTCTTATTTCCTGGGAAGCGAGCAGCTGGCCAAGGGCCAGGACTGGCAAATGCCGGTGCCTCGGGCAAGTGCGTGCCTGAGATGTCAGACCCGGTTGCCCCGGTGCTCATGCCTCTGAGGCTCGGTTTGCAGACACTTCCTGCCGTGTCAGCCAGAGCTGAAGACGGAGGCTTTCTAGAAAAAGCAGGACAAAAACACTATGATCCTATCAACGACCCCAGAGGTACCTTCCTTTCATGCGGGCTCTGTGCGGGGTTGAGCCCCGCCCTGAGGGGCTGCAGCTCACGTGCTCGCCTCGCAAAGCCCCATGAGCTCAGCAGAGAAGCTCCGGTTACAAAGCTTGTAGATGAATTCTCACCCACCATGACCTTTCTCCGGGTCAGCTCAGGAGCCAGGCCGAGGTGCCAGCACCCAGCCCTCCTCCGCGGCCTCGAGCGGCACCGGCTCAGCAGGGCTGGGGGCAGACACCGCCTCTGTGGATCGACCTGGTCTAGCGAACCCTGCGGAACGCTGGCTGCACGGCGTCCCGCTGTGTGACTTCGGGCGGGTCAGCTTTTAGAAGCCACACTTTCCTGATCTGTCAGGCAGAAGGGATGCCCTCTTAGAGGCTGTGAGGGTTGAGCAGGTCAGTGCACGGCTGCCTTGCACTTGCGCCTGGCACACACGGATGCTCACCGCTGCCCCAGGAAGGGCTGCTCTGGGCCGCTTCACAGGCGACACCCAGGCACTGCAAGGTCGTAGCCTGGGGCGGTTTACCGAACCGTGAGGTGGAGAGAAAAGCCAACGATGTCCCCTGTTTAGTTTGACTGAGGACAGGGTCCTTCCAGCCCTTGGTCCTGTTCGTCGTTGGTGACCCAATGACTCTTGGCCTTCGTGGCTGTGCCACAGGCTCCTGCTGGTGCCGAGGCATCAGACAAGCTGTGAGGCGGCCCTGTGAGGACAGAGGCGCTGTGGGCACGGGCTGGCGCCGTGAGCTGCCTGCAGTGTGGGGTCCTGGGCTGGCGACCTGAGCTGTGGGAAGCAGAGGGGCCCACGAGGGGGGTGCTGCAGGAAGGCACGTGGCATTTGCCAGTGACCCCGGGGGGTGCCTTGCCACTGCCCCCCTGCCAAGCTCCTCCCTGTACCTCACAGCGGCCATTAGTGGTGTTCAGACCTCGGATGTGAGGTTGCCGGCAGGGTGGGGGTGACGTTGTAGTGGCCATGTGCCCTCCCAGGTTCCCCAGGGTTGGGGGCACCGCTCAAGGTGTGCGGTGTGGGCCGGCTCACGGTCGGCACTGTGGACAGAGTGCCGCGCGCTTCGCGAGTGGGCGCCTCGCTCAGACCAGGCTGTGCTGGAGGTGAGGCCGGACGGCCACTGGGCTCTCGGGTGTGTCCGCTGGGAAGCAAGGCCTCCTCTGCCCGGAGAGAGGCTGGTCCCCGCAGCCTCAGCCCTGCGTGAGCCTGAGGCCTGCCCTCTGCTGCCCTCAAAGCGCCTCCTGATCTCCCGGGAACGGAGCGGGGGGCGGGGGCTCGGCTGACCGCGCTGTCCCCGCAGTGGACCATGTGTTCCCCGACGCGGGGGTGAGTCTGCTGGCGGCCTACGACCAGTGGCGGGAGCGGGCGGACCGCGAGGCCTGCTGTGACTACTCCCTGCACGTGGACGTCCCCCGCTGGCACGAAAGAGCCCGGGAGGAGCTGGAGGCCCTGGTCAAGGACAAGGGTGAGCAGGACTGGCTGGGCCGAGGGGCTGAGGGTCCGGGGCTTCCTTGGCTGTGGGTGGGCCTGGGGCAGGCGGCGGGAACCGGGGGGAAGCCGGACGGAGCCATTCGAAGGTCTCCTGGGCTGAGAGGTCACCTGTGTCCAGTCTGGGGACGCATCCTGTAGCCGTTCTCATGAGAGCACACAGCAGTCACACGTCCCCTCGTCCCCTTGTTTCCTGGCCCTGCTGTGAAGGAAAAGCACTAACGTCCTTCTCGTACCTGAAGGTCCTTTAGAGGGAGAACGCCTTAACCCCTGCTGCTCTCTGGCTCTCTGCTGCTGCCTCCGCTCGAATAAGGCGGTTCAGGAGCAAGGCTTTTTTTTTTTTTTGTAAATCAAATGTCGTGAAGCTAAAACCGCATCAGAGTTGACAGTGGATTGGACGAGTTAGGTGGACGTCGTAACTGGCCTCGGGTGACCGGGGCGTGCTGGCTGCAGAGCCCTGGCCGGGCCCGGGAGGCCACGGGGCCGTCACCCCAGTGGCGGCTGCCAAGCGGCTCGACCGCAGACCTCAGGGGCAGGGAGGTTACGTCCAGGCCGTTTCCCAGAGGGACAGTCCTCACACCAGTGGCCTCTGCACTTAGGCCCCCCGTGCCCGGGGGGCTCTCGGCCTGGGTGCCTCGTTCCGGGCAGGAGCTCTGCCTCCCGTTTGGTCTCCGGTTGGATCGGGAGGTGGGGCCCAGCTCAGAGCAGAGGCGGAGACCAGGCACCTGCCGCCGCCTCCCTCTGCCAGGGCCCTGGGTGGCGTCCCGGGTCGGGCCCGTGTGCTGCCCCGCAGCCTCCCCCAGATCTCCCGGGGCGGGTTGTCACCTGGGGACGTCGCCTCGGTCTCCCCCTTGTGCCTTTGCTTCTCAAGTTAGCACTCTGGACCCAGGAGATGCCAGGGAGGGGGGCGGGGGGGCGCAGGCCGGGCTTTGGGTGGTGGGAGGGCCTGGTCCCCAGTCCCCTGAAAACAGGAGACACGACCCTCCTGATTGGGAGCTGGCACGGGCGGCCCGTCCTGTTCCCTCTGCTTTTCCCGAGAGCCTGGCCGGCTGAGGAGCCCCAGCCTGCCTCCCCCATGGCCGGCTCACGGCACGACTCGGGCCCCCGCAGGCAGGTGACGGGCTTATGGCCAATGTGAAGTCACCCCAGCCGGCCACATGGGGAAGCGTTCCAGTGGGGAACAAGTAGGACTCGGGCAGCAGGGCCGCAGCTCAGGGTGCGCGCCCGTCTGGTGGGGGCCCGTGGGGGTGGCGGGGAGAGCTTGTGGGGGAGTGACGGGGTGGCGTGGGGGCCGCAGGCTGCTTACTGGGTTCGCCACAGGCCAGACCAGGGAACAGTGTTTTCCTGACCCTGGAGCGAGGGGAGTCGGGGGTGGACGCCCAGGCACAGGGCCAGCCGACGAAGCCCCCCGCCAGGCCCCCCAAGGTCGGGGAGCAGCGTCCGACCCCCCTGCCTCCCCAGGCGTGAACTCTTTCCTGGTCTTCATGTCGTACAAGGACAGGTACCAGTGTACGGACGGCCAGGTGAGGCCGGGGCCCGGAGGGGGAGCGCACGCGCGTCCCGGGCGGGGGCGGGGGACACGCGGCCCCACGCGGCCCCGCGCCCTCTCCGCAGATGTACGAGATCTTCAGCGTCGTCCGGGACCTGGGAGCCGTGGCCCAAGTGCACGCGGAGAACGGGGACGTCGTGGAGGAGGTACGGGCGGGGCTGCGGGTGGCCCTGCCCCTCGGGTGTGAACGCAGCTCCCACAGACCCCTGGGGAGGGAAGCTTGGCCTTGACCCAGGTCAAAGGTCAGGCAGGCAGGCGTCGGGGACCGGGGCGCTTGGCTGTGACAGGGTTTCCACCCTTCTTAGCAAAACCTCTCCCAGACTGAAGTGCTGCCTGGTGGGGGTTGCTGAGACTGGGGGTTCCGCGCTCTTCAGCCCCGTTCCGAGGTCCCTCTGGAGCTGTCCCTCAGCCACCAACGCAGCTCGTGTCAGTGGCTCGGTCCTTAGTCGCGAACCCGACTGCTGGGGGTGGGGGTGGCGCCTGACTTCCGCCACCCCCACCTTCCACTCGGCCCCGGGCTGCAAGGGGGGCGTCCCCAGCCTCGGCCCCTCACTCTGTTTCCCATCAGCTCCAGTGCCCACAGGTGCAGGTGAGGCGGGGGTTCTGGGCCTCCGGGGGCCTGGCAGCAGGTCACACACACAGCCCCGCCCTGACATTCCAGACCCCGAGGGCAGCGTCCTGGGAGCCCCAGCCTGGGAGCCCCAGCCGAGCTCCAAAGGAGGGCGGGGACTCAGGGCGGTTGTATGGGTCCCGTGTACTCAGTGTGGGGCGCGGGGGCTGGGTGGAGCCCGGCAGTGCTTGGGGCTCACTGTGGGTCGGGATTCTGCCTCTGCTCCACTCTCCCTGCCAAATTCCCGCGAGCGAGGCCACCGTGGCTCAGGGCCTCAAGAGGGGACCGGCCGGCAGAAGCAGCAGCGCCACCCCGTTCATGTGGCCCCGTGCCCACCCCCGACACGCACCCCTGGGGGAGACAGCACTGCAGGCGCGGCTGTGGAGCCTCGTCCCTCACTCAGGGCACCTGCGGCCTTGGGCGTGTCCTGCCCCCCAGAACCCCGTTCCCCGTCCTGTGATGCAGGCAGCTGGGTCACGCTGCCCGGGTCTTCCCTCTGCTCCATTCCGAGTGCTCGGCAGCCAGTGGTCCAGGCCTCGCCTCCGGGAGCAGGGCTCACCTGAGAGGTCACGAGCTCATCTTGAGGGCCAGGGTGGGCTGGGCCGGGGGCCTCATGCAGGGCCCTGGCTGCACCCAGGCTGGCAGGTGCTATCCTGTGTGTTTTTAGGAGCAGAAACGGCTGCTGGAACTCGGCATCACCGGCCCTGAGGGCCACGTGCTCAGCCACCCTGAGGAGGTAGGTGTGACCTGCTGGGAACCGGCCCCAGGCCGGGCCTGCGTAGGGGGTGGGCTGGGCCCCGAGGTGTGGGCGGGACTCTGTGCCTGCCATCCTCGCCCGAGCTGAGTCAAGGTCACCCTGAGGCCTTTATGCGGGACCAAGAAGGCGGCGGCCGGCCCTGGTCTGCATGGGTCAGTCCGTGTTCTGGGTCTCAAGCCGCAGGCTGGGGGCCTCCCCCACCCAGGTGACCCCTCTGGGCTCAGGGTCCAGGGGGCGTCCTGGGCCCCGTGTGGCCTGAGCGCCCTCCTCGCCAGGTGGAGGCCGAGGCCGTGTACCGGGCCGTCACCATCGCCAAGCAGGCCAACTGCCCGCTGTACGTCACCAAGGTGATGAGCAAGGCTGCGGCCGACGTGATCGCCCAGGCCAAGCGCAGAGGTGCGTGGGGCCCCCCGGCTCGCCAGGACTGAGGCTCGGCGCAGGCAGGCCCAGTGAGACACAGCTGCCGCCCTGCTGGCCTCTCCACGGGGCCTCTCGTGGGGGCACCCAGGGTGTGGCCTGCGGTGGTATGGGTGCCGAGTCCCTGGGTGGGTGGGCAGCCCGAGTGGCCCCTCCTGTCCAAGCAACGGGATCAGCGGGGGCCCTGGAAGCAAAAGTAGGGCCTGTGGCGTCAGAACCAACTGTGTTCTGTGTGTGTGTTGGTCTTGAGTGTGTGTGTGTCTGTCATGTGTGTCTGTGTCAGTGGCTGGCTGCCTCCCAGGTGGGGGACAAGCTGACCGGGGCCAAGAGATGGAGGGGCAGCAGGGCGGCAGTGCAGGGCCGAGGCCTGGCCCACTCGGGTCCAGGGCCCACGGGCTGGCGGCGCCGCTCACGGCCTCGCCGCAGGGGTGGTGGTGTTCGGGGAGCCCATCACTGCCAGCCTGGGCACCGACGGCTCGCACCACTGGAGCAAGAACTGGGCCAAGGCCGCGGCCTTTGTCACCTCGCCCCCCATCAACCTGGACCCCACGACCGCCGAGCACCTCACTTCCCTGATGTCCAGGTGGGGGCTGCCTCCGTGCCCCGCGCTGCTCACCCCGCACCAGGGCCCGTGCTGTCCGCTCGGGTGGCCTCTGGCCGGTGGGCCGTGTGGCCGGGGTGGGTGGGCCTTCGAGGCTCGGGAAGGACACGCCCCTCTGGGCTCCCCTGACCCTGGCTTTCCTCAGCGGGGACCTGCAGGTGACCGGCAGTGCCCACTGCACCTTCACCACTGCCCAGAAGGCCGTCGGCAAGGACAACTTCACTCTCATCCCCGAGGGCACCAACGGCGTCGAGGAGCGCATGTCCGTGGTCTGGGACAGATGCGTGGTGGGTACGGGCCGGGGGCCTGCCCCGACGGGCGGGCGGCCGGGTCATCAGAAAAGGGCTCCCCTTGACCAGTAAACCCACCGCGTGGGACGGAGGCCGGAGCACGGGGCCCCCGTGTGTCACCCCCGGCCCTGCATCCTGGTCCCCCGGAGGAGACGCCACCGCTCCAGCCGCCAGGCCGTGCCCCGGTCCTGAGGCCCAGGCAGAGCGCGTGCCTGCGGGTGGGGTCGCAGGCTGCAGTGTCCCCCAGAGGGCCCGGGGTTTCCTCAGACCTTCACCTCACTCGGATACCCTCGGACCCCAGCCTCAGCTCTGAGCCCTTCCCCGGGCCGAGACCCGGACCCTGGACTCCCAGCCACCCGGGGGGTGTGACGGCCTTCAGGAACACAGACATCATTGTGGCAGCGTCAGCACTCTTTTGCGCATGAAGTGAGCCCGGAGTCTGGTGCCCAGGAAGGGCCAGACCTGCAGGCGGGACTGAGACGGGCCGCCCGCTGCCCGGGGCTGGGGCACCGCCCCGACCTGCCCCGCGCGTGCCCAGGAAGCGCCCGCTCACCCGCCTTCTTGCTTCACAGGCCTCGGGGAAGATGGACGAGAACGAGTTCGTGGCCGTGACCAGCACAAACGCAGCCAAAATCTTCAATTTTTACCCAAGGAAGGGGCGCGTGGCCGTGGGCTCTGACGCCGACCTGGTCATATGGAACCCCAAGGCCACGAAAATCATCTCCGCCAAAAGCCACAACCTGGTAGGAGAAGCCTGGTCCCTGGGGGTCAGGCTGGCCTCCGGGCAGCGTCGCGGGGAGGGCGCGGCCACTTCCCTGAGTCCCGGCCCAGCCGAGCGGGCCTGGAACAGGCGCGGACCCCGGGTGCTGAGGACCCGTCTCCCCAGAACGTGGAGTACAACATCTTCGAAGGCCTCGAGTGCCGAGGGGCCCCCACGGCGGTCGTCAGCCAGGGCCGCGTTGTGCTGGAGGACGGGGCCCTGAGCGTCACCCCCGGGACCGGCCGCTTCGTTCCTCGCAAGACCTTCCCCGACTTCGTCTACAAGAGGATCAAGGCTCGCAACAGGGTAAGGCTGAGCCGGGCAGCAGACGGGGCCTGGGTCGAAAAGCGGCTCCCAACGGGGCTTGGCCCACGTCCATTCCCAGGCAGCCCACGTTGCTGTAGGAAGCGTGGGTGTGAGTCACGTAAACCCCCAGGAGCCGTGCCCCCCCAGGCAAACGTCCACCCAGGCCGGCAGAGACCTCCCCGGATATCCCAGGGACAGATGTGCGTGGTAATAGATTGAGAGCGCGAGCAGGTGACAACGGCGTTCATGAACTTGGGAGTCACGAGCACTCGTCTTTCCACGAGGGCCTGGCCACTGCCCGCTGTGTCTTGCAGAGGCACCAGGTGTCCGCCCGGCCCTGCGCTGCAGGCCAAGTGGCTCCCACGCCACCTAGGCGCACACATGGCTGCACACACAGTTGCCGTGCACCGGTGGCTTCTCCCAGCCCTGGTTCCACTGTTCTCTGGAAAGGTGTGGTCTGAACGCGTGGTTAGCAGGGACGGTTTTCAGGCCGGGGCCACTGCCTTAGCTGGCGGGGCCCGCACGGTCTGGGGTTCGGGAGCCTGCACAGCCGCTCCCCCAGACCTGACCCGGGCTCGCTGCCTCCTCCTCCCTCAGGGTTTGAGCCGGGCCACGAGACAGGGGCCAGGGCAGAGCGCTGGGCATCCTGCCCCCGGGATGGGGTCCAGGGCACCTGTGGCACTGGTCACGGGGCAGCTCTGTGAGATGGCAGCCAGCCCCACGGAAGCTGCCACCCAGAGCAGGCAGAGGGGAGCAGCTCCCCGTCACACACCCGTGTTGGCGGGGGCTGCTGCAGACCCGAATCTTCGGAGCTGCACACACCCTCACTCTCATCCTGTGCCCCTGCCCCCAGGTCCTCCTCCCCAAGGCAGGACGGGAGAGGGAGGCCCCGGGGCTGGGCTCAGGCCCTGTAGTCACGAGTGTGAGCCCCGAAGCCCAGGGAGGGGCCAGCTGAAAACACGATCACCTCTGAGGTTGCGCCTCAGCCCTCGGCCATCCGTCCATCGTGGTGGCTCCTGGGAAAGGCCTCTGACTTAGGGGCCATTTCGGGGAGGACAGGACCCAGGGCCTCCACTTTGGGGCATCCTTGGGGACCAAGTGGGGCTGCCTCGGGGCTCAGGACAGAGGGTACTGAGGAGGCAGTGACTACGTTGGGCGCAGCTTCCAATTCCAAAAGGAGCCCTGCCCTGCCGGCCGCGCCTGCAGCTCCTCCATCCGGGCACTGCCGCCCAGCCTCGGGGGAGGGGGCGTCCGTGCACACGGCGGCGGGGGACGCCCCCGTTCTCGGGAGCCCCTTGCCCTCCAGCAGCAGGACCCGCCTAGCGCCCTCACGCCCAGCCCCCTCGGCCCGCAGCTGGCGGAGATCCACGGTGTGCCCCGGGGCCTCTATGACGGGCCAGTCCGGGAGGCGGCGGTGCCCGCCAAGCCGGGGGCCGGCACCCAGGCCCGCGCCTCCTGCCCCGGGAAGGTCCCTGTCCCGCCCATCCGCAACCTGCACCAGTCGGGGTTCAGTCTGTCAGGTGAGTTGAGCCTTGGGGTCCCGGCCGAAGTAGGACCCGGGACCACGTGGGAGCCCATGTCCCAGCCCCTCACGGCCCCCAGCGACACCCCAACCCCGGCATCATGTGTGAGCTGCATAAGGAAGGGGCCTGGGGGGGGGGGTCGGTGTGCAGCCCCCAGGCCCGGCCTCTGGCTGTGCTCCCAGGACACCGTATGACACGGTTTCTAACGGAAGCACCCAGGTCTCCCTGCAAACCAGAGCCAGGCCCCCTCTTCCCACCCACCCCTGATGTCCCCCCTCAGGGAGATGATGGCGTTCTGCTCACCTCTGGGGACACAGGGCCAGGGGCCGGTCCCCTTTGAAGTCCGGCATCGTCTTAAAGGCTCAGGACAGCCCTTGCCCATCACTGGGCCGAGCAGGGCAAGACCCACGCGAGAAGCCAGTCCGGCCGGCCTGTGCTCCTGCAGAGGCTCAGCCTGGACCCCCACTCTGACCGGACCCACACCCTGGCCTCACCTGCCCGCTCATCTGAGACCTCAGGGGTGGGAGCGCCTGTCTGGTGGCCTGGTCCCCCTGCCGTGGCCGTGGGGGAGTGTGGCGGCCTGCGGCCTGGGTGGGTGGGGCCTCTGCAGCCTCGGCCTCAAGCCGGTGGGGCCCCTCGCCCGCGCCGCCTCCAGCAGCTGCCTTTCCTGCAGGCTCTCAGGCCGACGACCACATCGCCAGGCGCACAGCGCAGAAGATCATGGCGCCACCTGGCGGCCGTTCCAACATCACCTCACTGTCCTAGGTGCTGCTGGTGCCCGCGGGTGCTCCCCGCTGCCACAGTGCCGCCCCGTTCCATTCCCTTCACTGACCCTGTCTTGAATGGTGCTTGGCCTTACCTTCCGCCCCCAGAAACGCTCCTCCCGGGGTCCCAGGTCCTGTCACAAGGAGCCCCTGCAGGAGAGGCTGAGTCTGGGGAGGTTTCACTGCTAGGGTCAGGGGGCTGGACGTGGGGGCGGGGACAGCTCAGGCAGCCCTGAGCCCGGGTGCCCCAGGAAGACAGGGGCCTTGCAGGATGCCCAGGGCAGAGGGCCAGGACGAAAGGCTGGGGGTGCGGTGCCCTTGTCCTCATGCCTAGTCACTGCCCCCGAAGCCCCCAGCTCTCTCGCCTGCTCCCGCGGGCCAGGGTGCAGCCTGTCCCGTCTGCCTCGATGCAGGGAGAGCCCCCCGCACCCAAGCTGCTGTGATTTCAGGGACCCACCAGGAACCGTGCAGGGCAGCTTCTGGCAGGACTTTGTAGCAGACTCGTCAGTGTGATTTTCCTAGGACCAAACCTCCACTTTTGTAGAGCGCCCCCCCCCCCCACGGAACTGCAGGACCCTCCAGCTGAGGGCTTCCTTTCGCTACCAAGTGTGCGTTCAGTTAGTTCATTAGCGCAGCCGTTTTGAGTGGTAAGGACACCTGTAGCCAGGACCCCGCATGCCACCTGCAGCCCAGAGACCCCCACACCCCTGGTGCTGTGACCCCGTCGCCTGTGAGGTGGGTCGATTAAAGGCATCTGGGCTGGAAGCCACCGCGTGTGGAGAGTGCCGTCTCTGCCCCCACACCGCTCCCTGGGGAACGCCCTGCACCCCCACACACCCCGGCCTGGCTCTGTGCCCCCTGTGAAGCTGAGCCTCCCCTCCTGGGCCGGGCTGGGGCTGTGCCGTGGGGGCGGGGGGGCGGCTGGCTGGGAGGACCCCCACAGTCTGACTTGACGGCAGAAGGCTGGGGCCAGCATGGGGCGTGGAGACTTGCCAGGCACAGCGCTGTGAGCTCTCACCTCCAGCGACGGGGGGAGGAATGGGGCCTGGGCCTGTCCCCTTAAGGGGCTCTGGTCCTGACTCACAGACTGTGCTGCCCCAGGACCTTCCAGAAGGGCTGCTGGCCTCCTGCCTCAGCCTCTTTCTCATAAAGAAGGTGCCAGGCCTGTCCCCCAGTGTGCCATGCTCCCCGGGGTGGTCAGGGACAGCACCCCCACGCCTCACTGGCCAGGCGCTCTGGCCCCTGCGCAGGCGTCCGTTCTCCATGGTGACCAGCCGTGTCCTCTGGGGGCACACAAGCAGCCCCGTCTTTGAATCCAGGCCTCGCGCATCTGCCCTGGTCCACCCTGGGGTTCCCGCTGTGTTCCCTGGGCCTCCCTCTGGCTCAGATGTGTTTAGTCAGTGTGGCCTCAGAGCCAGTGTCTCTTCCGCTGGAGCCAGGCCCCACCGGCATCTTGGGGACCGGCATGCTGTCCCCGGGGTCTCAGAAACACTCAGATGTAGATGTGGATACGAGCCCAGCTCCCCGGCTCCTGCCCCTGACGCCCCCAGGTCTCCACCCAGAAGTCTCTCCGTGGGTCGGTACCACCCACAGAACATGCTGTGACGCTTCCCCAGTGCCAGCCGGGCCCCGTGTCCCCCAGGTGGGCTCGCCATGCAGTGCTTCTCACCTTAACCCCTGCGCCTGGCAGCGAGCTGACCCCCCCCGTGGGCATTTGGGTCCCTGTCCACACGGCCCCGCCCCGGGTGCCCCTGTCCCCGCCCTCGGCCAGGCACCACCTCTACCTCGGCCTGGCAGCGGCTTCAGGGCTCCCGGTGGGAGATAGGCACCCCCTGCAGGCGAGGACCGGGCGCCGAGGCTCTGGCCTGGCGGGGACAGCCCGCCTCAGGGGAACGTTCTCCACACAACGGCGCGCAGAGAACACGCAAAACACCGCATGCCTGGTGGTTCTGACACTGATGCTCGGAGGCGGGAACTCTACAGAAACACAGCCGAAATCACCAGAACAGTTTGTAAAACATTCTTTACGCCCATGCCCCCCACCCTTGATGTACAAGAACCGAGCAGACCCTGAGTCGTCCCACGGCTCCGGGCAGCAAGCTCACCCGACGGGGCAGCCAAGGGCTGGGCCGGGTGGCAGGCTATGTACAGGGGACCAGAGCGCCGGGCCACCGCAGCCCGGTCAGGGCCCACCAGGAGAGCCAGGGGTGGGCGGCCGTGTGCCTCCCTCCACCATCGCAGGTCACCGGAGTCCCAGTGGCACCCACCCTCCTGGCCCACTGCTCTCGGCCACACGACAGCCCCTTGTCACCGCGTTCCACCCAGAACTGGAGGGCCGGCTCGGCGATCAGACGGTTCAGTGAAAACGCGGCCTGGATGCGCCGGGCTGCTCGGCTGGGAAAGTGGGGCCTGGGCCTCCGCCCGCCACCCGCGCCCTGCAGGCCCTGAGTCTCCAAGGTGACCTGAGTTAAGTCCAGGGGCCGGGGGCCGCCTAGCTGCTCCCAGCCGAGGGGCAGATGGATCCGCATGTGGACAGGGCCAACCGCGCCCCCTCGCCGTCTGCCGGGGCCTCTGCCGCCTCCCCGGGCTCGGGCGCGGGTGGGGGCTCGCTCGAGGGGTCCTGGCTCCTCTTCAGCCTGGTGAGGAGACACGGGAGGGCTTCATGCAGCCCCAGCGGCCCCAGTGCTGCTCGCTGGCCCGGGACTTGGCCAGGGCCTCCTGGAGGGCGTCCCTCAGGAACAGGGCGTGGGGACCCCACCGCCGACACAGGAAAAGCCCCTCCAGCCACGCTGGCACAGCAGGGAGCTGGGTGGGCACACGGGGCGTTCCAGCCCACACCCCGTCTGGACATCGCCGGCCCCCGGCCTGAGTCCACTTCCAGCCAGAAGCTAAAAGGAGGCCCAGTGTAAGCGCGGGTTCTGTGGGTCAACAGTTCTGGAACAAGGCTCTTCAAAGAGAGTGGCGGAATCCGTCATTACCCAGGCCTCTGACTCCAAGACGGCGGCCGGTGTCCTAAACGCGGGTCTGTCCACGCGTTGTCCTGGTCCTCGAGGCAGGACAGACCGGCTAAACCTGCTCACCTTCCAGGCCAGAGCTCAGAGCCCCTCCTCCAGGAAGCGGTCTGCACCCGCCCAGGACCCCTCCCGGCACCCACCCACAGCACCCGCCCAGCACTGGCCCCGCCCTCGGCCAGGACCAATGCCATGGCTCGCTGTGCCCTGTGGTGTCTCCCTGCCAGCCAGCTCCGTCCTGCCTGCCCTGCAGTCCCCGGCACTCAGTGAAGGTTTGCTGAATAACTGAGTGAGGGGCGGGAGCTGAGTGACTCCGGCGGCCGCCCAGGAAGTCATCCGCCCTCATCTCAGGCGTCCAGTGAGTGTCTGTCCAGGAGATCCTGGCCATTGGCTGAAAATGCCCAAGTTTAGACCCGAAAGTTCAAGGGGCCCTTCCCCCTCTCCCTCCCCCAGGGTCGCTGCTCGATGGCCCCAGGAGGGCAATGGGTCGGGCCTCCCAGCCCCACTGACGCCATGAGACTGCTGTGACCAGAAAACCCGGCCCCCTCCCTGGACTCCTCACTGCCCCCGTGACGGCCCCCAACATCCACACTTACTTTTCTCTGTTAAAAATCACGAAGTCTTGCTGGATGGCGTCGAGGCAATCCTGCAGGTAGTCATTCTCCTGTTGGTGAGAAAGACACACAGGTGACCACAGCGGACGCCATCAGGTCCCCTCGATGGGTTCCTGGACACCCCTGGCCAGCTCCTCCTGCGTCCTGCATTCTCCACCTGCAGCCTCCCAGGACCTGCCTTAGGGCTGCCGGGGAACCCTGCCCTCGGGGGCCGGAGCCTGCGGGGGTCTGCAAACTCCGCGAGACCTCAGCCAGGGACAGAGGGAAGCCTGGCCCCGGCCTCAGGGTGGACGCTGACACCCGGCGTGGCTCCCTCCCCTCCCCTGCAAACTCGGAGGGGTTCAGCACCCGGGCCCTGTGCTGGCCAGATCAGCAGGGACCTATCGTTGGTGGCACCAGCATGACAAAAGCCCGGCACATCTGAGACCCAACGCTAAGCCCCTCCCTCAGGTGTGTTGGGGGGGGTTGCACTGGGGCCTCGGTCTGGGTGGCTGAGCCACAGACTCAGGGCTAATGAGCAGCCCAAGGCACGTGTGGAGCCGCCCATCCCGAGGCCCTGAAAGCGCGCTGAAGACCAAGCTGGGCTGTCCACGTAGCGGGACTTCAGAGAAGGCTGGACTCGGCTTCGAAGTTTCCTGCATCCAATTCAAGGCCCAGACAGGGAAGGCGTGGGACTCTGAGCATGGAGGGAGCCCCAAGAGGACGCCTCCCTGAGCCTGCAGGAGCCCCGCTCCAGGTAGACAAGTGCGACAGCCCCACCCCATCCCGGCAGATGAGATCGAGCTGCAACACAGCGCCTGCCTCCAGGTCCCGCCTGCCCCAGACACGTGCAGCCCAAGGAGCCTGTGGGTGCGGGCTCCGTGGCCAGACAAGGTGGGGTTTGCCCTGCCGTGACCTGGGGTGTAATCCCCTGGCAAGAGCCCCTGGGGTGGGGCCTGATACACTGCAACTTGGAAACCTGGAAGAAACGATGCCCTGGTGAAGATTCCAGAAGATTCCAAAATGGGACGGGGGTCAAAGCCTCAGAGAGGTGGGAAGCTAGAATGGGTCAACAGACTCAAGACTAAAGACCCATAGAGTTCCTGTTGTGGCCCAGCAGGTTAATAACCCGACTAGTATCCATGAGGATGTGGGTTCGATCCCTGTCCTCGCTCAAAGGAGCCAGCGTTCCTGTGAGCTATGGCATAGGTCGTACATGCGGCTCCGATGTGGAGCTGCTGTGGCTGTGGTGTATGCTGGCGGCTGCAATTGGATCCCAGCCGAGAAACTTCCATATGCTGCAGGTGCAGCCCGAAAAGGCAAAAAAAAGAAAGACCCACGGACCCTCGGATGACCAAGTTATCCTGGAGGGCCTGGACTCTCCTTCTAGCCGTGTGACAAGGAGCGGGCTGGTGGGGCTAGGGACCCCGGGGGCGCCCAGAGGGGTCTGCCTTCTCCAGCAGGTTCTGCTCCAGAACCCCCAGCAGAGGCAATGACGGGACCCACTCAAGGCAAAGCCTGAACTTGACCTAACTCAGCCCGCTCTGGCGGGTGTAACCACTGAGACGGGCATCCAGGGCAGTCTCTGCAGGTCCCTTCTCCCCAAACGTGTCCCTATCGGCAGGAGTGACAGGCCTTACTCCTCACACAGAGGCAGGGCTTCTGTGCCGAAACGCCCGGTCATCCCCGCAGCTGTGTCCGCGCTCCCTGGCCTGGCGCAGATGATGGGAGGAGCAGGGCACAGACCGCGGCTCGGGGTGAGGGCCCAGGTCACCCCAGGAGGTGAGCCTGACACAGATACCACAGCAGACACAGCGCGAGGGCAGCAGGAGCCGGAGCGGGATGGGGTGGGGACAGACGTGGCGGGACACTGTGCCCGCCTGGGGGCAAGGCTCCTCTCGTCACTCAGCTTCTCCCAGGACAACCGAGCACCTGCCCGGGGAGCCGCCCAGAGGGTCTGAGTGTGTCAGAAGTGGACTGTGGGGACAGTGACCTGCTCCCAGGCCCCCCTTCCCCAGCCGCTGCTGTGCCGCCTGTCTCAGCGGGAAGCCTGGGCTGTGCCACCCACCCCGCCGTCAGCAGGGAGCCCTGCCTGTGCCCCCTGTCCCGTCCGCTCTGGCGGCTCTTCCTTCTGACAGTGCACGCCTGCGGTCTGGAGCTCTCGGCCAACACACAGAGTCAGGGCCACAGGAATGCACGTCCCTGTGGGGCCCTCAGCTGGCGGCCTCTGGGTGTGGGAGTGGGCAAGTCCCGCTTCCAGGGAGCATAGCCCACACTTGGCTCCCCGCTGGGTCTGGCTGCGGTCCGCGGATCTGCCTGACACCCAGCCTTGCTGGCTCCTCTGCTCCGCGTGGTCGTTCCAGACGCACGCCCAGAGGAAGCCCGTGTGCACAGTCCTCGGGGCAGACGTCTCCAGGCCCTACCAATGCTGACACGGACCCCAGATGTAACCTCAGGCGTAGAGTGATAAAGGGCTTGGGCGCGGAGACCAGGCTGCAACCCTCTTTCCAGAGTGACCCGCTGAGTGACTTGGATGTAATCCACAAGCCTGTCAGGCTCGCTGCAGACGCAGGGACCTGGGGCCCCTGAACAACCGAGAGAAAGAGGCTGGAGGACTCACACTGCCTACCCCCCAAGCCCACACGGGACCCCAGGCATCCAGGCAGCCTGGGCCCAGCAGGACAGACACATGGATCAGGGGGACAGACGAACAAGTTCCCAGATAAACCCCTACGTTCACAGTCAATTAATTTTTGAAAATGAAGCCAAGCCACTCAGTGGGGGAAAAAACAGCCTTTTGAGCGAACAGCACTTGCCGACCTCACGTCCACAAGGACTGGGCCAGACCCCACCCGACACCACCCTGAAACTGCTCATCGTGGGTCCAGACCGAGCGCGACCGAGAAAACTGTAAAACACGAAAAAGCCAAGAACATATCTTTGTGATCTTAGGGCAGCAACGGTTTCTTAGAAATGACACCAAAAGCACAAACGAAGGCAGAAGAAATCAAAGATCTGCTGCAAAAGGTGCAGAAAGAAACACTCACAGATGAGAAAGCACAAATTGTGTCTCTAAGGTACTTGTAGGCGGAATATGTAAATAAATAACGCTTACCACCCCGTAATAAAACAGAGAAATAAAACATGTAGTTTTAGCTCTTTCATGTAAAGAACGGGAAGCCATCACTCCCACCCTCACAGCAAGAAAAAGGAAAGCGTGACGGTGTCGGGACCAGCTCCACGCCTGCAATGCCACCGCCGGACACCAGGGGCCGCCATCAGCCCGGCCTACGAGGGAGGGGCGGGGATGGCTTCGGAGAAGACCCCACCTGGCCCCTTGCCCTGCTCTGAGAGGAGGGGCTGACACCCATCTCTGCCCGGGCCGGGCCTGGGGCAGCACAGGGCCTGCCAGGGCGAGAGGCTGCTCCCCAGGGGTATGTCCACAGCCTCCGCAGGGTCGGGGGGCTGGGGGACCACTGAGCGTGTACCTGTGGCCACCGTGACACCTGCTGTCCACACCTGCATCCCTAGCTGCGTTGTGAACTCCAGCCACCGCGGGACAGGCTCAGGCTGGGTCCCCGCACCTGCTCAAACTCCTGCTCTCAGGACCACCCACCCGCATCCTGAAGCCTGACAGGGGCTGGGAGGGGCTGATCCATGTCCCACAGTGGGCGCCCCACCCCCGTTCCTTGGAATGTGAAGTGAGGTCCCTGCAGACACCACTGGACGAGTGGAGGGCATGTCATCCCGGACGAGGGGTCCCATCCAATGTGACTGGTGTCCTCGTTGGAAGAGGAGGCAGACACACACAAGCACACGTGTGTGTGCACACAGACTGAGTGGACTGTGCTCACACTGGAGCTGGGCAGGCAGGAGTCACCCGCGCCCCAGGCTCTCCCGGACAGCACACCCCAGCAGAGCAGAGGGGGCAGCAGAAGCCCACCCCCGCCGCCACGCTCACCGACTGGGAACTGTCCCGGCTGCTGTCCCGAGACCTGTTCTTGGCCAGACGCTTCTTCTTCTTGTGCAGCGGCCGTGACTCCAGGATCATCTCCTCCAGCTCGAAGGTGGGGTCGCAGTGCAGGCGGCCTTTCTGTGGAGGACGGTGCTGAGCCCGCCGCTGGCCGCCCCGCCCCGCCCCCGCCGCCCCGCCCGCCCCGCCCCCGCCCCGAAGCCTTACGTTTGGCACGAAGCCAGGCTCCACCTTCTTCTCGCTCAGCTCGGTCCACAGCACGTCTGCCAGCGCGGGAGCCGCCTGCACATCCCGCAGGCTGGACATGCGGTGCTGGGGGTTCACGGTGAGCAGCTGGAACAAGGCCCCCGTCAGCCGGCCCCGGGCCCGGCCTGCCCAGCGCGGCCGGCCGGTGCGAGGAGCTGGCCGCCACCCCAGCCCACCCAGGGCAGGCCTCCCGGGACCAATGGCAGGGGGCAGATGCGGCCTGGCTAACCGCTCAGACCGCGACCAGGGCGGCCGTGCTCACGGGCCCACCGTGTCATAGCGGCTGGGTCTTCCCAGAGGCCATGTCCCCAGCTGAAGTGTCCCCAAGCCTGGTGCCTGCATCTCCCACAGCACACCTGGGCCTCTGGGGGACAAGAGCCACCTTGTCAGCCACCTGGGCGGCTGTGGGCACCCCCTGAGTGGGGCAAACACTGTGTCGAGCCCCTCTCGGGCTGGGGGTGGGGGAGGGCTCAGGTCGCTTGGCTGCACTTCCAGGTCGCATGGTTTGCAGCCAGGGGCCAGGAAGTGCCCAGGAAGACCCCGTACGCCAGGAGACAGAGATGGGGTGGGGGCTGGGCCACGGGTGTCCAGCACACCCTCCCACCACTGTCCCATCTCACCTCAAGGCACCAGCGTGCCCGAAGCACGGCTTCCCCAGTGGGAGCTGTGCCGGTCAGCTGAGGGGCAGCCTTGGACCCCAGGGAGCAACTCCGACAGCCCAGGACCCACCTGGCTGAGCACCACCCTGCCACGTGCTCAAGACTGGGGCGTGCCCAGGGGTCTGGGGTCTTCTCTGCTTGCTCCCGGGGGGCCAGCCAGGCTGCTGGCAGAGGGGCCCAAGCAGAGCACGCCCTCACTCTACACACACCACGTGGCGACTTGCCCGCGAATGGGCAGCTGTGACACGGAACCTGGTTAGATTTCTGACCCAGCCCCGCCAGTGCTCACACGGGCCGAGCTGTCACAGAGGACAAGGGGCCCGCCACCTGTGGCCGGAGAGGAGCACAAGGTGCCTCCCCTGCGTGGGGTCTCCGCGCTGCCCGCCCTCAGGGCAGGATGCTGGGTCCAGCCCCTCGTGTCTCCAGGCGGGGAGAGGCTCACCTTCCTCAGCAGGGCCACCGTCCCCTTGGACCAGGTGGGGACGTACTGGACGCTCACGGTGCTGAAGAGCTGCACCAGGGACTCCACGGCGTCGCTCGAGTGGACGTCATAGGGCCTCTGGGGGGGGGGCGCAGCGCTGCACCAGGTGCACCCGCCACCCAGGGGTGCCTGAGGTGTCCCCCTCCCCCAGGGCAGGCCCGGGGAAGAGACCGGGAGGCGACGCCCGCACCGCGGCTGGGGACGGGATCAGAGAGGTTGCCAACCGGCCGGAAAGGACGCACAGCACCCCAAGGGCCCGGGCCGGTGGCTCAGCTGCAGAGGGCAGGGAGGCGGCCTTCCTCAGGGCCGGGGTACCACGGTGGGTGAGACGGCGGCGGGAGACCCGATGAGGCCCCCGGCCCCCTGGGCGCCAGACCTGCCGGGCGTGGCGGCCGAGGGGTGAGTGCGGGGACCCGGGTGCACAGGAACCTCGTGGCCGGCGAGGACAGTTCTCTGCCGCCCCCTCAGCCTGCATGCGTGGGGACATCCCTGAGCACTGGGGGAGGAGCAGGTGCCCGGGCCGCCCCTGGGGATGCGGCCGGCTCGGCGTCTGGGGGCCCAGCGGGGCCGCAGGAGCTCCGTACCCATCCTCGCAGCAGCTCGTAAGCCATCACCCCCACCGACCACCAGTCCACCTCGAAGGAGTAGCCGGTCCCTCCACTGACGAAAGACTGGAAGATCTCGGGGGCTTTCCGGGAAGGAAGGAGGCGCTGAGCATCCCCGACGGCGGCCCCCAACCCAGCCCCCCAACTCAGACCCCCGACCCAGACCCCTGACCCAGAACCCCGGATCCAGGCCCAGGGCTGGGACCTTGGGCCGGGCCCCAAGCCAGAGCTGGGCTGGGAAGCCACCCTCACTGGCCGCCGGCCCGCCCCCCCAGCCGCCAGTCCCCACGGACCGCCTGGCTCTCATCCAGGACCCACAGCCTGGCAGGGGCGGGGCCTCTCCCATCATCAGATCCACAGCCTCTGTCACTCAGGTCCCTCAGCCGGATCAAGCGTGGCTGTTCTTAACAGTCTGAGCCGTCACCTGCTGCTGTCCCTTTAGGGCGGTGCCCTGACCCCCAGCCACCGGTCAGCCGGGGAGGCCAGGCGGGGCCGGGCTCACCCATGTACGGCTTGGTCCCGGCGAGCGCAGTGGCCCTCTCCCCATCCCGTATGATGGTGGCGATGTTGAAGTCGGTCAGGTGTGCGTGTCCTGTGGGGGGGGACGGAATGACCCTCCGCGTGGGCAGGGGCTCCCCCGCCCGCCGCCGGGCAGCCTCGGCCTCACCCGGCCCCAGCTCACCTTGCTCGTCCAGGAGAATGTTGTCGGGTTTCACGTCTCTGCAGAACGAGCGGGGAGCAGGAAGATGAATCCAGAAATCCCGGCAGACTGAAGGTCCCACAGGGGCCCCCAGCCCCCACCCAGGGAAGGGGCTGCGTCCTAGCGACCCCCCCACCCAGCAGCACCCCGGGTGCTGGGCGAAACCGGCCATGGGTCCCTGTGGGAGCCATCTCCGGCTCCCACCTCCTGAGGCCGGACAGCGGGGAGAAGGCCCGGCACTGGGCGCCACGGCCCCTGAAGACAAAGCAGAGCCTCTCCCCACCCGTAGCCCCGGGCTGCACCGAAGTGTTGCCCGGGGGTCTATGGCTCCACCAGCCGGCTTCGGGCCTCGCCTCCCCTGCCTCCTGGCACTCAGTCAGTGTTCAGACCTGAACTGAGCCCGGAGAGCAGAAGCCCCAGGGGGCCCACAGGACTCAGGTGTACTTCACCTTATACAGCATGCCTTCTGTGCAAGCAGCTTTGCCTTCCTAATTTCATCTGCCTTCAGTAATGTTTTTTTGTTTTGTTTTGCTTTTTAGGGCCACACCCACAGTGTATGGCGGTTCCCAGGCTAGGGGTCTAATCAGAGCTACAGCTGCCGGCCTACACCACAGCTCACGGCAATACTGGATCCTTAACCCACTGAGCAAGGCCAGGGGTTGAACCTGTGGCCTCATAGATACTAGTCAGGCTCATTACTGCTGAGCCACAACAGGAACTCCTGTCTTTGGGGAATGCTGAAATTAGTTTGAATTTGCCAGGGACCTGGCAGACGGGCAAAGAGCAGCTGTCAGGTGGTGCCAGGGACCCTGCAGTTGAACGGGCCAGGTGAAGGCCGTGCGGGTGAAGGCCAACGGCCCTCTGTGCCTGCCTCAGCTCGGGCTGCTCAGACACCGCCAGTCCTGGATGGACGTCACCTGTGCCGTGTGGCTCCACCCCGGTGCCACCCTGGGGCAGGTCTGCGGGCAGCGCAGGTGCCGCACTCGTGCCGCGCAGGCCCCGCCCCCCGCCGCCGCCAGGTGTGCCCGCACCTGTGGATGATGTGCTGACTGCGCAGGTAGTCGAGGGCCAGCGCCATCTCGCAGATGTACAGCCTCACGGTGTCCTCGGAGAACTGGACGTTCTGCTGCAGGTGGTAGCGCAGGTCTCCGCCCAGAAGCAGGTCCACCACCATGAACATGTCCTCCGCATCCTGGAAGGAGTACCTGTGGGCGCCGGGGGGTGGGCCTGGCACGCGCACGCTCGGGAGCCAGGCTCGCGGCTCCCGCCACAGCTGACAAGCCCCCCAAGCGCCCTGGCCCCAAGGCCACCCCCTGACCAGGCCCTGCCGGGAGCGGGGCCTGCCCGAGGTGCTGACCCACCCCTGCTCAGGAAGACAGAGAGGCCCGTCCCCGGGGGGCCACCAGCTGGGCAGAGGGGCGCCCCTGAGTGACCAGTGGGGAGTGGGGCACGGCGCCGTCCCTGGGCCCGTTCCTGTGGCCCTGGCCTCCTCTTCTCTAAGCGGGCAGCAGTATCTGCGCTCAGGGACTGCCAACAGGGAGACCGCAGCAGCAAGGCCAAAGGCTCGGGCGGTCCTGGGCAAGGGCCCGGGTTCTGACAGCCGGAGGCGGTGGAGACAGTGACGGGGATGTGACGGAGATGGCGGCGGTGAAGGTGACGCTGGTGCTAACGCTCAGGATGATGACGGGCGAGTGCGGTAGAGAGGATGTCAGCGATGATGCAGGCGGTGGCAGTAACAAGACAGTGGCTTAAGGACCTCCTCCCACTTTGTAATTTCCTTCTTTCTTTTTTAGGGCCGCACCTGCGGCATATGGAGTTTCCCAGGCTAGGCGTCGAATCGGAGCTGCAACTGCCGGCCTGCACCACAGCCACAGCAACGCCTGATCCGACCTGTGTCTGGACCTACACCACAGCTCACAGCAACGCTGATCCTTAACCCACTGAGAGGGCCAGGGATGGAACCCGCATCCTCATGGATCCTAGTTGGGTCCCACTGAGCCACAACAGAAACTTCTGTAATCTCTTCTGTGAGCTCTCAGAGGTTAAGTCTTATTGTTAAACGACTGGCTTGTTCAAGAGTAAAGTTACAAAGAATTCATTTTGCACCTGATGTTTCTTTCACTCTCTGCTCACCAGAAACCATACTGTCCTCATTCTCAGGGGCGGGGGGTCTGGGGAGGGGTGTAAAGATGGGACCACAGAACAAAGGGGCCTGGAATGCCAAGCTCCAGGACAGGCCCGGGGTCCGGAGGGGACAGGCATGAGCAGGTGGCCCCACACCTGGAAAAGAGGCTGCAGGGGCCTCACCCTGCCTGGCCCTGGGACGGTGGGACACACCCCGGGCCAGCCTGCGGGGATGGGGGCACTCGCTGCTGCAGGAGGGGAGGGAAAAAATACCCACGATGAGGGCTCCCGGCCCGAGTCAGCCCCACGCTCAGCGCTGGGCCTGTGCAGCCTCATCTGGACGGCACAGCCCCGCCCTGCTCCACAGAGGTCCCAGCATCGCGTACGGCAGGGCGGACGCCTGCACCCCGGGAGCCTGCGCTCCCGAGAGCAGCCACGCAGCCACCCAGAGAGGGGCCACAAGGGCTGAGGCCCCCAGGGAGAGAAGTCTGCAAGAAGCCCGGAGCCAGCACTGCGGCCGAGGGTCAGCCGCAGATGGTTGTCCAACCCCGAGGCCAGGAGCTGGGGCCGTCCCTGTCCTCCACGGTGAGGCCGGCTTGCCTGGCCTTGGGGCTGGGGATGCAGGTCTACAGGTACAGGCTGAGCTGCCGCTCCTCTGGGTGCCACTCGGGGACACTCAGGTGACAGGAGAGCACATCAGAAGCCCATGCCCTGTGACAGGGGCTCTCGGGAAGCCCCAGGTCAGCCGGCCCCCTGGAGGCGGGGGGAGGCTGGCCTCACTGCAGCCTGCAGGCCCCCACCGCCAGGGCCGGTCTCTCTGAAAGTTTGTGGAGGAAACTCAAAATTTGGTCCTAAAACCCTTCTTCAGTGACTTCAGGGCCAGAAACTCCCTGGGAAGCGAGGACGTGGGGGATCCCGGGCGTCATGCAGGCGGGGGCTAGTGCCCTGCGCGGGGACAGCGGGCTGGCGCTGGCCTAGGAGGGCACGGGGGCGGCAGGGACAGAGGGCCGGCCCCGCGCGGCGGCTCACCAGAGGTTCACCAGGAAGACGTGCTCGATCTCCTGCAGTATCTCCAGTTCCCGGAAGACATTGCGGACCTCGTCGCGCTCGATGCACTGCTGCTTGTTCATGTACTTCATGGCGAACATCTTCTCCGTGTCCCGCTTCTGCACGATGCACACCTGGGGCAGAGGCCGCGTCGGCACCAGGCGGGAGGGACGCCGGAAGCCCTGGGGCGCCGCCGGGGAGGGAGCGAGAGCCCGTGCCCACTCCACCCCCGGCACCCTGCACCCGGGAGGCCCGTGAGCGAAAGCCGCTGTCCTCGTCCAGCGGGGGCCACCGTCCCCAACACACGGGGGACGCTCCCGGATGGCAAAGTTCCTGTGCAGCTCAACTCCCGACCCTCTGGGCGGCGAACTGCCTGTTCATGAGCGACGTGGGCGCTGTGGACACGGCGCTACTTGCTTGGTGGTGGGACCAGGGTGAGGAGAGAAGCAAGAAGCCCAGAACAGGGAGACTCGGGCTGGGGCCCTTGGTGGCCAAGGGGCGTCAGAACGCAGGCAGGGGTTTTCCGGGGAAACGGGTGAGAGTAAATGCCGGGCCCGCAGGGCCACCCCCTCTTTCACGCACAGAGACCCCCCTTCCGAGGACGGATCACCCTGAGCCACTTCCCACGTCTTGTCTCCAGATCCTCAAGGAGTGGGAACTGGGGGCTTGGAGGAGTGGAAGATTCTAGACCTCAGGTGGGCGGGAGGCCGTCCCAGGTGCCTCACCCACAGGCAAGTGGCCTGGAACTGACAGCACACCTCAGCGGGCACCAGATCTTGGGCCAAACCTCTGGATCCAACCCTCTGGTGAAACCCACGTCCCTGAGGCAGGAGCACGTCTCAGCAATGAAGGCAATTTTTCTAGAGATGTCCTTCACCGCTGAGCCGACGGTGACACACTTTCAGACCCCCTCAACACCCATCATCCTCACGGACACAGGCAAGTAAGTGCATGTACTGTCCCATAGTCCCCGGAGTCATATTTACAAAGACTTCTAGTGACGTGTGACAATTTGAAAAATGCCAAGTGAAAGGGTCAAGCCACATTATTTAATGCAAACAGCATAGAGATGACACAGCCGTGTGCGCGGAAGGCAGACGGGGCTCGGCAACGGAGCAGCGACACCGGGGAGGGGTGGGGGCGAGGGACAAGGAGCCCCTTCTCCTTCTGTTCCTGCAGGGTCATCGTGGAGACGTCTGGTGGCGGACGCTGGTGGATACCCCCGATCCAGACCCACTCTCGGGGTGAGGCGCCCCCGGATCCTGAACACCCCACATCACCCAGCACAGCAACTTGGTAGGCACAGTCGTGGCTTCGAGGTTACTCCTCGCCCACCCGCATGCTGCCCACAGGCCCCAGGAGGCGCAGCTCGCAGGTGGCACCCACGGCCACAGAGGGTCTTTCACTGTCACAGCTGAGCTTCTGCACATCTCCGAGTCTGCCCGGCCCCACCTGGAACGGCTCACAGGCGCAAACCCCACCAGGGGCCATGCAGGCCCCCAAGACGCCCATGAAGCTCTGCCCAAATCTGCCTCGCCCGGGCCGACGTCCAGGGCCGACCCCAGCCCAGGCACACGGGGGGGCCTGAGGCCTGTGCCCCTTGGTGCCTCCGAGGACGGCCTCGCACCGTGAGAGTCGAGGCCCCTTCCTGCCACAGGGTACGCGCAGAGGGAGCCCCGAAGTGAGGGCCGGCAGAGGCTGCTCTGAGCTCCCCTGCATCTCCCGCCCGCCGGAGGGCCCTGCCTCCTGGGCCTGTCCCTCCCCTCAGGCCCGCCTGCTCCTCCCTGGCCAGCTGGTGGCCTCTGAGCTCGGCTGACCTTCCGTTTCTCCGTCCGGCGTGTGAGCTTGCAGGGGTCAGTGAGTAACAGTGGCTGAGAGCCCTTTGCAGACAGCCGGCAGTCAGCGTCAAGTCCAAGCCATGTGCGATGGGCCCCTACTGTGGCCGGCAACATAGTGATGCCCAAGGCTGTCCCCAGACCCTGTGGACATGTGACCTCACCTGCAAAAGGGACTCTGCAGGTGTGACTGAGCTGGTGATCTCCAAGTGCGACACGGCCTTGGAAGGTGCAGGCGGCCCTGGGCGTAAGCACAGGGTCCTCACGGGCGGTGGGGGGGCACCGCCACCAGACGCCACAGGCTGTGCAGTTCAAACAGCAGACACCGCTTCTCCTGTGTTCTCTGGAGGCCAGAGGTCCACGGTCAGGGTGCAGCAGATCTGGTCCCTGGGAGGGCGTTTCCTGGCTTGCAGGTGGTGTGTCCTCTTCTCAGCACGAGCGTGAGGAGCCCGCGCGAACCCTGGTCTGTGGCTCTTCTCACAAGGACACCACCCCGTCTCGAGGCCCCACCCCAGGGTCACAAAGATCATCACCCTAGGGGCTGGGCTGCCACAGGGAATCTGGGGACATAACCCAGCCCACGGCAGCAGGAAACGTGAGGACTGGAGGGGCTGCAGCTCCGGGAGCCAGCGGGGGGTGGCTCCCCTACACTGGTCTCCTAGCGAGCACGGCCTCCAGGCACCTGGATTTCAGCCCCAGCCTCCGGCCTCCAAGTGGTAGGAGTGTGTGTTGTTTTGAGCCACCAGGTGTGTGGTCACTGGTTGCAAGGGCCACAGGAAACAAAAGCAGCCACTCGGTGCTCCGTGTGCCCCGAGTGCCCCGAGGGACGGCTCCCTCCACCTCCAACACGAAACACAGCCTTCCGGCCGCCGGGTCTGCTCTGGCCATAAGGGGAGGCTGGTCACCGAGGTCAGCAATTAAAAGCCAGATCACCTGCTGGTCACATCTGCTCTCCAAATGCTTTCTCGGGATTTCTGAGCCGGTGGCAGCGCTGAGGGTGGGGGAGACGTACTGGGGTTCTCATGGCCCCCATCAGCTGAGGACCTGAAGGGCCGAGGAAGGGAGCGGCCCCCAGGGCCCCAGGGGACAGGTGGGCTGCCCCGCGGGAAGGACAGAAAGAAGCCCAGAAAGTGTGCTGCCCGTGTCACCAAGGCCACGTCAGGACAGTGGCTTTTTTCCCTGAGCTTTCCACATTTTCTAGATCACTTTTAACTTGAGTATTTTGAAAGCCAGTTGAAATTTTCAAAATGTAAATGTGTGATCCGAGGCGGGCCAGCAGCAGCCGCAGGGGCGGGTCCAGGGCCCTTGGGGGCTCCACTCTGCCCAGAGGGCTGCACTCCCCCTGCGTCCCGGCCACACAGCGGGAGGTGGAGCAGAGCAGCCCCGCGTCCGAGCAAAGGCTCGGCCTCGAGTTGGCTCACGGGGGACCCAGTGCCACCCATGGATGCACCCTGCACAGAGGTGGCAGACGGAGATGGGCCAGCGCCCGGCAGCACAGTCCCGCCTCCCTCCCGCCCAGCAGCCCCACACACGCCTGGGGCCATGGCGGCTGGGCCTGGACACAGCTCGGTGAAGGTTCCTTCTGGCCTCGGGCTGTGAAGCTGTCTCCTGCCCAGGAGGGGACCCGGGGACAAAGTCGCTCCGAGGGCACAGGCACCCCAGCTCCGGGCCTGCCAGCCAGAGGGAGGCACAGGCCGCAGCAGGGCGCGGCCAGGTCTGCTGGGTCCTCAGCCTCCGTGTTGTGCGATGCTCTCATCTCGATTCGAGTTACAGCCGAACACCCACGGGGGCAGAGGTCAAGTCTTGCCCCCCTCGGGTTTCCAGGGGCACAAAGGGCAGGAGCAGGCAGGGTGCCTGGCGGCGGGGGGGAGGGGGTCCTGGAGCAGAAAGAGCCGCGGACGCTGTGGCACAGCCGCCGGGAGAGAAGGAGAGCCCTGCCTGGCTCCTCTTGGAACTCGGGCCGGGCCTCGCATGAGCTGGTCTGCGAACGTGGCTCCGCGGGTGGCTGTTGGGGGCCCGCTGGTCATCGACGCACAGCCTCCCGGGAATGGGCGCTGCTGTCCCATCCGTTCTCCGTGCCACTGGTCATTCTGTGGCCACGCGGGCCTTAGCCGGCTCTCCCCTCGCTGCCTCGCCCGTGCTGGGGAAGCTCGGCGTGGCCCGGCCAGCGGCCTGGGCGGGGGTGAGCGGGCGCTCAGCTCCCGGGGCCTGTGACACGCAGGTCTCCGCTCTCCTGGGCCGTCTCCGGATCTCAGGGAGGACGGCCTCCTTGGTGCCCTCTTTGGGGACGCCTCTGTGTGCGCGGCTGAGTCACAAAAGGCTCCCTGGTTTAGAGTCTCACTAAAACAGGTGTCCATTTAAAGGTGTAACTTTTATTAACCAAAGATTATCCCAGATCCCGGAACGTGGAAAACACTCAGATAGTTCCTGTATTTCTGAGTTTTAGAAATACCTAGTTTACGTAAGGGCTTACTTTCTATTCCCAGGACTAGCCGTGACGCTTTTTGCGTCTTTTTAATTTGCTCTTCCCTTCGTAAGACACGAAGACCGTGTTCATCAAAAAGAGATCACAGGAGTTCCCGCCAGGGCACAGTGAGTTAAGAAGCCGATTGCAGTGGCTCAGGTGTGGGTTCGAGCCCCAGCCTGGGAACTGCCGTATGCTGCAGGTGCAGCCAAAAAGTTAAATTTAAAAAGAGAGAGCCCATAAAAGGTTTTTCTTCACCTTTTGAGTAATTTGCCTAGAAAACAAAGATTCTGTGTCTTATCCAAACATGTCTTTATCCAACAGGTCTTGGATTTCTTAGGAAACGGAGTCTTCTCAATATTAACAAAAAAACTAAGTTTTCTTTTTCCTCAAGGATGTGACTTCCTGTATTTGCCTTTAAAATCTTTATCACTTTGGTTCAATGATTAAATATTGTTTCACAGTGACCTGCAATCTTACTTAATCGTGCTGTTGATCCTTTGACATTTTTTTACAAACTTCCCAAAATACAATTTGAAATACAATACTTTTGACCTCAGACTGACTTTGGGATTTTCAAGAAAGCCCCTGAAGAATCTCAAAAGATTTGTTATCTTGCCTTTTATTTATTTCTTTATTTATTTATTTAGTCTTTCTAGGGCCAAACCCACAGCATATGAAAGTTCCCAGGCTAGGGGTCGAATCGTAGCCATAGCTGCTGACCTAGGCCACAGCCACAGCCACAAAAACACCACATCCGAGCCGTGTCTGTCACCTACACCACAGCTCACGGCAACACCGGATGCTTGACCCACAGAGCAAGGCCAGGGATCAAACCTGAGTCTTCACGGATACTAGTCAGATTCGTTTCTGTTGAGCCACAACGGGAGCTCTTTTTTTTTGAAATCTTGGCTTTTAAAAATGGAGCTATTAAAGTAATTAGGCTTAGCTGATAGGTTGAACTACATAGGAAACACTATCAAAGAGAAACTGGTGATAAATCTCTAAATTATATTTGTGTGGATATATGTTTCCAGAATTATATAAAATGCCCAGAAAATTTTCAGCATCCTCACTGTTTGTATAATCAATCATAATTCTAATTACTACCTTAAAATGCTCCATGCCTCAGAAATAGCCAAATTTCTGTGTGAACGGCACCATTTTTGCAATAAACTTATCAGTTCTCTGACCCCGGCTATTTTTCAGTCTTTGCTCACATACAGAGAGTTGCTGCTTTACTCTAACAACTGCCTGAAAGCTTTTACAACCAGCCATACACAAAAGTGCTTCATCTCCCCAAAGTTCTTTGGCAAGGACCCTGGATGCAGGTTTCTGGTAACTTCAGCATCATGTCACTTAACTAGACCCTGGACTCCTCATGGAGAGAAGGATGGGTTCCGAAACCCACTAAGCCAAGATCAAGCAAAACAAGAATTACTAAATGAACCCATGAAGAGGTGATCGCTTTCACGACTTCTCGTTGGAGGCGTTGCTGGGCCGGTTTTGCTGGGCGGGAGGAAGAAATCCTCGTTCCCTTAAGCAAATTACACCTTTGTAGACAGAACTGAGGTGTTTAGGCTTTCTCCCGACCCAATCCCTCCACAATTCCCAAACGCTTATTAAATATTCTGTTTTGAAGTCAATCTAGTTATTAACATAGGGTCAGTAAGGATGTGTTCTCCTCGTAGCAGGACATGATTTAAAACATTAGTTATATTACCGAGACTTCGACTGGAATGTCATAGTTTAAAATGACATACTTGGGAGTTCCTGTCATAGCACAGCGGAAACGAATCCGACGAGCATCCATGGGGACGTGGGTTCGATCCCTGGCCTCGCTCATGGGTTAAGGATCCGGTGTTGCCGTGAGCTGTAGTGTAGGTTGCAGACACGGCTCGGATCCCGCATTGCTGTGGCTGTGGTGTAGGCCGGCAGCTGTAGCTGTGATGCGACCCCTAGGCTGGGAACCTCCATATGCCGTGGGTGTGGCCCTAAAAAGCCAAAAAACAAATAAAATAAAATAAAATAAAATGATGTGCCTGAAATCAAGCAGTTCTAGGCTTTTCCCATAAGAATCTCTGCCACATCACAAGCAGTTTCACTGCACAACTAATTGGCCATGAGACAATTTTGCTGTAGAAGATAAAACAATAAAAATAAAAGAAAATAGACATTGAGGGGAACTTAAGAAAACATGGAAATTAATAAAAACGTATAAAGATTTTACTGTGACATGAAAGCACTGAAACTATTTGAAGGCGTTGAAATGTGTGCAGATTCACGGTCACAGGAGTGTCCGGCCCCGTCTCGGAGGAAGACGGCGGCACCTGCCTCTCGAGCTGGCAGCTAGCGGTTTCCTGTCCAGCGCTGGAGGCCAGCTCTTTATGGTCTTACGCAGCCTGCTCGCCGTTGCCTCAGGTATCCCCCGAGCGAGGCGGCCAGTGGGGGCGCCGCTGTTTCTCTAACACACGGAGCGCGTGGCTGGCACCACCTGGGTGGCTCTGAGACGCCCATTGCCTGCGCAGCCCTGGCGCTCCGTGCAGCTGTCCAAGCCGGGGCCTGGCCACATCCCGGCACCCTGCCCACATCACAGGCCCCACCAGCAGACGGCAGAAAAGTCCCACCTCCCCCAGGACACTTAGCGCATCAGAGTCACCTGACTGTGTCCCTAGGGACGAGGAGGAGCTGGATCTCCTTGGCTCCAGGGTCTAATCCTGCAGGTACATCCGGGAAGACGGGAGGAGACGCTGTATCTGGATTAGCCACAGGGTCGATAACTGATGCCTCCGGGCCTGTGAATTACGCACCGCCTCTTTTGTGTTTGCCGTGGTTTGGGAAACTTGTTTTGCGCGGGTGGGAGCGACGGCTGTGCCCGCAAAGGATCTGCCGCCTGCCTGATCTGTGGTTTCTAGGACTCTGCGATCTGCCCCTTACGGCCATGAAATCCAGCCGCCAAAGCCCGTCGTCAGCCAGGTGTTTTATCCTTTACAGCCAATCAGACGTGCGGGGAAGCTGCCCGGCACACAGATGCTTAAGGTGGAAATACCAGATGCTCAGCCAGGTGTGACCAGAAACCAGGGTGGACTGGACTGACGCCCGCGGTGCCTGGAGAAGCTTCCGGGCTTCACGACGGTGCACAGCAAAGGCCACTTCTTGGCAGGTCCGGGGACCTCAGGATGTCTTAGGGACATCGAGAAGAGAGGAATTCACCCAAATTTATGGGCACTGAAAACACAGTCTGGTGACAAGTTGCCGACTTGGCCTTTTGGCCTCGAGAGGCCTTTAGAAGCCTAATCTGGAATTCCTTACAAAAGTTCCAGCAAAGTAGACTTGAAAGAACCCACGTGGAGTTCCTGCTGTGGCGCAGTGGGTTAAGAACCTGACTGCAGAGGCGTGGGTTCCACCCCCCACCTGGCAGCGGGTCAAAGGATCCGGTGTAGGTCACAGCTGGGGCTCAGATTCCATCCCCAGCCAGGAAACTTCCAAATGCGGCGTGTGCGGCCCTAAAACTTTTTTAAAAAGAAGAACCTACATGTCTGCTCTGCTCTCCCAGCACTTATGTCAGTAACGGGCCGTGTTAAACGAGACTAGACTTATTCTGCCAACAAGTTAGCCTTCGACTGTCTCTAATAAGAATGAGGTGATTTAGGGAGAACGGATTCCATACAAGCACAGCACGCCCTGCGGGGTGTCGGGCTGCCTTGTCGCTGTCAGTAATTAGCATTTCCAATTGCTCCACGCTTCAGACTTGGAATCACAAAAAGTGAAAAACTGCTCTACCAGCTGAAGCTGGACGACGCGGTATAAACTTGAGAAAAAGCACCGCAGACGGCGTGTGGACAGCCGCCGTGCCCCGTGGTGGGGGCTGCTCAGAGTCCCCCGGTGCTCTCACCAAACACTCCCTGAGGCCAGGGCACCAGAACTGCCAGCCACCCCCACCCCTGCCACCTCCTGACGCCTCCAGGCTGACCGCCCGCCTGGGGACTTGGACCCGAGCCCTGAGTTTGCGCCAACCATCCACCTCTGCTTTTCTTTTGTCTCCATAGAAACGCCTCCTGTAAACACTGATTGCTCAGACCTCACTCACTCTGGTGGAGCCCCACCCCCAACGCCACCACCTAAAATGAGGAGACTGTTAACTAAACCGATCCGTTCTCAGAACAAGAAACGGGCTCACTGGAGCTCTGACCCCGGGCTGGGACGGGAAGGCCAGGCCAAGAGAATTCTGTGCAGACAGACCTTGCTAAAACAATGCTCCCCGCGCAGCGCCGCCAGCCCGCGCCCCCAGCGGGCTCCGGGTACTTTCCTGGTTGACATCTGTCCAGCCCTGTGGAGAAACGGTCAGCTTCTGCCTCTTCCCTGGGTCTCCGTTTCTGGACGAGGGCGCCCATGTCATGTAGAACTTACACTCAAAACTGTGTACACTTCTCCGTCCACCTGCCTCAAGTCACCTCAATGCTCAGTCCCGCTGAAAACCCCAGCAGAGGAGCAGCGAAATTGGCCTCCCCTGCAGCCTCCAGGGGGCCCGTCCCCGGTCGGCTCGCTTTTTGACCTTGCCCCAGGCTGTGGGAGACGGCAGCTCTGCCCTCTGAAGCCCCCTGTCGCAGCGCTTTGTCCTGGCCGCCCGGGACACACCTTCCGAGCCAGCCCGGCTGTGAGAACACCTGCTTCCTCCCAGTGTCTGTGACCAGACCGTGGGCACCAGCCTCTGCCCGGCTCAATGCCCGCCCCCCTCCCTCTGCAAGTGGCCCCAGTCCAGCCCACTGCCTCTGAAAGCCTGACCCCCTTCACCAGGCGCCAGCCCAGGCCCAGGGCGGGCAGCGTGACCGCAGGATGGCCGCAGACCGGCTCTCGGAGGTCCAGGGCCGCGGGGCACATCACAGATGTCTGAGAAGGTGCTGGGTTCCCCCTTAGAGGCCATCGCATCAAAACGCTCTTCGGAGGCACAGCTGCAAAGGGCTTTAGGCCACCAGCGGCGCAGCTGGAAAAGGAGGACCAGACCCAGTCCCTGCGGCTCCAATTAGCGTCAGTTTAAAGGGCTGGGGTGTGGGGCCCGCCCTGCTCAGAGGGTCTGGGCCTCAGGTCACAGAGCGGCCAGCCCTTACAGGAGGCCTGGGAGCCTCCAGGCCGAAGCACTGGCCCCAGTGCAATTGGTCTCGTCTCCCTCCCATAATCGACTTAGACAACGAGGAAATGGAATTAGAACTAAGCATGAGAGGAGCAAAGTCTGTGGCTCTGGGGCCCCAGGACAGTCCCTGGTTTCTGTGTAAAACGCCGCTGGCCGCAGTGGCTGCCAGCAGCCCAGAATAGTCGTGACTAACGGCAGGGTAATTGCCATTTTAACTGAATGCTGGTGACGTGTTTTGCAAATTTAGCAATTCGCCACCAAGCTCATGTTCTTTCCAAGTAATTTTTTTTCTTCAGAAGCCAAACGCCTGACCAGAGGAATAAAAGCCTCTGAAATATAATGAAACCACCTCCCGGTCCCACCCGGCAGCCTCTGACCCTGAGAGCTGCCCCCCAGCCCCGGGATGAGCCTCCTGAGGGGGTCCCGAGGCAGCCGTCTTCCTGGAGGTCCAGGCCGGCCCCCTCGCTCCGGGGTGAGCTCCTAGGACGCCTGCTGCAAGGACGACCCCCGGTGCCTGCCCCCAGCCCAGCTGCCTTCTGTCCCCCAGCTCTGCCCTCAGGCAGCAGTTCAGGCCCTGTCTTTTCCCAGATGACGTCTCAGGGGCCACGGCGGGGTGGGTGGGGGCCTCCAGGGAGCAGCGCCCTGGGGCGGGCAGCCTTCAGAGAGGACACCCCCACCCAGAGCGGTGGGGGGGTGGGGGGAGGGTAGCTGTGGTTTTACTAACCACTTGCTAAGCGGCTGCGCCCGGCTATGGCTGGGACCGTGGAGTAGCCACAAACCACGAGGAATGGGTGCAGGGCTGGCAGCCCGCGAAGGGGCCACAGGCCGCGGCCGTGACACGAGGAGCCAGCGGGGCACCACCTGACACTGACACTGAGGTTACTGTCTTGTGTCCACCGGTGACTGTGTAGTCGGATCGGGGGCCCCCCGCATCCTTTCCGCCGTGACGCATGGGGCCCAGCGCACAGATCAGCGGGGGGGCCGCACCTGAGCGGGCAGGGCGTCCGGACAGCACCTCCCACAGGGCCTCCTGGGGGCCCACACTGGCTCCCCACCCTTCTCTGTCTTTCATCCAACACTGTCATTTAGTCCCAAAACTGTCCCAGGGGCCCAGAGATGCGGTGACAGTCACATCAGAAATGGCTTCTGCCTCTCTGACCATCCTTGGACGACCCTGACCTCTGAAGGGCAGTGGGCTGGCCAGCGACCGAGCTCCAGCCCGAGCACAGGAACGGCAGTGTCCGCGAGGTCTGCAAGTCTCGGCCACCAGGACCCTGGAGACGCTGCTCCCTGGGGCAGCCACTTCCTGCCACCTGTCACCTTGCAGGGGACCCCCTGATTTCTTCTCATCCTGCAATCCGCATTTGCCCGCAGGATAGTCAAGCTGCCGGCCTGTGCCAGCAGGACCACCTGAATTTGATGAGTGCGTCAGACGGACGCACGGCCGGCCTTCTGTGCAGACGCGCGGGGCCTGCAGTCCGTCCGCTCCGCTCCTCCCAGATCCACTCTGTGCTCCCTAAACGCCCAGACGCCATGCTGAGGTTCGGGCCCCGCCTCCTCGGGCCCCTCACCCGCCACGACTCCTGCCGCCCGCTGCCCGCCCCCCGGCAGCTGGCGGAGCCCTGTCGGCAGTTCTCCCGGGGGGTCTCCAGCAGCACCGCTTTCACTGGGCAGACGCTGAGATCCGGGGTGGGGTGGCACCAGCGCTGGGACGCCCCGCCCGCCTCAGGCTGCCCTTCTGGCTCCTCGCTGAATAACAGGGACCCCCAGCATCTCACCGGCTCTGAGCCTGAAACGGCCCCGGGGCCCTCACACTGCGCAGCGGGCGGGTCCCCACGCCTGCCTGTATGCAGAGGCCTCGCCGAGTCAGGGCTGGGGGCGGAGGCGGGTGGCCTGGCCGCCCTCGGTCTGGGGCCACACCTCCCGCATCTCTGGCCACCTTGGGTCTGCGGGGGGAGGCCCACCCTGCCACACTGACCGGCCGCGGCCCCGCGAGACAGCGCCCTGCCCACATCCAGCCAGAAGCCGAGCTCCACCCAGCGCAGGGTCCTCTGGGTGCCCGCGGGCACTCTGGCCGGACCCGGTGGTGGGCTGTCCTGCTCTCAGGCTGAGACCCCGGTCTCGTGGTTGTGGCCTGGGGCAGCCGAACTGCCCGGCCCCCTTAGCTCGAAACAGGAGTCCAGAATTAAGGCCCAGAGTCAGAAGGCAGGATGCCCACTAGTGACGGCGGAAGGAGGAGGAAGCACCTGCAGGACCCGGGGACAGCGTGGCCATCCGAGGGGGGGGGCCTACGGCCCCCTTCACGGTAGTGCCATCAGCTCTCAGAATCCCTGCCAGGACAGCTGGTGCCTGGGCGAAGACGCCACGGCCCAGGAGGTGACGACTGCATTTCCAGGGTTGGCAGGGCGCTCCGACCTCCCCGCTATGTCTGCTTCAGCTGTTGCGTCCGCACGCGGCCTCTCTGTGCTCACCCCTCGGCCTGGGTGGCTGAGGTTTCTCGTGCCTGAGGCGGGGCCCCCAGACGGCAGGAGCCGGACGGCCTCCCCGGAGCAGAGGGCCACCTCATGCCTGTCGCCCTTTGTGTTTGGTCGGTCCTGCTTCCTAGCCCCCTGTCTGTGTTTGAACAGCCCCAGAGGGCCTGGGATGGGCCCGCCCAGCTGCACGTGGTGTCTGTGTGGGGTCCTGCTAGCCCCGGCCCCACCGTCTGAGGACACGACCCAGCCACCCCGGGCCGTGGAACAGTGCATGCGGACGGGCGGGTCAGACCCCCTCCCAGGCTGGACTTCAGCAAACCACCCCTCTCACAATCGCGGGCACAAGCGGCAAAGCCACTGGGGCCTGACCCTCCGGGCTGAATTGTGGAGGAGGACCTGAGTGCCTCAAAGGCCACCTTCCTCCATGGGGACTCCCAGAGAGCCTTGCGTTAGGGGATGCCGTGGAGGGGAGGGAGAGGCCCGCCTGCCACCCCAGCCAGCCTCTGGCCCACCACGCCTGCCCCCAGCTCAACTGAGCAAGAAGCACCCCCACAGCAAACCCCCAGGGCAGAGAAGACCCTCCAGGCCTGGCAGACTCCCCAGGGCACAGTGGACCCTCGGAGCACAGCCGACCATGCCCCCAGCACAACAGGGCCCCCCAGCACAGTGGACCATGCTCCCAGCACAGCAGGCTCCGCCCACACGGCGGACCACGCCCTCCAGCACAGGGGCCGGGCGGCGGGCCAGCACAGGGAGGCCCACACCCCTGAGAGGCTGGGCCGTCAGCTCCCTCTTGGCGGTTTTCACGGAGCCCCCACTCCACGACAGCTGGCGTCCCCCGGGGTGCGTGTGCACAGCAGGGCAGTGGAGGGCCTTAAACCCCGCAGGTCTTCCCAGGCTGCTGGTCTTACTCAGATTAGGGACATGGTGGGTGTGCGTTATTTTAATAGTAAAAAACATAAGGTATTTATAGCACAGAACATGACACTGCATAAATCTTTCAGAGAATGTAGGAAGCCTCAAAGAAACTTTGGCTTGAAGCAGCCCACTCCAGGCCATCCCCAGGCCCTACCTTCACACCTCTGCCGGGACCCTCGCTCCCTCGGCCCTGGCCGGCGTCCCCCTGCCGCTAAGGACCAAGGTTGAGGTCCCCCATCGCACGTCTCAGACCCCAGCTTCAAGGCTGGCCGTGCAGTCACACACAGAAGGTTGGGGGGACAGGCGGACACAAGCTGGAAAGGCCCTGGACACGTGCCACAGCCCAGGACTCGCTGCCCGGAGGGAGACCCCAGGAGGTCCCAGCTCCTGTCACCCCCAGTCCACGCTCGTCTCTGCCGAGGCCAGATGCCTACACATCTGGATCCTGCAGCAGGGCCTTCCCGGAGTCGGAAACCAGCTGCTTCACACCCGCCCTGGGCTGAGCCGCCAGGGCTTTGTCTGTGCAACAGAGAACGTGGGGCCGCGGGGCCCTTTGTCCAGCTTGGAACCTGGACGGACGCTCAGAGGTGCCGCAGGGACCAGAGCCCCCGGCCCCACTAGAGCCCCCCAGCATCCCTGAGGCCCTGTGGGACCAGAGCCCCACCGGCCCCCCTCCTGCAGGCGTCTGGCTGCACTGACACTTGGGGCCCCCATCCCAGAACCCGCAGCCGGGAGAGCTGGGGCCGGGGCCCCGGCACCTGTGCAGGAAGGAGGAGGGGTCTCTGCTCACCCGAGGCCGCCCCGCCGCCGACAGAGAACAACCCGCGGCCGGCTCCCCCACATGCCCCCCTCCCTTCCTCGCCGGCTGCGTGTTTTAATGTCCCTCAACCCCACCTCACGTGTCACCATCGTCTGTCGACCTGCCTGCGTCTCCCACAGACCAGCCCCCGCGGAGCGGGGAGTCCGCCTTGTCTCCTGGGGTCTCCGGGCGCCCGAGGCCGGCACAGAGTGACGACTACCCAGGTAAATGCCGGGAGCAGAAGGGCTGCACCGCCAGCCAGGGAACCTCCCTTGCAGGCAGGGAGGTTCTCTGGACGGACCCCGCCCAGAGGCCCAGCAGGACACCCAACGATCCTGGTGCAGGCAGCACGTGGCCACATGGAATCCCCCGTCTGCAGACAGGTCTGTGGGCCAGCTACCTGCGTGCCAGGCATGTGGTCTGGGGCCTTCCTTCCTTTTTCACCCATCCCCCAGCACCCCTGGGCGCCGGCCTCCTACAGCACCCCTGCCCCCATGAGTGAGGAAAAGGATCCGAGCGCCGTGGTCCCCACGCAGCCCCATCCAGCCGGCCAGCGGCAGAGCCCAGGTTCATGGCCAAGACTCAGATAAACCCCCTCTGCTTGCAACTGATCTGGGTTTGATTGTGGATCCACAGAATCAAAACAAGCAATGGAAGACTACCACAATAACCTGAAAAAATCAGCAAGACAGGCAGTGATGAAATCCATAGATAAAATGCGGAGAGTCTTCACACAAGCACACAAACCCCAGTTTAAAGATCTCATGAAACAAGATGCTTCCTAAACTCAACACTGCCCCAGTGAAAACACCACCGGGGTTTTTTCCTGAACTGACAACTTGGTCACACAATTCATAGAGAAAGACAATCAGACAAAAATAGCCAAGAAGAAGAAAATGGAAAAAAAACTTTGAAAGAGCCAGGCTGGAACGTGAGCCCTGACAGGTATCAGAAGACGTTGCATAAGCCTCCTGGGATGAAAGGTGTGGGCCTAGAGCAGAGCAGCAGGTGGGCCAGCGGGACAGACAAGGAGAAACTCCAGGAATAACAATAGACCCAAGCACACAGCAAACCTAGCACGCAATAGGGGCAGCATCTCAAATTTGTGGGGAGAATGGACTTTTTATGTAATGAGTGGTGCTGGAGTAACTGAACAGCCACACAAAAAAGATAAAAGTACGGTCCATTCATGAGAGCAGAAACCAGAATAAATTCTGAATGCATTTAGTTTTAAAGTGATTAAGGAAACAGGATGCGGTCCTCAGTGACTGAAAGGGGGGGACACGCTCCTGTGGCCCCAAATCCAAAAGCAACAAGGAGAAAGACTGACAGACACGGCCATAGAAAAGCCCAAATGTTTTACACGGTGAAAAACACACAAAGTTGAAAGACAGATAATAAACTGGGAAGAGTATTTGCAACTTACTCAGAAATAAAAGGTTAACAATACTAACTTTTAACGAGGGTTGGAAAATAAGAGACCACCAGCCCAACGGAAAAACAGGGCAAGGACACACAAACGGCCTCTAACACTCAGAAAGACAGTCGGGCCAGCTTGTCCCAAAATTCCACGTGAAGCTCCCTGAGAGGCCGTTCCTCGCCTGCGGGGCTGGCAGAGACCCAGCCTTGGCAGTGGCCCCGTGTGGGCGCCGAGGGGGAGCCTGAGCCCCACGGAGGCGACGGCGAGTCTGCCAGCATCACACGTGCATCCGCCCCCACCGCGCAGCCCGCTTCTAGGAACCAACCCGAAGATACGAAGATCCACGGGCCCCCGCGAGAGGCAGGGACCCGCGGTCCTGCCAGCA
The DNA here is from genome assembly GCA_004024745.2 of Catagonus wagneri. NCBI lineage: Eukaryota > Metazoa > Chordata > Mammalia > Artiodactyla > Tayassuidae > Catagonus > Catagonus wagneri. The sequence continues at coordinate 155,839 of PVHT021183705.1, read as the reverse complement.
GGATGCAGCCTGGCCCTCGCCAGGAACACCTGTGGTCACAGGACAGCAGTTCTGCACGCCACTGTCCCAACCCCGGAACCTGAGAATGCATCACCTCCCGTGGCAAAGGGGTAACGCCGATGGGGCTGTGAGAAGGGTCTGGAGATGCAGGATTTTGGGGGATGGCAGGTGGCCCAGGTAACCCCAGGTCCTGGGACAGAAGGAGGCAGGAGGGCCAGAGTCAGAGAGGGGCTGACAAAGGAGAGACGTCTGAGGAAGGCGGGGCCGCCAGCCAGGGAACAGAGCCGTCCCCGGAAGCTGGAAAAGGGGGTAACTGCGTTCCCCCGAGCCCCCGGCAGAGCCCAGCCCTGCACTGCTGTGAGCCCAGCCCAGGGCTGACCAGTCTTGAGACTTGACTCCACAACTGTTGGGTGTCGTTTCCACCACGTCTGTGGCAGCCACGGAAGCTTGTGAGCACACCCGCCCGGTGGCGTGACGTTCACGCAGCCACAAAGGGCAGTGGCTGGCATTGGCTTTGCAGGAAAGCGTGACGTGCAGAAATACCGTCAAGTCAAAGGCCACGTGTGGGAGCGGGAGTGGGAGTGGCAGGTAACCACGTTTCCAAGAAGCAGGGCAGGTGAACACATTAAAAAGAAACACATTAAAAAAAAAAAAAAAAGAAATCAGGGGACATACAAACCCGTCTTTTTCAAAAGGGATGTTTATAGGAGCAAAGTGCAAATAGGACAGCAGGAAGAGCAGCCCAGGCCGGACTCTTCTGAACGTGCCTCGTCTTAGACATAGACTGGGATCCGGCAGCACTCAAGGATCTGGTGTGATCATTGCATTTACCATAGAAGGCAGTCTCTGAACACTGAGGACGAAGTTGAACATCAAGTTAACTAGGCACCTGGGCCTCCAGCTCCCTGGGGTCTCTGGCAGCCCCACCTGTGCCCTTGGTCCCAAGGGGACAGGCTGTCAGCTCAGTGCAGGAGACCTGCTTCAGACCTGGAGCCCACATCACCCATCTCCCAGCCAACACACAGTCACAACCAGAAGTAGAAACACAACCTTGAACAAGACCGAGCAGTGTAGACAACCATCCAAACTGAGCACAAAAGAAGCTGAAAGCCTGAAGATGCCAATAAACAGGGACTTTTTTTTTTTTTTAATGGCTGCACCCACAGCATACGGCAGTTGGGGACTGAATAGGAGCCATGAGAGGAGATGGGCTGGAACAGAAGCCAGAGGCTGTGTGGCTGTGAGGGCAGCGACTGGTGAGAAAATCTGGGTGTGGGCATGAGCAGTGACCAGGAGCAGCCAGGCCAGAGGCCGTGGGGATTCTGCAGACGCTGCTAGACACGGAGAATTCTGGTGCCACTGCTAGCTCGCTTCAGCAATGCATGTTACGGTCCCCATACCTTGCGCACGGTCGCAGTCAAGGGTGGATGGGCACATGGCTTCTAGGCCTGATGTCCGCGGCACAGCATGCAAGCACGGGTTTCTAAAACCCAGAGTCCAGATCTGGTTCCCAGATCTGGTTCAGGAGAATGGGCTTTGAGCCTGGTCAGGGAGCTGCATGGTGATGGCAGGGCCAGGATGCAGCACTCGCCACCAGAGTAAACACCAAAGCTCACAAGGAGCCAAGCACGGGCTGCAGGCAAAGCTGTCTCCAGCAGCCCCAGCGGTGGCTGTTGACGGCCAGGCTCAGACTCCAGAACCCAATGCCTCTGAGCTCTTGGCCACAGCTGCACTCTCCCCGCAGCGTCTCAACCGTGGCGGAGGCATGGAGCCCCAGAACAGCTCTCCCGTGTTAACTCAGCGAGATGTCACAGCAACGCACTGGGGGGCTGATCATTTGCCATCCTGTGAGGCGTTGCCATAGCAACCGCAAGCACCGGCTTCTCACTCAGCTGGCAGCAGAGTGAGGGAGGCCTGGGCAAGGTGGCATCACTGGGTCGGGGCGGGGGAGGTCCGTGGGAAAGAGGCGAGGCCGAGAGCCCCCAGGACTGCCCTTGCCGCCCACCTCCCGCCCCGTCTCCGACGTCCGCCTGAGGACCCGGGGTCAGACAGTCCTGGGATCCTCCCAGTTCTTCCCCGCACGCTGGGGGAAAGCGACGGTGCGTGCCCGGACTCTGGCCGCCTCATCCTGTGCTGGCGCGTGCCTTCCTCCCCCCGCACGCACTCGGCCGGCCCTTCTGCAGGAGCAGGAGGCTGGGGGAGCGTCTCACCCCTGGGCGGGACCCTGGTGACCAGAAAAGGGTCCCTGGGCCTCTCAGCTGGAGAAGAGCCCCCATCCTCACCCTGGGTGGGGGAGGCCCACCTACGCGCACAGCGACGGCGGCAGCACCCGGGAGCCCTGTGCAGGCTCAGCCCGGTCTCCGTGCACGTGCGGGGGGGGGGGGCGGTGCATGGGGTGTGGGTGCACGGGTGGGGGGCAGAGTCAAGACCAGGCGGGGGGCCAGAGGGGCTGGGGTGCAGGGCGCTGCCTCCAGGTGGGGGCCTCTAGGACTTGGGAAAGGACCCCCCAGCCCCACCCCAGGTGACCGCCTCCCTCCAGATGTCTGGACACTCATTCACTTCCCGAGGCCCCACCGTCTGGCAGCCTGCCCACCGCTAGGGGGCTCTGCAGACCCAGCCTCTGCACCCCAGACCACATCACGGGAGCCCGCCACCTGCAGCTTGAAGGACATTTAGCCCCAAACACCCTGTTTAAGCCAGAAGCAGGCTCACCCACAGGCTGGCAAAGCCAGTCCCCACCCTCTGCCCATGCCCACAGCCAGGGACCACCCACGTCCTGGCCAGGCCACAGGCACGGCCCCCGCCCGGAGCAACTGAGGGGAGTGTGTCGGGCGGGGCGGAGCCACTTTCCAATCAACTGGGAAATAAATCTATTCACAATACCAACAAGATACTATATGACAGCTTAACAAAACCACCATGAGAGCAACAGAAAATAAATACGACAAAGGGGGAGAGGTCCCAGGTGCCTAAGCCGCCAGCTTTCCCCCCGTTTAGCCTGAAAGGATAATTCCTGCCCAGACCTCAGTGAGTTTATTTTTGATCTTGAAATTTATTTGAAAGTTCAGTTGGAAAAATAAATACGTGAGAGCAGCTGACACTTTGGAAGAGCACAAGCGGGCAGCTGTCAGAACTCTGAAGGCTCGTGGGTCCGAGCAGAACCGAGTGGCGGAGGCCACAGGGAGTGGAGGACAGACGGACGGACGGACTGGGGGGGGGCAGCTGGGCTTTTGCCAATGGAAAATGTTAAGTTCTAGATGGAGTGACGCTCTTTTCCAAGACAGAATATTTTCCTTGCAAACTAAGGCCGGTATGAGACTAAGCCCTGGGTGGCCATGCAGACGTGACGGCCAGGGTGGGGGGGGTGTCCAGGGGCTAGAGGATGGGGGAGGGGAGGGGCGGGGGGAGGAGGGGAGGGTCAGTGGGCAGCGCTGGGGTGCAGGCGGCAGGTTCTGTCTGGGAAGACCGGGTACTGGATGCTTTGCCTCCGCCCACCACCCACTCCCGGGAGAAGGGAGCTGAAGACCTGCTCTACGAGTGAGATGCCTCTCGCGTCCCCAGAGAACTGGGGCCCTAGGTGGGTGGCCTTGCCAGAAAAGGCCAAGTGACATGGCCCCTGCACAGCAGGTGGGCACAGGCCAGGGTAACCCCATGCCCAGGAGTGAGCCCCTTGGCCGAGCCTGTCCCAGGTGGGCGCTGGGGGCTGAGCCCCCGCACTGGGCTCCAAATGCCGGTGATCCCTGGGGGATCGGGCCCGATCCAGGTCCATCAACAGGTCCTGCAATAATCCCGTGGGACCTGCAGCTGGAATTCAGTTTCCTGGATGCAAAACCCACCTGGCTGCTGGTGCTGGGGGGCGGCCTGGCTACACACGGATTGCGGGGGGTGGGGGGTCTTAGGGCTGGAGGATCACCAGGGCCCACGGAAAAACTGATTTGTCTCTAAGTCTTGATTATCCCACCTAAACAAGCTGCTTGGAATAAACTGTGGCCACATCGTTCAGCCGGACGGAGCTGGGGAGACCCAGGCTGGGGCAGGGGGAGCTCACGCCCGTCACACCAACAAAGCACCTACTCTCGGGAGCTGCTGAGTGCAGGCCCCATGCTGGGAGCCTGGACGAGGCCTGAAGGACCTAGGAGGCCCGCCCAGGCTCCTTCAGCAGCCCCAGACAAGGAGGCAGGCCCCCCCTACAGGCAGGGCCCCCCAAGGACTGGAGGGCAGGGGCTGTGGACAGGGTAGGGTGGGGCCTCAAACCCGGTGGACCCCCTGCTGGAAGGAGAGGGGAGGGGTGTCTAGAAGAAATTCAAGGGCAGCCTGGCCGCACCCTGAGGGTGGGCTCCTTTCAAGGAAGTTTCCGGGGCTGCAAGGAAGACCTGCCTTCGGGGAGGGGGAAGGCCCAGGGGCTCCCCAGCACAGGATGCTCACAAGGGGGCCCCCCTCCCTCCTCCACAGAACCCTCAGTCTGGTGACAGGAACAGCGCTGGTTTTCACCAACTGAGCAGAGACTAAGCCACAGGCAATTCCAAACGAAAGGGCCTCTGGGAGTTTGGTTTTTAATGAGCCAGACCCTGAACCTGGGGCGGAGGCGGGCAGGACCCACATGCCAGCCCCAGAGGGGGAGGGGTGGGCAGGCTGTGCCCTGGAGCTGGGGTCTGCAACCTGGTCCCCGGGGCCGGCTGAGGTTCCCAAAGGCAGCCAGGCTTTGTGGGAAGGGGAGAGGGGCCAGGGAGCAGGTGGGGCGGACGGAAAGTGGGGGGGAGGGCCAGGGGCGACCACAGCGCAGGCCGGCCCCTCTGATGTCTCTGCTTCCGCGCAGAGGGTGGTCATTTGGACAAAAACGTCGGTATGTTCATATTCATCACTCTTGACAACCTCTTCTTTGCAACAGTGGTTCTCCCTCCACAGGCCTGTTGAAGGCGGCAGCTGGCTGAGTCCAGCCGGGCTCGGACCCCGCGCCCCGCCACAGGCTGGCTGGGGGGCCCCCCGGAGGCAAAGGCCGGAGACACACCCCGCACCGGGCTCCCCTCTCCGTGCACGCTGCCGATGCCCCTGCCTTCGAACCCCTGCCCGCCACTGCTTCCTCTGGGGAAACACCCGGCCGGCAACGCTCTGGGCAACGCTCTGCGCAGGCGGGGGCAGAGAGCGCAAGGTGGGGGCTGCCAGCTCCAGGGCCAGGCCCAGCCCCAGGCCGCTGCCGCCTCTTTGTAGCAGATGACCGTGGCCACGACAGTCACAGCTACGATGGCCGCGGCGGGCAGGAGCGCATGCCCACGCCAGCCCGTCAGAGCCGCCCTGAGCCAGCTCAGGCTGGGCCGCGAGGACAGCAGGCTTGTCTCCCCGCCGTGCAGCTCAGAGGTCATCTAGGGCTGAGCCGGAGACGGAGTCTGGGTGGAGAGACGCCATCAGCCCTGGCCGGGTCCCAGCCCAGCCCAGCCGCTCCGGGAGCTGGCCACCCCACCCTTCCCCACCCAGGTGACCTCAGCTTACATGTGTCCCCTTCTCAGCTCTCCCGAAGTGAGAGTCCATTGCCTGCAGTCTGAGCTTCCAGGCACGACGGTGGGGACGCACCTCATGTCCCTGAGCTGCGCACTTAACAAACGGCTCGGAGTAATTTTATGCTACGAGTCATTTACATAAATCTGGAAACGGGAAGCAAACACCATCTTTAGTCTTGTACCCAAGGGCGCAGCATGGCTGCATGATCCACTTGAGGAGTTAGTGCCCCTGCGGGCGCAGCCACGAGGTAAACGGCTCTCTCCCTGGGACAGGCTGCTCATGTCACACACCAACCACTGGGCCTCCATTCACGGAAGGCTGCTCACCAACACACCCACGTGGCGCGAGTGGCCCCCGGCAGATCATAAAGCTGGCCTTCCTTGTGTGTCCAGGTGCCCCTGAGCCCGGGCACAGCCTCTGAAACGGGCCACGTGTAACAGGTGCGCGCATGGCTCAGCGCGCGCCCTGCGGCTGCCTCCAGCTCCTCGTCCTCTGCCCTCCCCGCCCCAGCCCCAGGGAGCGGTGGAGGGACCAGAACCGGGTCTTGCCCACATTTTAAACACACCTCCAGCACGGCAGCCCAGGACCCCACAGCCTCATGAGGCCGCCTAGTTAGGGAGCAGGAAGCAGCCCTCCGACTCTGCCCCAACGTGCGCATAAAGCTCTGGCAGGAACCCACACTCACTCTTGTCACCCCACTGCAGCCAGCCAGCTTTTCAAGGCCAAGACTGGTGGGAGGAGCCAGGATTCTGGGCTCTGCAGCCCCTGCGGGCGGGGGCGGGGACTGCCCAGCTGCGGGGGTGCAGAGTGAGGACCACCCCCAGGCGGGGGCGCAGGAGGCCCAGCCTGGGGGGCGGCAGTGACAGCGCCACGCACACCAGCCTCACTGCCCCAGCCAGTCGCGGCCCGAGGGTCCCCAGCCTCCCTCCCGCCTGCTGGGGAACGTCCAGCTGACCTCATCCGTCCCCAGCCTGGGCCCCCGGGGGGAGGAGAGGGCCGCTTCCCCGAAGCATCACTCCCCCGCCTGCCCCACTCGCTCGCTCCGTGCTCCGATGGGAGAAGCTGGGCGGCAGCCGCCGTCCCAGGCACCCTCTCCAACCCGGGCCCTTGTCTTTTGGATCCACCATCTCGGCACAACTGACCGAAAGCCCAGGTCCATCGCCCTCTCCACTGCTAACACACTTCAGTGGGTTTGTGGGCCTTCTGGGTACCCCAGGCCCGTAAGCTAGGGCAGCACACACCGTGCTGCAGCGAGAGGGGGGACCACAGCCCGCGAGGCCTGTGCAGGCTGCTGGGCGACACGGCCATGCCCGTCAGGATGGCTGGCCCCCGAGCTGCAGAGAAACGTGTCTTCAGAAGTGATTCGTTTACCACAGGCCCAGCAAGGCCGGTCTCGGGCACTAATTTTAACACCCACAGAGCGCTCGTCAGGCCCCCTGGAGTTATAATTACCCCGGATCTCCAGGCAGGACAAGGCAGCAATCAGGAAGTCAGATCTGGCCAAGAGACGCTGAAGCCAAGCGGGGCACACGCACCGGGCAGGCCTCCTGGAGCACAGAGCGGCCACCACCCTCGGTGTCCTCCCCCAACGTCCGCCGCATGGCCTGCAGAACCCGCAGGGCGAAGCCTGGCCTCGGCTCCAGCTGCAACCAGGTGTCCCAGTGTCACCATAGCTCACACACCGTGTATCGGCCACACCACAGGGCGGCTTCTCCACCGCCTCCCTTCAGACCCCGGCAGGCTCACCCCTAAGGACAGCTGCTCTGCTGCAAGGCGGCCTTTCGGCAGGGGAGGGAGTGGGTATCGGGCCCTGGAAGAGCCCAGCGGCTGGGCCATCTGCCGCCTCAGCTCCCAGCGGAGCTACAAGACACCAAAGACCTGGGCCAAGAGACCCCGGCGGTGGCGAGCTCCACTGGACCCACCCCGCAGCCCCCAGCACCGCGGGCCAGCCGGGCGGGAAGCACATTCACGCCTGAGACCCCAGGGGCAGGCCTTTCCTGCATGGTGGGCCGGCCTTGGCCCCCGCTGCCGCCTTACCTTGCCGAAGCTGCCCTTGCCGATGGCACGCAGGATCTGGAAGTGGTCCAGGTTCACTGCGGAGAAAACAGGACGCCAGGTGAGGTGGAGGAAAGGGCCTGTGCCTGCCACGGTCCCGCACGCCGCAGGGAGCCCCCGGTGCTACAGGGAGCCCCACCACAGGGTGCCCCCAACACTAGGGAGCCCTCAACACTGCAAGGACCCCCAGTGGTTCAGGGAGCCCCCCACAGCCCTCTGCAGCCCACCCCAGTGGTTCAGCGGTGTCCCCCAAACTGCCAGGTGCCCCCAACACTGTGGGGAGAGCCCAACACTGCAGGGAGCCCCCACAGCCCTCTGCAGCCCACCCCACCCTGGAAGAGGGTCAGCCGTGGCACTGGCTAGAGGCTGAGCTCGGGCTGGTGGGCCCCAGCTGAGACCTGAGCCGAGGCAGGGTGGCGGGTCCTGGGCTCCGTGCAGGCCCCTCTTCCCAGGCCCCAGTGGAGTGAGGCCAGGCCCCGGGTGGGACATGATCAGACCAGAAGGCCCTGGAGTCGCTGAGCTCAGCCCCAGGCACCTAGCACCCCCCCAGGGAAAGCGGCCCCCAGCCCAGTGGGGACCCACAGATAGGCCAGCCGGACCCTCAGAAGCACCGACCCCCCTGCAGAGTCCTGGGGGGCCGTGCCCTGCCAGCCTCCGGCCCCCAGGGTTAGTGACGGGCGGCCCACAGCCTGACTGGAACCATTCGAGGCCCCATTCCCGCGGCCTCGCTCCACAGAATCAGCCAGCGAGGCCGCGGGAAAGGGGTGGTGGAGCCGCAGCTTTCCTAACGTCACAGCCCGCCGGGAGACGCCCCTGCGGGCCCCCCCCCCCCGGCCCATTGGCGTGCCCCGCGCAGAGGGGAGGTGAGGGCAGCCTCCCCTGGGCCCACCTTGTTCACACCCGCTGCTCTCCTTACGCGAGGGTCCGAGCCGGTCTCTGCCCAGCGCCCCCCGGGTCTCTACCTCCAGGGCTGTCTGGAGGGTGGCCAAGCGTGGGAGGCAGAGATAAACGGGTCCCCGTGTCTCCGAGGAGCGCAGGGGGCAGGCCTGAGCTGGCCCAGCCGTGAGAAGGCAGCTCCAGGCCGCTCCCGCCACCCCCACCGCCCACCCAGCTCAGAGGCTGCCTCCTTCCTCCGCTCTGACACCCAGGCCCCGCGGCCCATGGGGTCCTGTGCTCCCCCCGCACCCCAACACACTGAAAGGGCCACGTCCCCTGAGAACAGCCGTGATGAGCCAGCCGGTGCCATGGGGCCGGGGAGGTGCGGTCCAGTGGGCCCTGCCGGGGCCGGGGAGCTTGCTGGGGTGCGTCCCCTGGGGCCCAGTGGCCAGCCCGATACCATGCCCCGAGCAGGGGCACCTGGGGCCGTGAGTTAGCAAGGCGCTCAGCAAGAAAACCGCTGTTCTTAGGGAAAAGCACAAATCCTGGACTCTAGTCTTTCCAGCAGAGGGAAGGCGGAAGCAAACCACTTTAACAGGGGTCAGAAGCACAGCCCCGTCCCTCCCCTAAGGGAACTTATCTCCAGAGCTGAATGGCCGGGGTCCGAGGCAGAGGTGTCCGGAGGCCTGTGGGCACCGAGCCAGGGCAGCGGGAGGCAGCCGTGCCGTGGGGAGCCCGGCCTGGCCGCCCTGGTGGCCTCCCCGCCTGTGGTCTGTGCGAGGCACCCCCCGCGGCCCTGTGATTTTGAGCACAGCGATCCCCACTTCCTAAGATGCCAGGAGGGGCGGCCGCAAGACAGAATCCCAGACATCAGCCGGCCGGCCGGTGGTCAGGGAAGACGCGGGGGCAAAACCCGGCCGGGCCACCAGCCACCTCAACAGCAGGGGGGCCCAGTGCCCAGGCAGGTGCAGGGCTGGAAAGGGCGCCACGGCATCAGAACAGAGCCTCGGCCAAGGACCGTGCAGAGGGCAGCGGCCCCCGCCCCAGTGACCCTGCTCCGAAGCTCGGCCCGCCTGGACCCCTCCGAGTTAGCCTCCAGCCCGCGGCTAAGCAGGGTCTCCGCCCTCCGGCTTTCGGCCTCCTCTCCTTCGGTTCTGGATGGAGGTGGAACGAGGCAGGGACCCACTGGCAGGGATCCGTCCAGACAGCGGCAGGTGCAGACAGCGGTGCTGCCAGCGTGGGACGTGCTGGGGGCTGCGCACACCGCGCACAGCGCCGTCACCCAGCGTCGGCGGGCTCCCGAAGGCGCTCTGCCAGAGTCGGTCAAGTTCACCCAACACTGAATCCGGGCGCCTCCCACCACTGAGGGAGGGCCTGGGGCCGCGGGGGGCAGCAGGGGTCCCGGGGCAGGGGAGTCAGGGCACATGCTGCTCATCGCCCCCCAGCTTCCAGCCACTGCTTCCAGGCAAGGTTCAGCCCTTGCCGCCAGAGACCCAGGAAGGGGCTGGGGCCACCAGGGTGACCGGCACGGAAAGGAAGGGTGTTTTCACCCCAGTGGGGGGGGGGTGGACCCATCAGCAGGAAGGCACTGTCCCTGCAGTGTCCCTGGGGGGCTGGCACAGCAGGGTGGGGGCAGCGAGCCCCATCTGTCCCCGCCCCCAACCCATGCTCAGCCCCCGATGGTCCTGGGCTCTGAGCCGCCGTGTGGCTGTGAAGCCTCCGTCCTCTGTGACCCCCCCCAGGGGGGTCCTACTGACCGCAGGTGGCACCTGGAGCGGCCTCAGCCATGGGGTCCCTCTGGCACCCACCATGTGGGCGCCGCTTCTCCTAGGCCTCGGAGCTGGACCTTGGCTCTATCTGACCGAGGGCTCGGGCCACAGATCTGCTCAGCGGGCTGGGCTCCCCGAAGCCGAGGCTGGAGGCCGTGGGAAGAACCAGGGACCAGGCCTGTCCCCGACCCTGGCAGAAGGCAGGAAGTTGCCCTCCATGGACACTGGACTGTGGGGAGACAGGCACTAAGCCAGCCAACAAACAGGTGCCTGGCGCCTGGAGAAAAGCCAGGCAGGAAGCAGGGCAGCGGTTGCTTCTTCTTCAAGGCCATCGGGGAGACAGCCGGGAGGTGACCAGCTGACCTGGGGGCAAAGAAATGAGGGTGCGAGCCTGGCTACCCAAGGGACGGTCGAGCACGACCCAAGCGCGACTCAGGCTGCTGCGTGACGCTGCGGGGCCTGCCCCTGCCGCCACACCGCGGACGACAGCACGGGCGGAGGAAAAGGTCCCACCTGACCTTCTGCGTCTCTGCCAGGAGCCTCGGTCCCACGCGGGGCCCACACGGAGACCTCGGGGCCCCACCGCACAGGCAGAGACGGCTAAGTATTTGAAAACAAGGGCTTTACAAATATTTCTTTTTCAAGAAGGGCTTGCATTTTGCAAAGAGGCCATCGGAGCACAGCCACTGCTATGAAAATAGGTCACCTTGATTCAGCCGAGCGAGCAAGAGTGAAGGGAGGTTTTCATTCTGCTGCACAAGGGTCGAGGTGCCCGTGGCCTTGGAGGAGCCCACCCAGGTCCTCTCTGCAGGCCACTGGCTCGGTGCAGGGTCACTGGCCTGAGCCTGGTGGTCACGGGCCGCTCTCCGTGTGTGTCTCAGCGCCAAGGCCAGACAGCTCTGTGCCCCCAGGGAGCCCGCAGCCGTTCCTCACCCCACCCCAGGGCTTCTCGAGGACGACCCCCCCACGGAAAGGCCAGGAGCTCTTTTACAGAGGCGCGGTGGGCGCACCAATGGCCTTGTTTCCAGGGGGTTTCCTGGTCGCTGTCCCCGTGCTGTCCGGACACAGGAGCCCCTGGCTGTGTCACAGTCAGCCCACACCTGCGGCTGCACCATCGGTCCTGCCAGGCTGGAGGGCAAAGCGGTGGAGGGAGAAGGAGCCGCTGCCCCCCCAGCACCAGGCGAAGGCGCCAGGGAAGCCCAACGCGGCTCTCACGCAGGGTCCCCGGGACCCAACACAAAAAGAAAGCTGGGTGGCGTCTGAACACTTTTTCCCTAAAAGTGAAGAGATCTGCCCTTCATGTGTGCCTGGTCCGACCCTCTTTCCGACCGGAGGAGAAGACGCTCTAGACTTGACCGTCGTCAGAGTCCATTCCCAGCGGGCAGGGGGCCCTTCCCAGCAGAGCGTGGCGGAAAACAGAGTCCTGGTGCAGTTTCAGTGCAGAATGCAGCCCTTTCCTAAGCCAGCGCTTTGCTTAAAACAGACAAGCAGCTTCCCCCGAAGCGGAAAGCAAGAGAGAGGATGGGCCCTGAGGGTAAAAATAGCCAGGCTGCAGGGCTGTGAGTCACCGCGAGGGTGCAGGAGCCGCGGGTGGGGGTCTCAGCAGGCCTGGGGGGGACCTGCTAACAACCCCCCACCTGCATGTCCTGGTCTCGGGCCGAGACCGCATGTGGAGAAGCCAGAGTGCCCATGGCCAAAGGGCAAGTCCGGGCACTGGCCGCACCCAGAACCCAGACCAGGCCTGCCCCTCCCAGCCAGTCCCACCCAGCGCCCTTGTCCTCACGAGATTCCAGACCAGAAAGACGTGAAGGCCACAACAATAAACCAAAGGACACGAGCTATGGAAATCCACACAGAAGCTGCCTGAATTTTGTCCCCCATTCTCTCCAAGAAAATCACCCCATCCCACTGAGGCGCGTCCCCTGCAGGGCTGTGCGGCCACCGGGCGGCACGGCATCGCTCTGCGTGCTACGGTGCACGGTCGGTCCGCCCTGCACACGGGACACCTGCACGCACGGGGCGGCGGTCAGCAGACGGTCACCTCCCAGACACGTGGTGGCTTGGACCTGCCCAGCATCACTCATCCTCCGAGGCTGCAGCTCCAACAGGCCGAGGGCAGCAGCCGGGACCGGGCCCTCTGCGAAGGCGGGTGACCCCACAGGCCATGAGGGGCAGGCCGAGCATCGGGCAGACCCCGGGGGACTGGGGGAGAGAAGGGACGAGCGCTCGATGCCTCGCGGGGGCCCCCAACCCGGGTTTCGCCGAGGACGACTCGAGACCCCTGCGAGGAAGGTCAGGGGCAGGGACTGGGAATTCGGGCATCGCTCTGGCCTGGCGGCCTTGAGGTCGTGCCTGGGCACCAAGGTCAGGGCGGGGCCGCCAGGCAGTCCACCCACGCCTCATCTCCCTGCCCAGTCGGGCCAGGCAGCAGGCCCCGGGGACCACGGACGGGCATCTAAGCCTGAGTACTGCGGCCCCTGGCCTCCCGGCTCAGCCCCTCGGTGGCGGAGGGACAGGCGGGGCGGCCTCTCGGTGCCCCTCCCCTCGGGGGCTGGCCTCCCTGGCCCGGTCCCGCCTGGCCACCCCGAGCGCCTTCAGGCTCTCCTCCGGGAAGCCTCTGCTGGCCCCTCTGAGGACCGCCGCCCCATCCCAAGCCCCCCGCCCCTCCGTGTCCCCAGCCTGTGTGTGAAGCAGCCCCGTGCCCCCCACCTCCTCGACCCCTTCCCGTCACAGCGCCTGCCCCCCAACCCGGTCCCTTCTGAGAAACACTCAGCCAGGATGTGGGGCCGCCAAGAAACGGCTGAGCCTCGGGAGGCCCTCGGTTCCGGAAGAATCTGGCTTCGGGTGCCCAGGGGTGTGCCCGGAGCCGGGCTGTGCCCGCCTGGCTGTGATTCGCTCAGGCTGGACTGGGGGGGGGGGTCTGTGGGAGGCCCCCCAACACGGCTACATCCAGATAAAGCTCCGGCCTGTAAAACACCCTGGAGCCATGGCTGTTCACCCTGGATCCTGCCTGGTCTGAAAGAGTCTGCGGCTGCTTTCCGGTGCTTCACACATGCAGCCCCAGGCGGCACCGGAAACGTCCATAAATTAGTGATTAAGGCAACAGCCAGATCAATAGCATCACCGCCAGCTGGGCTGGCGCCAGGCCTGCGGGGAGGTCACGGGACAGACAGCATGGCTGGGTGTCACCCCAGGCAGCCAGCCCCCAACCTGCCAGGGGTGGGACGGTGGGGGCTTCCCTGGGCCGCCCCGAGGGTCCTGCTGTCCCAGGCTCACCGCTGGCTGCTCCCCACCACTCGGGGTGTTCGCCCCCCAGAGCCACCAGTAGGACGGCCCTCCAGGACCCCGAGGCCACTGGACTCCCAGTAGATACTGCCAGGGGGCTCCTGGACCAGCCAGACAGGAGTGCACGGGGGACTCGGAAACCGGGAGAGCGTGTCCTGGCCCAGCTGCCAGGTGGGGGCGGGGTGGGGAGAAACTGCCCTGGGAGCTGCCCAGCCCCAGCCCCACGAAGCACCCTGAGCCCTCTCTGCCCCACCCTCCGAGCACCCCTCCCCAGCAGCACTGCTGGGAGGCCCGGCATGCACACACACGTACACACAGAGATACACACATGTACACAGACACACACACGTACACACACAGACACACACACATATACACATGTGCGCACACACGTATACACACATACACACATACGTGTACACAAACACGGGAGCCCTGAATTCGGGTGTGTGCTCCTGGGAGCACAGCAGGGGGAGCTGGGCCCTGGGAGCAGCCCCCCAGGAGAGGGACAGAGCGCCACCTCCTCGGAGAACACAGCCTCCGAGCGCCTGTGTCAGCAGCAGCCCAGCCCCCAACCCCGAGAGCGGGTGGCAGGCAGCCCGGCAAGGCCCCGACCGGGCGCACGCGGTCAGAGCAGCCTGTGTCCGGGGCACACACGGGGTCCCGGGGGTGGGGACGGGAGGGTCGCGTCCCAAGGTCTTTGGAAAGCTCCCAGGTCAGAAGACGCAGGGCTGGACAAGCCCCTCTCTCCATCCAGCCTTTGCCTGCCGACCGCGGCCCCCCACACGCCCCCAGGAGGAAGGACAGGGGCCTCCACCGGAGAGGTGGGGGCTGATGACCAGCTGCTGCGGAAGGGAGCAGCAGTGCCGGCAGGCGGCTGCGCTGGAAGAGGGGTCGCAGGCCGGGGGGCTGGGAGGGGAATTAACCCCGGACCGGCGAGATGGGGCTGGGGGCCTGGGAGGCCTCCACCCGCGGGAAGAGCGGCGGCCAGAAACGTCACAACCCCGTCAGCCAACAGGCCACCTGGAGCTGCTGCCACGGAACTCTCCACCTGGGAGCTGCGACAGGTGGGTGGCAGGTCCCCGTTCTGTGCTGGCCCAAGAGCCAGATCCCCCGGCCCACTAGGTCCTGCTCCCCACCCCCTCTCCACCTCGGTCCCTAGGGGCTGCCCCTGTGAGCCGGGACTGACACCCCACCTCCCCAGAGTACCTGCTAGCTGCCCTCGACACCCCATGAAACCCACGTGGGATCCCCAACTTACAGGCCTGGGCTGGGGGCTCTGTGCACCTGCAGCCTCTGGGCCCCAGACCAGAGCACGCAGCCGCTGCCAGCAGCCCCACCTGGCCCCGCAAGCCCTCGCAGAGTCTGCACATCTCAGCCCTGGGGACATACGCAGAGAGCACAGGCAGCACGAGGGGTGGCAGGGACCCCAAGGCCACACAAGGTCCTCCCCCAAAGCCGGGACGGTGCACGGGCGGTCAGGTGCACGCGGTCCTGGCCGATGACCGCCCTGGTCCTTGACAGCAACACGGGGCAGCGTGATGGACACGTGGGTAGCGGAGTGGTCTCAGAGGTCACCCGGGGAGCCGCTCGGGTCCGGGAACAGGAGGGAGGTGGCGGGCAGAGAGCTGGGCACCGACGCCCACCCCGGCCCCCAGGCCGCACCCCCGAGGCCGGTGCTGCGTACCGGCGGGGAGGATCGCCCTGGGGACGCGGCGGCTCCGAGGTCCTCTTTTCAGAAGCAGACCCTGTCCCTGAGCCTCAGCAGCCCGAGGGGCACCGACCCGCAAGTGACCGCGGTGAACGGGCAAATCAGAACAGGCCCGCACCTTCCCGGAGCACCCACGGGCCCTGAAACCATGCGGGGCTGGCGCGGGCCGCCCAGGGCACACCGACCACACGCGCGTGCACACGGAGTCCACCTTGGGCCGGGCCTGCCTCCGAGGAGACGGGCCGACAGGGGCTGGGGGGTGTCGGGGGGAGTGGAGGGCCGGCCCAGGAGCCGCTCTCAGAGAGAGAAGTCAGAGAAGGCTTCCTGGAGGGGGCACTGCTACTGACTGCTGTGCCCCAAACTTGCGTGCTGATGCTGTTGGCGGGGGCCTTTGGGAGGCGCTCAGGTGCTGAGGGCAGGGCCCCGTGAATGGGGTCAAGTTCCCCCTGAGGAAGCCCTACAGAGCCCCGGCCCCTGCTGCCCTCGGAGGACCCCTGGGAAGTCCGCGGCCACGCCGGTGCCCTGACCTCAGACGTCCAGCCTCCAGAAGCGTTAGACACCAAGTCCTGTTGTTTATAGGTCATCCAGGCCGTGACCTTTCTTTTTTTCTTCAGTTATTTCATTGTGGAAAAATACACACATTAAACTTACCATCGAGCATTTTTGAGTGTAGGGGTCAGTGTATTAAATGATGCTGCTCCGAGCCTGCATCCTGCAAGACTGAGACCGCCCCCTTAAACCCAATGCCCCAGCCTCCCCTCCAGCTCCTGGACCCGCCGTGTCCTTGGTGTCTGGGCTCTGACTGCTGGAGGGACCTCCTGGAACTGGAATCAGACAGTATCTGTCTTTAGTGTCTGGCTCGTTTCACTCAGCATTTAATCCTCAGGTTCACCCAGGTGGAAGCACGCGTCAGCATTTGTTTCCTTTTCAAGGCTGGATGGCGTTCCGTGGGGCGGAGGTCCCAGTCTGCCCACCCTCCACCCACGGTGCACGCTGCGCGTCCCCCAGTTCCACTGCTGTGAGCACCGCGTCCAGAAATCGCTTTAAGACCTGCTCTCGGAGTTCCCGCCATGGTTCATCAGTAACAAACCAGACTAGGATCCATGAGGATGTGGGTTCAATCCCTGGCCTCACTCAGTGGGCTGATTCGGCGTTGCCGTGAGCTGTGGTGTAGGTTGAGGACGCGGCTCAGATCCTGCATTGCTGTGGCTGTGGTGTAGGCCAGCTCCAATTCAACCCCTAGCCTGGAAACTTCCATATGCAGCAGGTGTGGCCCTAAAAAAGCAAAAAAAAAAAAAAAAAGACCTGCTTTTAGTTTCTTTGGATAAATACCCAGAATTAGACCTGTTCGGTCATATGGTGTACACACACACACACACACACACACACACGTACAGATATATATATATTTTTTGAGGAATCACATCCTTGCCAGCATGTTGTTTTAGGGTTTGGGGGAGGGTCTGCACGGATCTGTGAGCAATGAGTGCTTGGGTGCCAGGGTGCGGGTGGCACACGCTGTCTGCTCAGGAAGGCGTGTGTGCGTGCATGTGTGTCTGCACTTGTGTTTGCATGTTTACACACACATGCATATGCAGCTGTGGGTGCAGACATGGATGACCTGTGGCCTGAGCCTGGCGGGCCCCGCACCCACTGAGTTCCTGCCCCCAAAGTCTCCCGCGTCCTGGGGCCTCAGGCTGGGCCGCCTGTAGCGCCGCGTGGACAGAAAGCTGCTTCCGCCCCCTCCTCCCCCAGCGGGGCCCCGCCCGCAGCCTGGGAGATCCCCCCGACCCCGCCTGGGCACCTTCCTCGGCAGCCTCCCCAGACGCCCCGGCCAGGCAGCAGCACAGCCCTGCACACGCCATCCTCTTCGAGGCGGGGGGGGCCACTGACAGGAGGCCCACAGGCTGTCAGAGCCCCCCGCGTGTCCCCAAACTTCCCTGCGGACGCTCACCTTGGACCCACAGGCCCCTGCTGGGCAGCCAACGTCAGGGCAGAAGCGAGTTCACACCTGCCCTGGAGAGCCATCCGCCTCCACGTGGTGGCTGGCCATCTATTAATCCCACCGTGCTGGTGGCCTCGGTCGTTGCCACGGCTTCCTGTTTCTGGACCAGGGCAGGGCCCACGTCAGCAAGGCCCAGACCCACGTACATCACAACAGAAATGACATTAAGCTTAATTCAGAAAACAAAAAGTGCATGCAGAGCCCTGGTGCCGGGAAGGAGACGGTCACAGGCTGGGGCTCCCGCACCAGAGCCGGCCCTGGAAGGGCTCCCACGGCCCCGCCCATCAGACGCGACACTGCCCCCGACCATCAGACGTGACACTGCCCCCCGCCCCGCCACCCTGCCCACCAGTCCCTGAGCCTCGCTCAACCAGGTGCAAAATCTAGAGCCCTTCCCAGCCCAGACGGGAGAGGCCTGGGGGCCGGCCCTGCCCAGGCCCAAGTCCTGGTCCCCCGTGGGGACAGGTGCCCTCAAGCTAGTCCCAGGAGATGACAGGCGCAACGATGACGGCTTTCAAAACTTAAGGGGATTACAGTCACAAAGCCGGTGGCGGCTGTCTCGGGGGGCGCACAGGGATGGGGTGCAGGAAAGCTCCAGCTTGGGCTGGTGGGTCCACGGCAAGAAAAGACAGAAAAGAGAGGACATCAGGGAAGCAGGTGGGGCCTGGAGGCCATGCTGGATGCACTAACACAGACGCAGTGGCAGGCGGGACATGGCGCCTGGGAAGGGACAGAGGGAGCGGGGACCCTGGAGTGACCTGAGGTGCTCCTGTCAACGCAGACTCCGGGGTGACCACAAACCCGCCCAGATGCGGAAACGCCCCCTGGGCCTATCAGCTCGGGGACATCATCGGCCATGGAGGGGGTGCAGCTGCGACACACGCTGGGGCAGGAGAACCTTGAGGGCCTCGAGCTGAGTGGGAGCCCCCACCCCCACGAACAGCACGTGCCGGGTTCAGGTGACCCGGTGTCCAGAACAAGCGAGCCAGAGCCAGAGTGGACGGCCCGGAGGCGGTGTGCCCGCTGTCCGACAGGGGTCTCTCGGGCGATGACCGAGTCCTGAAAGTAAGTGGCGGTGGTGGCTGCAGAGCTTGGGAGGGGCCGACGGCTGTGCAGGGCCTTCCCAGCCCCTGCTCGCAGTGACCGCCTGTGGGGGTGGGGGCGGGGCAGGCCAGCCCTAACCAGATTTTTCCTCCATGGAAGAGGTAAGAAGCCACGTGCGTGGCAAAGGCAGCCTTGTTCAGATATTAAATGATGCTAAATTCATAAAAACCCCAGCCTCATTCATCAAATCTGCATTTTATTTATATTCAGCCTAGTTTCAGAAAAGGACCGGACGCAGCCCCATTTCCTGGCCCGTCGCTGAGCAGAGCAGCAGCTTCTGCCAGAAAGACATGAGAGCCGAAGGCCACAGCCCGCCCAGGCCTCCCCCTCGGCCCTCCCTCTCGGGACCCTGCTGCCCGGTCACACACGCCCGGGCCTGGCCCGTCAGACTGAGGTGGAGCTTCGGGACCCTGGGTGGCGGGGACGATCGCTGCACCCCGACAGCCAGTCTGAGCGCGAGGCTGGCAGAGCAGGACTCGGTCCCTCCTGGGCCACCTACCCGCCCCCCACCCCCAGGGCTTTCTAGTTCTCTGGCCAGGTCCGCTTCCCACTGGGGGCCCGTGAGTTAGTATCCCCGAGGCGAGGGGCCCCTGGTGGCCCGTGCGGCTGGTCCTGTGCCCTCCCCTTGGCTTGCTGTCCACCCTGAGCAGACACCAAACGCCCTCGGGTCCTCTTGGCGATGACCAGGAACACCCCCCGCAGGCCGAGGCCCACCGCTCTCAGGGGCCTCGTCTCTGCTCATACCTTTTCAACCTGTCTGTCAAGTGCCACCAGAGCTCTGAGGGCTGCTTTGCCTTCAGAAGTCGGTGACTCTGCACCACAATCTGGAGAAAACTGACATCTTTCCAATATTTATATCCTTCACTTACTTCGGGCCCCATTTCGCCACACAGACACTAGCTATTGCTGTCGTTCAGGTATTTTAACTGACACACAACCAATAAACCCGCTGAGGTGCAGGACTGTTTGGCTTGTACACATGCTCTGGGGCTGTCACCACCATCAGGAGCAGCTCATCACAGGTCACCATTAAGAGAGCAGAGGGCCGCTTCCAAGGGGAGACTATACTTGCCATATGTACGTCCATGATATCCTGAATATATAAAGAGCTCCCACAAATCAATAAGAAAAGGACTAAAGCAATAGAAAACCAGCAAAGTCTTCAAAAGGGACCTCACATAAGAGGATGTCCCAATGCCCAGCCAGCAGGAAAGGGAGCTCAGCGCTTGTCGCGAGGGACGTGAAACTAAGCCAGGGTGGGACAGCACCCCGCCCACCAGAGGGCCTGAAACTGCAGAGGTCGACAAAGCAGAGGCTGGTCAGGGTGTGACTAACACGGCTGTTGGGAGTGAAACTGTGCAATTACTTCCAAAACCGTTTGCCAACAGACGGTAAGGCCCCACAGCCCAGCCGATCCTCATTCAGAAGCAGACGCACACATTCACCAAGACGTGCGTGAAAAATCTGGAATGGCCCCAACTGGGAGGCCCCCACGATGCCCAACATCAGCAGAACAGAGCAGCAAGGTGATCAGTTCACACAAAGAACTCCACGCAGAAAGGGAGGGATAGACTCCACCTGCAGCCAACAGCTCAGGGGAGTCTAGCTGCCGAGGGAAAGAGGCCAGACGTATAAGACTAAGAGCTCATTCAAAGAAAGCTAAATTTTAGGAGTTCCCTTGTGGCTCAAAGGAAACAAATATGACTAGTATCCATGAGGATGCAGGTTGGATCCCTGGCCTCACTCAGTGGGTTAAGGATCTGGCATTGCCATGAGCTGTGGTGTAGGTCACAGACGTGGCTCAGACCTGGCGTTGCTGTGGCTGTGGTGTCAGCCGGCAGCTGTAGCTCCGATTAGACCCCTAGCCTGGGAACCTCCATATGCCATGGATGTGGCCCTAAAAAAAAAAAGGCCGAAAAATATAAAGTTAAATTTTATAGACATTCCCTGTTTGTTTTAGGAAAATACATACTTACTTTCCAGTTATTGGATGCTCACTTCTACAAATGTGCAGTGTTGCTTTTGCTATTCACTGTGGTTTTTTTATTCTCTTGCCAACTTGTGTTTCCTCAACCTAAAAATAATAGAGATATAGTGAAATCTCCCACTACAGTGTCAGATTTCTCACTTCTTCTCTGCAGGCCCTTCATACATTACAGGCTATTTTGTTAGGTAGACACAAGCTTGAAAACAAGGCACACCAAAATGTGTAAGATGCGGCCAAAGTGGAGCCAAGAGGAAAATTCACAGCTCTCAGTACTTACGTTAGAAAACAAGGAAACAGCAGAGCAAGAACAAAGTACAAAAGTAGAAGAAAGAAACCAACAAAGAATGGGGATCAGTTACACAGAGACAGACCACACAGGAACAGCAACAAAGCCGAAAGCTGTTTTTATGATTCATAAAATCCATGAAACCCTTGGAAGGGCAACCTTTTTTTAAAAGAAAACACAAATATTAAGGATTTTAGAAAGAGGCTGTCATTGCAGATCCCTTGGGCATTTAAAGGATGATGAAGAAATATCATAAACAACTTTAGGTCAGCAAATTATACTTTGTAGATGAAATGAGAAAATTCCTTGAAATACACAGTCTAGCAAACTAATACAAAAATAAGCACACCACCTGAACAGCCTTATATCTTTTTTTTTTTAATGAATTCATTGTTGAAAACCACCCTATGAAAAAAGAACGCCAGCGCAGTGGCTCTAGCAGTTAAGTCCATCACATTTTTAGGGAAGAAACAATATCGATCTTACAAATTGAAAGATTGCTGAAACTCATTCAGAAAATAGAGAAATGAGCACTTCCTACCTCATGTAATAAGACCAACATTTTCCTGATATCAAAACCTGATAGGGACGCTGGGAGAAAACTGCAGACCAGTATCCCTCACGAGCACAGATGCAAAAATCCTTAACAAAATATCCGCAGATAAGCAGCAGTTTATGAAAAACAGATTCTGTCGTGACTGAGTGAGGTTTATGCTAGGAAGGCAAGGTTGATTTAACTTTGAAATTCCATCCCCATGGGTCGCAACACCAACAGAATAAAGAGGGAAAGTCAGGTGATCGCGGCCAGAGCTGAGAGCCTGTAATTCACCGTGGGAAGAGGTCAGTCATGACTCTGGAAAGCCGTGCAAACACCCTGTACCCGTGACAAAGCACACGCCATCATGACGGGCCTCTCAGCCAGCTGGACAGAGCAGAGCTTCTCCGCGGCAGGACAGCCATCGGCAAAAGGTCAGCAGCTAAACCGTACTTCACAGCGACACGAACGCCTTCCTCTGAGATGGGAACAGGGCGAGGCTGGTCACTCGCCACTTTGCTGAACACGGCGCCGCCCCGCCAGTGACAGACGAAAAAGAAGGGTTTTTTTAAAAAACTGGAAAAGAAAAAGTCAAATGTCTTGATTCACAGAGGACATACAGCTATCTACAGGGAAAACGGTAAAGAAACTACAAACACTTTCCAGAATTAATAAGTGAATTAAGCAAGGCCACAGGACACAGGGTCTGAACAAAAACATACTGGACTTCCAATACAATAGCAAAAAGCCACTGGGATATTTTTTTTTTTTATTTTAATTTTTTCCATTATACCTGGTTTACAGTGTTCTGTCAATTTTACACTGCACAGCAAGGCGACCCAGTCACACATACGTGTATGTATTCTTTTTTTCTCACATTATCATGCTCCATCGCAAGTGACCAGACATAGCTTGCCGTGCTACACAGAAGGATCCCATTGCTCATCCATTCCAAAGGCAGTAGTTTGCATCTATTAAGCCCAAACTCCCACTCCCCCGCCGCCCCCGGCAGCCACAAGTCTGTTCTCCAGGTCCATGATCTCCTCTGTATTGAGATTTTTAAAATTCCACTTACAGTTACATCAGAAGCGTCGAATTCTTAGGATTATAGCTGAAGAAAAGTGTGCAAGACTCATACACCCACACTCTGCAGCGCTGCTGAGAGCCGTTAAAGACCTAATCGGTGCAGGAGGCACCTCGGTCTGGGTCGGAACCGTGGACACTGAAAATGTCACTTCTCCCCAGATTTATCTGAATTCCAGTGAAAACCCTAGCAGCTTTTTTTGGGGGTAGAAGCTAGTAGGCAAACACTAAAACTTATGTGGAAATGTAAAGGACCTAGAATAACCAAAATAATCACTTTTTTTTTTTTTTTTAAAGGAAGAGCACAGTAAGAGGATTCACACCAGCTGATTTTGAGACTTAAGACTGTGGTGCTGCCGTGAGCAGACCCAGAGCAAAGGACAGACACGTGGTTCAGAAACAGCCCGCACCATCCACGGCCAACTAGTTTTTGAAAAAAGCAGCCATCCAGGTCTAAGGGCGACATACACCAAAGGGAACCAGAAGGGCCGGGGAGCCATCAGGAAAAATACTAACTTTGGCCACATCTTTAACTGTGCCCCCAAGTAATTCTCGATGGACTGCAGACATAAACCCAGCAGCTGAAGGTTTTAAAGTCCTAGGAGTTGACTTGTGGCCCAGCGGGTTAAGGATCCGGCAGCAGCTCGGCTCACTGCTGTGATTTGGGTTCCATCCCTGGCCCAGGAACTTCCACCTGTCTCGGGTACAGTCAAAAAGAAAAAAACACTCCTGCAAAGAAAATTCTGCTGTACAGCAGAAACTGGCACAAGACTGTAATTCAACTACACTTAAAAAAAATCTCCCCCAAGAGAACAACAACAACAAAACACTCCTAAGAAAAAACGCAGGACGATATTTTAGCAAGCAAAAGACGGGCAAAGATTTCTTAAACGCAACGCCAAAAACAAGCAAAGAACAAAGTGACAACTTTGCTTGATCAAGATTTAAAACATGTGCTCTTTGCAAGTCCCTGTTAAGGAAACAAAAAGCCCAACCCAGGAGACTTCCTTGCAATACATTTCCTACAAAGGACCTGTAAATAGATTATATACAGAACTCTAGCAAATCCGTAATAAGATGACAAACACTCCGTTCAAAAATGGGCCGAGATGCGGATGGACAACTCACGGAGGAGGACGCACAGAAGGCCAGCGAGGGAAAGACAGGTGGGACAGGGGACGTGCGTACACACCAGGCGATGCAGATTCACCCCCGGCAGGGTACCGCTGCCCCCAGCAGGGCCACGGCGACGCCCTGACCCCCCACGTATCACCCTGGGCGCGGGACAGCCAACCCCACACACCGGGCGGGGCGGGGGTGGCGCACTGCGAGCGGCTTTGGCAATTTCCCGCAAAGTTAAATACACACTGACTGTGCTGCTGAGCAATGCCATTCCTAGATATTACCCCAGAAACCAAGCAGATGTCTGTCTGCACGGGAAGGTTCTTTGCAACCTTATCCCTAACAGCCACATCCTGGAAACAACCCAAATATCCATCTGGAGGTGGCAAAGGAAATTGAGTTATACTCATACAATGCAGAACGGCACTCAGCAATTCTCTTTTAAAAAAAGAGCAAGCCACCAATGTGTCACAGGACGGACGCACCCCCAACGCGGCACTGCAGAAAGGAGCCCGCCGTGGAGGCGCACACAGCGAAGGGCTCTCGTTACGTCAGTTCGAGGGCCGGGAAAACGCATCCGCGGGGACAGAAGCAGCCTCGGCGTGGGCTGGGGGGCGGGCCGCTGCCTGGCACAGAGGAGGAGGGCCCCCCAGGATGAGGGAAACTGGGTCTGGGTCCCACAGGCACACGTTTTTCGAAGCCCCCCAGCGTCACAGCAGCTCTGTGCGGCGAGAACACGCAACGCACGTCGCATGGGTCTTCTGCGGAGGGGCCTCCGGGGCCCGACCCACTACATCGCAGACGCAGGCGTTCACCAGCGAGAGTGGGAAACAGGATCAGAGAGGCTGAGCCCCCTGCCCACGGTCACGGGGCCAACGAGCAGCGCAGTCAGGATCAGAGCCACGTCTCAGCCCAGGGGGGCGAGGTGCAAAGCAAGGCCAGCCCGGTGCAGAGGGGCTGCAAGCGCTTTCAGGGCCAGGGGCACTGCGAGTGGGCTCAGCTGGCGGGAAGGGCTCCAAAGAGCGCAGGACTTCACACCATCGCGGCAGCATCTCATCCTGTGAGCAGCCGGGGCCTGGGGTGGGGGAGGGGGAGGGCACACGCCGAGCGGGGCCACCGCTGCTGGCTCTGCCACCGGCCGATGAGTGCTGGGAGGGGCCCCTCGGAAGCCAGTCCACTCAGGCTGCTCTGTCAGCAGCAAGCTGGGCCATCACTCGGCCTCGGGACCAGCCCCCGACTGCCTGCCCCAAACCCCTCCCAGAGGCTGTGCCCAAAGAATGTTGCACGTTTGGGACTTTCTGGCCCAGCCCCAGGCCTGCCCGCCACTCTCCCCCATGTGGCTTCTCTGGCCAGTGACGCATGTGCCCTGGGCTCAGTGTGAGCAAAGCAAACCACTGACCCGGGGAACCAAACCCCTGAGAAGCAGGGCACTGGGCTCCTTTTGGGGTCCCCAGAAACCTGGCCAGTGGGAGGAGCTTGCACAGCACAGCATCCACTTTTATTCTGGAGCCCAAGCACACACCTTAGAGCACACCCGTGTGTGCGCGTGCCCGCGGCTGCAGCTCCCAGCATGAGTGTGGCCTGGAGTGCACATGCCTGGCGTGCAGGTGCACACGCTGTGGGGTACGGAGATCCCGTACGTACAAGGTCTCTCCGAGCGGCCGCCCTGAGCTCAGCCCCAGGTCTGACAGACACATCCTGGGGCTCATAGGCTTCACCGCATCCCCGCAGCTTCCAGGTTGTCAGAAAGCAATGCAGCCAGAAGCCACTGCAGGAGGTGTCAGGAAAAGGTGGGTATGGGGTTCACAGCCATTTATCACCCCTGCCAGCCCGCACCTCCCACTGCCGGGCCACAGGCTGGCTGAGAACTGCTGTAACCCCAGAGCGCCAAGGCCACACGCAGAGCTGACAAGAGGGGACAGTCTCCCTCCCATGTCAGCTTCCAAGCTGGGAGCTCCCAGACTGCGGGCTGCCCCCAGGCCCCACCCAGCCGGGAGCACCTGCCACGCAGAGGTGAGCTTGCAGCCCCAGGCGTTTATCATCATTACAGCCCACCCATTTCCCCAAGCCAGAGCCAGCGACTCTCCACCCAGCCTCCTAACGCCTCCCCAACAAACTGACGGGAACGTGGAGGCCCCCACGCGGAGGGCGGCCTCCGCTCAGCCGAGGAAGCTGTTGGTCCCAAAAGTGCTCTGAGGTTCTGGTGCGTCCAGGTAGGGGTGACTGCAGTGCTGTCTGAGTGGCCAGCAAAGCACCCCTGCAGCCGAGCCCGGGCCTCTGCACCACGGCCACGTGTTGAGTGACCGAGTGAGGGAGTGAACAGGTGCGGAGCGAGAGACAGATCTCAAAGCCACCAAGCCACCCCTGCACTGACCCAGCCCTGCCCACCAGGCTCGCCCTCCCAGGCAGACGCCTGCCAGACAAACCCTGGGCTTCGCTTACTTGTTTGCTAAGATCCAAGGATTCCGAAGCCACGCAGGGAATCCAGTTGTTTGCAAGATGACACGGTGTTTCAGCTGGAGTCAAGGACGGAGCTGCAGCCCCGAGGGGCCTTCGCACAGGACAGGACGGGATCGGACGGCTGGGACCAGACCTTCTGCGCAGGAGGGCAGAAGTGGGGGGCAGGCTTCTGCCTGGGGGCTAAGACCTCGCAACCCCAGGGCTGGCTCCCCCGGAACAGCCAGTCCGCCCTGGGGGTGGCAACCCTGGGGCTGTGACTCTGACCAGGCTGGGACTCAAAGAAGGGGACACCTCTTGTGATGGGAAGGCCATGAGGGCGGAGGCCTGGTGTGCGCGGGGGGGCCCGCCCCGCCTGAAGCGGCTGACAGTCAGCCCCACGCGGCGCTCACCTCCAGCGAGGGCAGCTGGCGTCCTAGTCAAACGCCAGGCCCATGCTGCGTTTGGATAAATAGAAGCAGTGCTCATTGTTAAGGGAAAGTTGCTATTTTAAATTCCACCTCACAGTAAGTGCACGGTTTTATTTCAGGCCTTTTCTTGGAAAAGAAATTTGCATGAGCTCTTGATGGAAAGTAGATGTTTAAGATAATAAACCGTGCGGTGGCTTGTTTTGCAGATGAGTGGTGACAGAGCCTTCAGCAGCCTGAGGTGGCCACATCACCCACGGACACTTACCCAAGGCTGGGGGCCTCGCGGGTCCCGGCTGCCGAGTGCTCCTGCCCCTGGCCCGCTGAGTCTGCCCAGCTCCCGTGCCGCCTCGATCCGGCAGGCGCTGGCCCACCTGCGGACTAAACCGGGGCAAACACAGACCAGAGCGCCCGCTGGGCAGGAGGCGCCCTCAGCCACCCCCTGCGGTGCCTGGTCGGCGGATGGCCTCTCCCCAGGGGACATCCGGCTTCATCTCAGAAGACAAACCAGAGGTGACAGCCGTGGCAGGGACTCTAAGAAATCAGGCCTGGGCCCTGGCATCCCAGCCCTCACACAGCAGGACAGCTGCCCAGAGGCGGAGGGGAGCCCAGGCAGGTTCTACCCACGTGCCCACCGGGAAGCGTGGGATGAGCAGGTCAGTGGGGGGGCGTGGGGGGATGAGGACTGGGGCCACGGGTGTGTTTCTCTGTCCGCCCTTTGGGGAGCCACGGCGCCCCCAGCCTCGGAGAGTCTAGACCGGGCGCCAGGAACAGGCGAGGAGAAGCGGTCACTTTACTGGAATCCAAGCCTCGGGAGCGGATGACAGTTTTCTCCAAGAGCCATCAGAGCCTCAAACGCATCTTCCTTCCGCCCCCACGACGCGACCTCCCGTGGGATCTCCGGGAGCAGCAAAGCCCCGTGCCCGTGCCCACCTGGCAGCCGGAGGCACCTGTGCCTGCTCGGGGGTCAGCCCCTCTCTGCCCGCAGGAGACCCTCGGCCGACCCCTCCCTCTAGAGACACCTCAGCCCCAACCACGGTCTCCCAGGTGCCTGTCTGTCCCCCCCAGCCCCTTCCTCCCTGGCAGCTCGTGAGGAAGCAGATGCTCTGACTCTGGCGGGCACAGGGAAATCCAGCCCCGGGGGCTGCGGCCTTTCTGTGACGGGAGAGTGAAGACACAGCAAAGCAGGGAGGGGCTCGTGTGCTTCCAGGATCCAGGAAAGCCTGCCCGGCCCGCAGCCTCGCCGGTCCCACCCAGAACCTCTCCCCAAGGCTGGACACCATGTTCCCTTTCTCTTTCTTTCCCTTTTTTTTTTTTTTTTTTTTGGCTTTTTAGGGCCACACCTGAAGCTTATGGAGGTTCCCAGACTAGGGGTTAAATTGGAGCTACAGCTGCCGGCCTACACCACAGCCACAGCAACGCAAGATTCGAGCCATATCTACAACCTACACCACATCTCAGGGCAATACCGGATCCTTAACCCACTGAGCAAGGCCAGGGATCAAACCTGCATCCTCAAGGATACAAGTCGGGTTCTTAACTAGCTGAGCCACTAGAGGAACTCCTGGACACCATTTTCCTTTTTTTTTTTTTTTTGGCTTTTGTCGTTTTAGGGCCACACCTGCACCATGTGGAGGTTCCCAGGCTAGGGGTCTAATCGGAGCTGTAGCCGCTGGCCTACACCACAGCCACAGCAACTCAGGATCTGAGCCACGTCTGTGACCTACACCACAGCTCACGGCAACGCCGGATCCTTAACCCACTGGGCGAGGCCAGGGATTGAACCCGCAACCTCATGGTTCCTAGTCGGATTTGTTAACCACTGAGCCACGACGGGAGCTCCGTGGACACCATTTTCTGATGACCAACCTTCTGGCCACCAGTCTTCCCAGCGCACAGACCATCAGAAGGCGCACAGCTAGGAAACAGCACCAAGACAGCAGGGAAAACGTTCAAGAAAAGATACGAGACGGTGACTTGTAAAGAGTCACGAGATGCCAAAAAGCCGAGTGTTTGGGGTGGGCTTGTGGGGCCCACGATCCCGCAGTAGGACTCTCGCCAGCCTCCCGGGCTCGTGCCGAGGCGTCTGAGTGCCGATCAGATACCCGCCGCACATGGGCACCCAGGGCTCTGCTCCGAGGCTGGCGCCCTGGGCCACCCCGTGCAGTTCACCAGCCCCCACCGCGCAGACCCCAGGGCTCAAGGCCACGGCCCTGCTCACAGTAGCCACGAGGCCCCCCGCCCCGCTTCCGGCTCAAGAGGCTGGATTATCCTGGAAAAGGGGTGGGTCTATTTTTGGCCAAACCAAACAGAATTAAGGAAAGACATTATTTCGAGACAGAGCTTAAGACTTCTGTTCCCTTTTACGTTTCCAAAAATAAGAGTCAAAGCACTGAGCAGAGCTGGGCCTGCATCCCCGTGGGCGCCCAGGTCTGTGGTTTCCAGGATGAGAGTCTCGGCCGGGAGACAAAAACCATGTGACGCTGGGATGAGGGGGCCGCACACGAGGCACTTTCCGAAAGCCACTGGGGAGAACGCAGGCCCCCCTCCTTGCAGAGGCCAGGGCACAGTGACGGACACACAACAGAGCCCAGCCCCAGGCGGTCCCGGGCAGGGAGGCGGCAGGCGGGCTTTGCTGGGACGGCACCTGGGCCTCTGGGCTGCAGGAACGTCGCTGTCCAGCCTGTCCTGTGACCCTAGCAGGTTTCTTCTGGGGAGGAGGCCAGCCCGGCCCCCGAGAGCCTCCACTGGACAGAGGCCTGAGAGCCTGGGTCACCTGCCGCCCCGGGGACCCCTCGGGACTCACATGTGACGGAGAAACTGTAGGAGCACGAGGGGAAGAGGGTGGATTACAAGACACTCTGGAGTAGGACAGGCTTTTCCACGGAGGAAGCAAACCCAGAAGCCACAAGGAAAGACTGTTTTTCGGATGGATGTATTTAACCACATAAAAACTGAAACACTTCTGTACAGAGAAAAAATAAAGTTTTAGAGATATCAAAATATCGCAAGCTGGGAGAGGTATTTGCCATAAATATGACCAAACTAGTGGTTAATTTCCTCAGTTAAAACAAATCCACACGAATTAGTGAGAAAGCCAACCCAACAGGAAAGGGCAGAGGCCCTGATGGGCAGGTCCGCCCGGAAACAGGGCGTCCGACATGGGGCTGCCCGGCTCACCGCCAGCAGCGTAACAGGACTTGAACCCAGGGCTGCAGGTGGCCAGGAGGCTGAGGCCCCGGTCTTGCTGGCGGCCTTGTGAGCGGCCCTGCCTTTCTGGGGGCTGTAAGCTCAGGACTGGCACAGGACCTCCTACTCCGTAAGGCAATAATGATGCTGCTGAGAGATCCCACACCGAGAAACCCACAAAAGTGCATCCAGACCAACGTGCAGTGTCGTCCACAGCTCATAACCGCAAAATCCAAAGAGTCCAACACCCTTGACCTGGGGGCCGGCAGCAGCTGCAAAGTGGAGTGTGGTGTAGACGTTAAACACCAGGCAGACGAAGAGTCAGTACAAAGGTTCCATAACAGGACAGGGGCCCTGTGTACACGACGCTCCTCCCTCCTAAACCAGAACCTCCACGTCGGCGGCACACGCGGGGACACACATGTGCGTATGTGCGTCTGCGTGTGCACACGCACGTGTTAAGGATAGGTGCGCTGTGTGTGCGCGCGTGTGCATGTGACTCAGGGCCTTCCCTCGCCACCTCCTGTCCTCTGCACAGCTTTAATGTCCGAACCTGATGCTTTTTCACGCCAGCAGGGGTGATCTGAGCAGGAGACCACGGGCTATTTTCTGTTTTCTTTACGCTTCCCTGTTTATTTCTTTTTAAGGTCCTTTTAAAGGAGACAGAAGAACAGCGCCAGCCTCTCCTACTTGCTCCACCCACCCCCTCTCCTGGGTAGAAGAAATCCGCCTGCCAGCTCAGGTCTTAAAGGGTCTGGACCTGTGTTTCTCATGCTCGGGACGAACGGCTGTTTTTTTGAGAACAAAATGTTCTCACACAGCCAAGAATATGCTCCTGGAACCCGGTCTGGAAAGCACTGGAAACACTGTCTGATGAAATTAAAATCTTCCTCTGAGAAATCAGCTTCCAGTGCAAAAGGCCATCTGCGCGGGAGGGAGGACCTCTGCAGCGGTTGCGTGGCTCCCACGGGCCGGCCGCGGGCCAAGGAGACCACCTCTCCCCACGTCGGGGTCCTTCAGGGGCGGCTGGGGGTCCGCGGATCCCCACCCGGCAGCAGAAGCCGAGCGTCAGAGGGGGCTGCTCCTGCGGCCGTCAGCCCAGCGCCAAGCGGGGAGGGGGCGTGAGACCCTCCGGGAGCCCCGGGCCCAGGGGCGTCCTTCCTCCCCGCCTCCCCGGGTGCGGGTGCGTGGACCTGCCGCACGGCTGGCAGGGCAGACGGGGAGAGGCGCTGACCCGCACCCCCAGCCCCGCTGTGCTCAGAGCTCGGCTCCAGAGGCGCCCGCGACTGCTGCACCCACGAGGGCTTCGCACAACCACCCACCACGGCTCCCAAGAAAAACCAGCCTCGCGCCACCCCCTCCCCAGGCCACGTGTCCCCTGGCAGAGCCAAGGCGCCAGCTGGGACTGCAAAGGCTTCCGTGTCACCTTCCCCAGGTGCCAGGAACCGCCGCCCCCAAACAGAGCTCAGCGTGGCGATCGGGGGCAGTGCCGGGCGCCAGTCACCCCGTCTGCACCTGCGCCCACGAACCTGTGCCGCTTACTTAACTGACGGCCACAGGCTCACGGGGTTGGGGGCGGGATAACGTACTCAACAGCCCACCGAAGCCCCCACCTGCAGGAAAAAATAACAAAGTCAGTGGCTGTTGGGAAGAGGCAACCAAGGGCGCTCCGATTACACGGCTGCCTCTCCTCCGCGGAGCTCGGCCAGAGGAAACGATCCCGCTGCCCCTACCTGTCGCTGGAGGGAAGCTGTGGTCCCCAGAAGGACGGCCTGAGTGCAGCGACCGCTCGGCGGGTCCACTCTCAGGCCCTGTGCCCCACCCTTGGACGCGGGCCCTGCTCCGAGCTCTCTGGGTCGAGGTGCTCACCTCTTCTGTCCCCCCACAAAGGGCCACCGCCAACACGAGCCCTGCCCCCGCAGGAAACCAGCTTGGGGGGCACCCGGGGGAGAGAAGGGGAGGCCTGGGCAGCGTGGGTGGGTGCCACGTGGGATGGCCGCAGACAGGGCCAGGCCAAGCCACAGTAGAGGTCAGCCGAGGGCTGGGACCCAGGCCTACGCCTGCTGGTCTCACATCTGTGATCTGGAGGCCGGGCACAGCCAGAACCCCAGGCAGCGCCCCTAGGGTGCAACCCAGCAGGCTGGGCATCCCAGAGCCCCAAACGGGCCAGCGGAGCCGAAGGGAAGGCGGGCGTCGTGATGGGCGGCCCGGGCCCACAGAGGGAAGGCAGGAGCTCCTGGCACGTGCCGGGAAGAGTCTGAGCCCCGGGAGGGGCCTCCCAGACTCCTTGGGCGCAGGGGAAGCCGCCTGCTCCCTGGAGCACATGGGGGCGGGCACAGTTCTTCCCTCGGACCGCAAACCCGGAGGGTCCGGCCGGCTTTCTGTGTCCAGCATCTGCGGCAGGGCCACCGCCACTGGATGGAGGGGAGGACGCAGACGGAGGCTGCCACGGAGACGAGCCGGTGCCACAGCAAGGGGCGTGCATGGTGACGGCACGTGGGCGGGCTTCACTGCGGTGGTGACAGCGTGGAAACGGCCAGCTGTCACCTCCTACCTCTCCTCCCCACGGTCCCAGATGGCGCCCTCTCATCCCAGACTGGCATCCAGCAGGCGCTGCCCAGCCCGGCCCTGCCCCACCCCCACCGCAGCCAAAGGCCAGGCGCCCAAAGGAGTGGAGGGCGCAGCCCCTCGACTGTGAGACAACGGGGGGCCGGCAGCACCGCCCAGCACCTGCCTGGCTGCACAGCAGGCTCTTCCTCGCGGCAGGTTCTCCAAACTCCGGCCCTCTCTTCGAGGCCTCTGTGGGCATCTGCAGCCTGTGGCCTCCACTGGCCGAGGGAGGGGGGCACCTCGCGGGCACTGCGTACCGGGCACAGAGGCAACTTCAGCCGAGGCCCGAGACCACCCAGACCAGAGGCACCAACCCCCTCCCTCGAGGGCCTTATTTTCTAACATGGAGAGACTAAGGACGAGCAATCAATGACGGGATAACAGATGGAGAAATAAAAGCCCACGACTGTAGACTCAGGTGTGCACGAGCTCATTAGGGCAAACGGGTTAACACTGCAAGGAAAAAGCAGGCGTTTCAGACTGGATTCTAAAATGCAAGAGCCCGGCGTCCTCTGGTGGCCCAGGTCGAGGATCCAGCTTTGCCACCTGCTTGGCTCAGGCTCGATCCGTGCTTTGGGTTAGAGCCCTGCCTGGGAACTTCCACACGCCACAGGCACGGCCAAAGAACGTTTTTTCTTCTTTTTAGGGCTGAAAGAAGTTCCCAGGCTACGGGTCGAATAGGAGCTGCACTACGCCACAGCCACAGCCACAGCAGATCCGAGCCGCGTCTGCCACCTATGCTGCAGCTTATGGCAATGATGGATCCTTAAACCACTGAGCGAGGCCAGGGATCAAACCTGCATCCTCATGGATACTAGTCGGGTTCTTAACCGGCTGAGCCACAATAGGAACTCCCCAAATTTTTTTAATTTAAAAAAATACAAAATAAGGGCCAACCATGTGCTATTTATAAAGGAAGCGCCTCCCAGTAGAGGAAGAGGTGAGGAGCAGAAAGACGAAGGATCCAGCAAAGGCTGAGCAAAGAGCCCGGCAGCCGCGTGAGCGCTGATGCAGGCTTCCAGCCGAGGACTGCTACCGGGCGTTTCATCAGGTTGAAAGGTGAAGCCACCCCAAAGCGACAGCAGCGCCCACCGTGGATGCAGCCAGAGACAGACTAGATGTAGGAAGTGCAACCAACAGAATGAAAGGAAGAAACGGACTAACCAACAGGGCTGGAGAGTCTCTCATTCTCTTTGTTTTTGATAGAAAAAGAGAGAAAACATAAAACACTGACATCGGGAATGAAGGCGAGGCATTATGATAGACGTTAAAGGAAAAATAACCACTCCGTGCCACAAACTCAACAGTGAGGATGAAAGGGACGAATTTCACTCCTGGAAAAACACGAATTTTACCAGAACGAACATGAGGAGAAGTGGAAAGTCTGGATGCACCGCGTCTGTCGGGGGAAACAAATCCGTGATCAAAATCCTCCCACGAAGAAAACTCCAGGGTCAAATGGCTTCACAGGTGATATCTACAAACGTCTGATGCAGAAATAACACCAACTTGGCACCAACTTTTTCCAGAAAGACGGGAAAAGCTCCATCCTGTGAGGCTGGCGCAGACCTGGTACCAAAACCAGACAAGGACACAGCAAGAAAGCAAGATCGAGGCCGATCTCCCCCGAGAGTGTGAAGGTAAAACTCGTTGTGTGTGTGTGTGTGTGTGTCTGTGTGTGTTTTAGGGCCGCACCTGCGGCATATGGAGGTTCCCAGGCCAGGGGTCAGATCAGAGCTACAGCTGCCAATCTACACCACAGCCACAGCAACGCAGGCTCCGAGCCACATCTGCGACCTACACCACAGCTCATGGCAACGCCGGATCCTTAACCCACTGAGCGAGGTCAGGGATCAAACCTGCATCTTCATGGATACTAGTCGGGCTCATTACTGCTGAGCCACGACAGGAACTCCAACGGTAAAATTCCGAATGCTTTCCCCTTGCTGCCTCTGAGGAAAAAGGCAAGGATGTCTGCTCTCACCACCTCTGTTCAGCAGTGTGCTGGAAGTCCCAAACAGTGTGAAAAAGCATGAGGTTGTAAAAAAGGAAGAAATAAACTGTCTTTATTCACAAGTGGCGTGATAGTGACATAGGAAACCCTAGACAATCTACTGATAAGACGCTAGAGTAGGCATGTGCAGCAGGGTTTTAGAATGCAGTCAACAGGCAATAATTTGAAAAATAAAATATCTAGGGATAATTACACAAAATATGTGCAACCCCTGCACACTGAGAACTATGTAACCACGCTGACAAAAATCAAAGACAAGAACAAATGCATGACACGCCACGTCTGTGAACCAGAGAACTCGACGTGTTAAGAGGTTCGTTTTTTTTTTTTTTTTGTCTCTTTGCCTTTTCTAGGGCCGCACCAGCGGCATATGGAGGTTCCCAGACTAGGGGCCTAACAGGAGCTGTAGCTGCCGGCCTTCGCCACAGCCACAGCAACGCAGGATCCGAGCCGCATCTGCGACCTACACCACAGCTCATGGCAATGCCGGATCCTTAACCCACTGAGCAAGGCCAGGGATCGAACCCGCAACCTCATGGTTCTTAGTCAGATTCGTTAACCACTGAGCCATGACGGGAACTCCGAGGTTTGTTCTTTTTTAATTAATCAAAGTTTCATTCAGCTCTGACTAATATCGGCTGACTTATTTTAGCAACTGACCTGCTGATTCTAAAATGTGCAGAGAAAGGCAAAGATTCTAGAAGAGTGAAAACAAGTTGAAAAAAAAAGGCAAAGTCGGAGGGCAAATATCTGCTTGCAAGACCTATTTTAAAGTTACAAAGTCAATACAGCGTGGCGCTGGCGAAAAGATAGACAAAGAGGAAGCAGTGAAGCAGAAGAGAGTCCAGAAAGGGACCCACGAAGGCAAGTTCCACTGACTTTCAAGAAAGATGCTGAGAAACTCCAACGGGGGGAGAATGGTGACTCCAGCCAGTGGTGCTGGATCTGAGAGCAGTCACATGGGGGGGGGGGGGGGGGGGGGGGGCGGGGAGAGACCCTTGGCTCCTCTTACCAATACAAAAATCAACCTGAAACGGAGCATCAACAAAAATGACCGGCTAGAACTATAGAAATTCTAGAACAAAGGGGAAAAAAATCTTTGTGACCATGAGTTACTCAAATATTTTCTAGCAAGGACCCAAAAAGAACACACCGCAAAGGAAGAAATGGATGAAAAACTGGACTTCACCAAAGTAAACAACTTCTCTTCCAGGATCACCACGAACAACTGAAGGAATGACACAGGTGGACAGCCCTGGCGCCCAGCCCCAGCGCATGAGCACGTGGCCGGCAGGGACACTTCCCGAAATGACAGAGCTATTCCGGGCCTGACTGCAGCAGTGACTCTACGACTCTGTACATCTGCCAGTCTCATGGAGTCACATCCTTAGAACTGATGAATTTTGGTTTCTGTTAATTAGACTTCAATAAAACTGACTTTAAAAATTAACTGTATTTTGGAGTTCCCATCATGGCACAGTGGAAATGAATCCGACTAGGAACCATGAGGTTATGGGTTCCATCCCTGGCCTTTACTCAGTGGGTTAAGGATCTGGAATTGCCGTGAGCTGTGGTGTAGGTCTCAGACGCGTCTCAGATCCCGTGTTGCTGTTGCTGTGGCTGTGGTATAGGCTGGAAGCAGCAGCTCCAATTCAACCCCTAGCCTGGGAACCCCCATATACTGCAGGTGCAGCCAAAAAAGCAAAAAAAAAAAAAAAAAATAACTGTATTTCTATGTACCAGCCATTTAAAAAAATCTAACACTCAAACTATAAAAACGATGCCGCTTACAATTGCATTAAATTAACATAAACTACTAGGGGATACATTTAGTGAAAAACATACAGGACCTGTGTACTGAAAACTGCAACCCACTGTGGACAGAAACTAAAGCAGATCTAAATAAACAGAAAGGGGAGTTCCCGTTGTGGCTCAGTGGTTAATGAATCCAACTACAAACCACGAGGTTGCGGGTTCGATCCCTGGCCTTGCTCAGTGGGTTAAGGATCCGGCGTTGCCGTGAGCTGTGGTGTAGGTTGCAGAGGTGGCTCGGATCCCGCGTTGCTGTGGCTGTGGTGTAGGCCGGTGACTACAGCTCCTGTTAGACCCCTAGTCTGGGAACCTCCACATGCCGCGGGTGCGGCCCTAAAAGGACAAAAAGACAAAAAATAAATAAAAATAAACAGAAGGCATTTCTGTTCCTGCATTGGGAGACTCCGTACCATTAAGATGTCTGTCCTCCCTAAAGTTAATTTAAGTATCAATTCAACACAGCGTCACTCAAAATCTCAGCAGACATTTTTTGTAGAAATTGGCAAGCTGATTCGAAATGCATAAGGGAATACAAAGGACCCAGAATTACCTACATAAATGTGAAAAATGCACAAGGCTGGATGATGTGTGCTGCCGCACTTCAAGGTTACTCTAAAACTAAGACGATAAAGATGACGTGTCGTCAGTGTAAGGAAACAGATACGCCAGTGTCAAAGTCACGCACGCAGGCCAAGTGACTTTGACAAAGATCCCAAAGTCATCGAGGAAAGTCTTTTCAAACAACGGTGCTGAAATGATGGGGAATCCACACAGGGGAAAGGAACACCCCCACCTCATGCTTTGCACAAAAATTAATTTGAAGTTTATCCTAGACTTAAACTCCATTTCCGGAGAGACGAGGATTTCCCAGGCAAGACACCGAAATCACTAAACGAGGCACTGAGAGAATGAACGGGGGGAAATGTCCACAAGGCATCCAGCCGGCCCAGAACATGAATCCAGAATGTTCAAAGAACCCTTACAAGTCGATCAATGGGACGCCATCACAAAACGGGGAGAGACCCAAACAGCCACTTCCCAGAGAAGCCGCACCCACGGCTGGCGGGCAAATGGAAAAGCCAGCCCAGCCTCAGTCTCGGGGAAACGCAGCTGCTCCCGCGCCAAAACGTCTTTGCTTATTTTGTTCATCACTTTCGGAAACGCCGCTCACCTGCCAACAGAAGAGGCATAATTTTTAGAAAACCGTATAGTCCTCCAGAGTGACTGGCGAGTCCACGTCTGCTGGACCTGCTCTGGGTCAGCAGATGCCCCAGGAGCACCCCTGGGACCCAGCCAGAAGGGACAGCAGGGCTGGGCCACGCCTGCCCCTGCACGCTCCGGCACGGTCCCTGGAGGAGACGGCACGTGCAACACACAAAGCCACCCACCCCCGGGGCTGGACCGAGCAAGGCCACACCCACTCCTTGTCCAGGGTGTTGAATCCAATGAGCATTTACTGGGCTTCTCATGTGCAGACGCCTGTGGAGTCCAGAGCGAACACGAGGAGGGCTCGTCCTTGTGCCTTTCCCAGCACTGGAGACAGGCCCCTAGGCCAGGGCCACCCACCCGGGACCACGCGCCCAGGACCAACACACTCACAGACACACCACCCGGGACCACCCGCCAGGGACCACCCACCTGGGACCACCCGTCCAGGACCGGCACACTCAGAGCCACCCAGGCCACAGCCACCTGACGGCCCCCGGCACCCAGGAGGCCCAGGGGCAGAGGTATAACGTGTGAGAACTGTCCCCACTGCAGCCCCTTGAAAGGCCCCCCTCCAAGGAGGGTTTACCGTGCTGTGCACATTTCATCGTCTGTCATCATTTGTCACCTTCTGTGGGCTGACAAGACGGAAAGCGACTGCACTGGGGAGAGAAGGCATGGCCGGTGGAGGGTAATTAACAAACCTTCTGAACCTTTCAATTAACGCAATCTGCACTCGAGCCAGCCCGCGCTCTCTGGAGCATAGCTTTTTTTCTTTTTTTTTAATTAAAAGCGATTTGAGGAGTTCCCACTGTGGCGCAGTGGGTTAAGACTCCAGCTGCAGTGACTCAGGTTGATACGCAGGCACAGGTCTGATCCCAGCCCCACGCAGCGGCTTACGGATCTGGCGTTGCCGTGGCTTCAGTGTAGGTCGCAGCTGTGACTTGGGTCCAGTCCCCGGCCCAGGAACTTCCATGTGCTAAGGATACGGCCAGAAAAAGACAAAAAGCAATCTGAGTTCCTATTGTAAGGGCTTCTCGAGGCTCTGCGGACACACCCACGTCGGTCCAAGGCCAGGGCCAGTCTGCCTGGCTCCAGGCGACGGTCCCCTCTGCTCTGTCAGCCCAGGAGGCTGAGGCTGCACGCGCTGAGCCTGAGGCCCGCGTCACCCCCGTGAGAGGGGCCGGCAGGAGACGTCCCCGCCCTTGGAAGTGACAGGCTGACCCCAAACTAAGCCGTGCTGAGCAGAGCTTGCTTCCCAGCCTGAGGCACAGCCCTGCGACCCCCACCCCCGGCTCTGACCTTACGGGCAGCTCGGCGTGGAGACTCCGGCCTGCAGAGCTGATGGACTCAGCCCGCAGGCCTGTGACGAGATGGCCGGTCCTCACCTCCGGCCCCGCAAGCTGGACGCTAGCAGCGGGAGGCAGGGGGGCCTCCACCCCCGTCCCAGCAGAGAAAGGGCCGGAGGTGAAGCCCACACTCAGGGCCAAGCGCCAGCCTTGCCTCCCCACCCAAGGCCCGGGCTTTTCTCGGGCTCCCGGGCCTCCCCTGCCGGGGACCCCCCGGGGTCCTGCAGAGACGGAACGTCCCAGGGCCCCCGCAACTCCTGCCCCCAGCTCCCACCCCGGGGGGGCCAGCGCCACCAGGGCACCTGCACCCCCCCAGGGACAAGGCGTCCACAAGGGGGGAGCAGTCAGGGTGGTACCGTGTGGACCCAGCCGTGGCGAGCATGCCCCGGGCACTACATTCACACGCCCGCTGTGCTGCGGGCACACGCAGGGCAACCCAGATCCCCAGGCAGCGCCCAGGCACGCTGAGCACCCTCGACGCCGAAGCCCCCAAAGCAGGCCCTGGAGCTGGCAACATCAGCCGAGTGAGGCCAGGCTGTGGCCCCCAGAGCAGGGGCCCCGGAGACACGAGGGAAGGGAGGCCGACGCCTCTCTGAGCCTCCTCCGGCCCGTCTGCACCTTCCTGGCCCAAGAAGCCATAAAGCCCGGAGCCCTGGCCAGAGCACCGCCCCCAAAGGTGCCCTGGAAGCGACACCGACTGCCCCCGACCGGCAGCCGTGTCCTGAACTGCCCCCCCAGCTGCAGCCACAAAAGAAGTGTTCTCCCTGCTGGGGACAGTGTCACCCCCAGGGGACATGCGGCA
This sequence comes from Catagonus wagneri, assembly GCA_004024745.2. NCBI lineage: Eukaryota > Metazoa > Chordata > Mammalia > Artiodactyla > Tayassuidae > Catagonus > Catagonus wagneri. The sequence continues at coordinate 116,679 of PVHT021183705.1, read as the reverse complement.
GAGTCTGAAGGCATGAGGCGTTGTCACAAACAAGGAGGAGGCTGTGCTGCTGCAGCGGTGTCAGTGGCTGACCCCCAGGATGGCCTCGCCCCCCAGGACGACGCGCCGCCCGATCGGAGGCAGCCCCACCCCCTCCGGGCCTGTGGACGTGCAGGGGTCCCGTGGTCAGAGTCGCGGTCAGAGCCCGCCCAGTTCAGGCCTGGAGCCGCCCATGCGGCAGCCCAGCCCAGGACCCGACGCCCCGTGGAGGAAGAGAAAGAAGGCCCACGGGGAGGTCAAAGGGCGTCCGACAGGATAAGGTCACGGAGGGGTTCAGGAGACGCGGTGAGGACCAGCCTCCGGACATGCTGAATGCGACGTAGGAGTCGGAGACCAGACAGCAAGCCTGGAGGGTGGGGGCAGGTCCGGACTGCAGGCACAAGCGGGGTCTGTGGCATATGGCTGATATTTGAAACTGTGAGACTGTCGGCGTGAGCGCAGCCGAAGGGAAGGCCCGGTGCCGCAGAGTTGCCGAGGCGGTGGGCGTCCCGGATGCCGCAGGAAGAGGGGCCCAGGGGGTCCAGAGGGTCAGGCTCGCCGTGGCTCAGGGGTGAGGGGCTGAGTCTGGGCTCTGGACCTGGCCACATGCCGGGGACCGGGCCGTGGGGACACACCCTGGCTCCTACCCGGTCAGAGAACTGACCGGGGACCGCGAGACGCAGCCTGCTGAAAAGGAGGAGCAGAGGTTTCTCAGAAGCAGGCGAATCCCATCCCCGGGGAGGACACGGCCGAAGTTTCCTGAGAGCTGGCGCTGAGCTCCGGGCGTGGCTCACCCCTTCCTCCCTCAGGAGGCCGTGGTGTGATGAGCCAGGAGCTGGGAGGCGTGGACTGGGCACAGGGCAAGAGCCCAGCCCTGCAGCCCGGGGCCAGGCCCCGCAGGCCACGTCCTGCCTCCCCCAGCCGGCACCTCAGACGGCTCTGGCCAGGCCCAGGCTCCCAGGGGCCTGCTGCTGGGAGAGTCCCGCCCAGCACTGTGGAGGGGCCCCGGACCGGCAGGGACGCGGGGCAGGCACCTGGCCTGGGCTGGAGGAGACTGCCCAGGGGCCAAGATTCTGGATGTGGGACTGAGGGGGCGCTGGGGGGAGCCTGAGCGCGGGAAGCAGGACCCGTGAGCTGCTGGGCACCATCTGGGCTGCTGGAGAAAAGTCTACAGCCAGGGACCCGGGTTCCCGGAACCGGTCTGCACCGCGCGCCCTCAGCACGGGCCTGCAGCGGGCACGTCACGGGGCGGAACACGGGGGTTCTGGCGGTTTCTTTAAGACTCTGGTAAACTCTCTACGAGAGCACAAGGAATGCGAGAAAAGTGCACATCCTGCAACGGGAGGGAAGGGGGCTGGGCACGACCCTGAACGACCTTGGGACCCCACAAAAACGGATTAGACCCAGAGTTCCCATCATGGCTCAGAGGAAACGAATCCACTAGGAACCATGAGACTGTGGGTTCAACCCCTGGCCTCGCTCAGTGGGTTAAGGATCCGGCGTTGCCATGAGCTGTGTTGTAGGTCACAAACGTGGCTCGGATCCTATGTGGCTGTGGCTGTGGTGTAAGCCGCTGGCTACGGCTCTGATTTGACTCCTAGCCTGGGAACCTCCATATGCCACGGCTGCAGCCCTAAGAAGACCAAAAAAAAAAAAAAGGAAAAAACTGATTAGACCAACGAGGCCCACGAGGGCGGGAGGTTTGACTTCCAGTGACCCCGAGGCTCGCACGCTGTCGTACCGGAGCATAAACGACACGCACACGAGCACTAGGACACTTCGGAGGCCGACTACGAAAAGGCAAGAAGTGGACTGTGTTCCCACTTCTGGAAGTCCCCGCCCTGCCCCCCAAAAAGCCACACTAGCCCTCCCGCCCCTTGCCTCTGAAATCCCCCGCCCATAAAAACTCGCCGCCCGCGTTTGAGGGTCTCCCACCTTCTGAGACGCCCCCCTCAGTAAGTGCACTCGCCTGTCACTCTGCCTCGTGCCGAGTTCCTTCTGCGCTGAGACCTGACCTCAACTTCAATAAGTCCCGAAAGCGGGTGTGTGATTTTAACTAGAAGACACTGGGTTCGAGTCCCAGTCTGGGCTGTGTGGTTTCAGCGGGCAGTGGGGCCACCCGGAGGCAGGGCAGTTCCATGGCTGGGTGTTTAACTCTCTTTCGGGGTCAAGGGGGAAGCGAGTTGAGAGCTGCGAGTGGCAACGGAGCAGCCGGGACCGAGAGTCCGGTCACCTGGGCCTGGACAGCGTTCAGATGGAGAAGCCCAGGGTTCGTCCTGGCCACCGTGGGCAGAGGGCTCTGCTGTGGGTTCTGCAGACTCATTTGGCACGACAGGAGAAGGTCAGGGCCAGCGGTCAGCCCCGGGCCGGCTTCGGAACCTCAGGGCCATGCTGACTCCCAGCAGGTAGGGGCAAGTGCCAAGCCGTCACCGTGTGGCTTTACCCACTCGTCCGCCCTCCCGCCGGCAGATACAGGGCAGGGGTGCGGAAAGCGCGCGGACTCGGGGACTGCTTGCTGAAACTGGAGGTTATTTATTTTTCATGACCCGTGAAAGTCATGCACACATCAGCTAGCAGAAGAAGTAACAAGAGTGATTCTTGTTACAGGAAGGTGACAGGCGACAGCAGAGCCTAAAGCCAGGGCGTGGCGCAGTCAGCTCCACGCTGAGCCTGAGAGCGAGGGGAAAGTGAAAGCAGAGAGCAGTGAGGGCAGCAAGCCGCAGGGACACAGACGCCAACTGAAGGACTCCCCGTGGCCAAAGCTGCACCGTTTGAGCAAAAAATTGATAAATAAAATACAATAATATTGGGTTGTAATGTAAACTTAAAAAACAAACATCCATGGGTCCACATGGGGTCGGATGAATATCTGAATAATAAAATAACGGGCAGGACACACACGTCTTCCCAAAAGAAGAATTCTAGATACTTCTATGCAGGTTCCTCCCCTACAGGGAGCGGACCTTAGCCCCCTCAAGTGTGGGCCGTGCAGAGTTATTCCTTCCGAGGAGCCAGTGGGGGTCAGGGGGGCTGAGCTGGCAGTGGGGGCACCTGACAAACAGGACCCCGGCCAGGGGTCGAGGGCAGCATCGGCAGCGAAAAGTCACCTCGAGAGTTCGTGCCCTTGACAGCGCGTGGGGAGAAGGGCACTCCTGCAGGCAGAGAGGTCAGGGGTCCAGGGAACGCCAGCCCGGACGCCAGCACCACCGCTGGCCCACCAGGTGGGACACGTGTACGCGTCAGCATCAGAGGAAGCGAGGCCTGGACACAGACGCCCCTGCACCAGCTTCACGACTTTCCTGTAAACCTAAAGTGTTCTAAATCCAGTTTAAAAAGTTTCAAGTAACATATATTTTGTCCGTATTCATCGGAGGATTGAAGGTGATTCGAAGAACAGCAAAAGGCTCTTCCATTGGTGCTGCGGTTACATAAGACGCTGAATTTCTTAATATTTTTCTTGTCACTTTTTGTTATATAATAAAAACCTATAAAGGAAAAAAGATGGTCTGGCAACAGTGGCTGCTGGATGGGCACAGCCACCGCATCCATCACGCAAACTGGGACGCGTCTAAGAGTGGAACGACACACCTCACGACAACGCCGGGTCACGGAGGGGGGGGCAGCACCGCGGGGAGGCTGGGGGGCAGCCTGGGACAGCAGGAGCAGACCCCAAACCCTCGCCCCCTCCCACCACTTCCTCTGGCACAGGGTCTGCTGGCGGCTAGGCCCCGCCTCCTCCACGGCTAGGCCCCGTCTCCCCCACACACTCCCAGCGCCCGGAGAAGGGGCCTCGGCGTCCAGACCCCTGAGGCTCCAGCCTCGGCCTCTGCGTCCACGGGAGCTGCCGCGGGAGCAGCGCCCGGGCCGCCTTCTCAGCTCCGCCCCCCTGGGGTCCGGGTGACATTCGCCCACCACCCTTTACGACTTTCTGTAGCCGCATCATTGTGGACCTGACGCTCCCACCCCCAGGGCACACGGCCCCCGGGAGCTTCCCCACAGCCTCCAGGCCTCTGAGCCGACAGGACACGAGCACCAAGCGCTGTGAACTTGAACGGGGAGCCAAGCGTGTCCCGCCCGCGGTCGTCGGGGGGAGCGGGGTATGTCCCGACTGGCCCCGTCCAAACCCCCAGAGTCATGAGAAATAACAACAAGAGCTGTCGTTAAGTCACTAAGTCTCCAGGTTGTTTATTACCAGCAAAAAAACCCAAGCAACAGTGCTGGTTTGAGTGACGCGGAGCCGGGACCCACCCCTGCCCCCAGGGCCAGGTGCTCCGGCTGACGGGGACCCCGGCCGGGCCTGTGCAGGAGCCCCCACGGTCCTCCGAATAAAGTCACAGTCACCTCTCTCCCGCTTTTGGGGCGCGTCCCACCGGGAGCCTGGTGTGAGTGCAGGGACCTTTCCAGGTCAACGCTGAGACACCCGCGAAACTGCATGTGTTCCGCTCCTATTTTTAATAAATTGGGGGCGACGCCGACGCCCACCTACACCAGCTCCTTGGTTTCGGAACTGAAATAACACCAAGCCATTTTGCACAAGATCGACGCGGCCCGCACGGGCTCTGGGCGCGTGCCGGAGGCCACCGCCGGCTCCGCGTCACACCCGGGGAAACGGCCGGCGGGGGGAAGTGACCGACTTGAAGCAGGGCAGGCCACACAGATCACGGTCAGCTGCCTTGGTCTTTAAATAATAGATTTCAGGTCAATGAGCAAAACATTTCTTGATAAAGCAGGCATCCTGGTCCTTAAAAATAGCTTTATTACTTGCAGCGTCTCCCAAATTGTCTCAAGTTCAGATCATTAAAACCATTCGGGGCGTTCCCTGGTGTCCAGTGGGTTAAAGACCCAGTGCTGTCATTGCCGTGGCGCGTGTTCCACCCCTGGCCGCCCCCCCGCCCCCCAAAAGCAATGGGTGTGCTGGACCCGGCCAGTGTCTGGGGGAGAGAGAGGAGCCCAGCGTGTGTCCTGGGCTGGGCAGTGTGTCCCCACCCCCGGGCGAGAAGGAGGCCCAGGAGGGGTGCGGTCTCCATATGAGTCGGGGACCCCGCCCAGCGGACAGGGAGCAAGGCTGGGCTGAGCATGTCCTCAGTCTTTGCTAGAAAATTGTCATCGGGTGGAAAGAGCGGCCGGCAGAGCCCGGTTCTCCCCGGTGCTGCCGGGGGGGGGCCGCGGGAGGTCGACCTGTTTTCTCCACGGGGAAAAATCTGACTGGGAAGGGGAAGTGACGCCAGGAAGCGGGCCTGGTCCTACAGCACGGTGACCGCCAAACCTGGTTCTGAACTTCCCACCGCCAGGGCCACGCGCACAGGCCCTGAACACAGGAGTCCCCGAGCGCAGGGGAGGCCTGCGGGGCTGGCCTGGGCCGGGCGCCTCCAGGAAGGTTCCGCCTGCGTGGCCAGCCCACAGCGTGTCCCCGGGCAGGGCTGGACTCTGCAGGCAGCTCTGGGACAGGAGGACTCAGGGACCAGCAGGGGGCCTCTAACAGCCCCGGCAACCAGCCCCGGCAACAAGCCCTCCACCGGCCTGCGCGGGTGCGGGGGTGTCAGAGGCAGAAGTTCGCGCATAGGGTGAAACGCGGGGCGCAGACTGCGGCTTGCGTCCAGGTGCGCGCACTGCAGGCGCTGCCAGAGACAAGGAGCAACGCAGAAACAACAACAAAACTAGAAGCAATCCTTCCGCAGGAAGGGCCGGCCTGTCCCCAGACAGGATGGGCAGGAACTTTGGAACCTCCTGTCCACCGCCACTGCCATCGCCCAGCCAGGTGCCACGGCGGCGGCACCCTTCTGCTCTTGTACACTGGGGCCAGCGTCAGGGTGGCCATCCCACCTGCTGGATCCTGGCTAAGCCCCATCCCCAGCCAGTCCGCTCTCGCCCGGCAGCTCTGGCACCACCAGCACCGCCCAGGGATCAGATGGGACCGCGACTCTTGAGGCCCCACTCAAGACCCACAGAATCAGAATCTTGCCTTTCCACCAGGTCCCCAGGGGCCTGGGGGGCCCCGGCAGTTTGGAAAGCCGCCCTGAGCTGCCCGACCCTGTTCCGGTAAATGCCAGCCCGTGGCTTTGCCTCCCTCGGGCCGTCTGGGAGCCTCGGAGGCCTGACCTCAGAGAGAAGCGGGGGAAAAGCACCGTCAATGCATATTACATCACTTCCCAACTGGAAAGCTGGGCGGTTAAATTTTTAAAAGAAAATCGACTTATTTTTAGCATTTTAAAACACACAACCAGATGGATAGACATGCCGAGCTGACATTTGTTACATAAAAAAGTCCGCCAGCAGGCCCGAGTCCATCCCAGACCAGCCCCTTCAGCCCCAGGAAGAAGCTCGGTGCTGCCCGACCGCCCGCAGGGCCCCTGGGGACCACTCGCGCCACCCCCCACCTGGGACCCAGGGGCCGCTGTGCTGGCCCTGCCAGCTGGTAAAGGCCCCCAGGGTCTGCAGCCACCAGGCCGCTGGCCACCAAGGCCCCGAGGGGTGGCGGAGGCGTGTGAAGTGCCCTCAGCCGGTACCACACAGGGAGCCGCTGCCCCGGCCCCTCTTCCCGGGGTCAGGACGGAAGGGAAAAGGCCCAGCAGTCCCCTGGTGGCGCAGTGGGCTAAAGACGTGGCGTTGCCACTGCTGTGGCTTGGGGTGCTGTTGCGGTGCGCGGGTTCAGTCCCTGGTCTGGAAACCTCCACGTGCCACAGACACGGCCCCCCAAACCCTGGGGTCCACGCACCACTGGACAGAGGCTCAGTAAATGGAGCTGGACTGACACGTGAGCAGCACGGCTCCATCGGCACCAGGGTCAGCCCCCCTTCCCCCACCAAGCCCCCACGCACTCCAGCTTTCCTCCGCTCGCCACTCCCACTGGTAATCAAAAACACTCAAAGTACCCATACAGTCTTTCTGCCTTTCCAACTGTCACAAAATAGAGCCATCACTCACACCCGCACGGGGTGAAGTCCCCGGAAAGCTAATACTGCCATTCACTACCTTCCCTCACCCACTGCCGGTCTCCCCGCCTCCCCTTGGTCCGGCACCCCACACCCGCAGCAGCCACGTCCATCCCGTCACCAGCGTGTGACGAGCACCCAGTACGGCGCTGGCTGGCGCAGGGACGGTTCATCTCCCAGGAAGCCGGCCAGAGGCATCAGGCTGTTCCACGTGCACACCCTGGACTCAACAGTCACCCCCAGGGCTGTGTCCCAAGGAAACAAAGTCAAGTGTGCAGAGACCAACGTGCAAGGATGTTCCCTGCTCGAGTGTTCGCGTAGCGTGCCTGAGCCCCAGCCCCCCACCCCCAACTAATTCAACCTGAATTTCTGGGGGCAGGCACCCACAGCTTTCAGGGGCATCTGCTGAGTCTGGGGCACAGCCAGGGTCAAGAACAGCTCTTGTGAGTTAGCCAACAAATGGTGCTGTAGATCCTAAGACGAAACTGAGTATGGAGCACGACCCATTCCTGTATCAGCGACAGAGCGCGGCTCTGTGCGGTGGCGTGTGAGCTCGTCCCCAGAAAACGGCGGGGAAAGGCCCGCTGAGGAGGGGCTGGAGGTGCACATGTCTCGGTTTTCCCATTTAGGACAATTTTAAGAAAGTACGAGCTTTTTACAAATTTACATGCTTTAATACTTCTATAATTAGAAAAAAGTTCTATAAATTTTCAAACAGGTTATGAATCTGGCAACTCGTGGCCCACCTGGGCCCGCGCCACGCAGCGTGCCCCGGCCAGGCAGCCCGGGAGTGCCCTCACCCCCGTTCCCTGGGGAGGGCAAACGTCCGCGGTGACAGTCACCCGCTGGGAGCGAACGCCACCTTAGGTTTGAGACCAGCCAGACCGCTGAGGAGGACAGGGGCCTCACTGGGCAGCGGTCACTGGGCTGCTCGGTGGAAGCGACTGGACCCCCACTCAGCACCCCTCAGCCCTCTGGCTTCGTGCCGAGACAAGGGGAAGGAAGGGCCCGCCCAACGCCCCGCACGCTGGGGCAGAGAGCAAGTTTCACCCTAAAGCAAACCCTCCCAGGGTCCGAGAGGAAGTGGACGGGAGGAGGCGTGGGCTGGGCGAGGAGGAGAGGGGCCCTTGGTTCTCGTGTGAGGAGGAGCGCCTGCCAGATAAGGACAGTGGCCCAGACACCACAGGGCTACCAGGGCCTGGGACTCTTAAGGTCCCGTATGCCACAACTCTGCTCCTCAGCTGCATTTACCCGACACTCTGGTAAACAGCACTCTTGTATCCCTTTTTCTTTTTCTCCGCATACCAACTCTGATCTATTAACTGGGTGTTTGAATCTAAAAAATTCATCAGAAGGTCTCAAGTCACCATGGCAACCATGCAGTCCCAGTAAATGCACGTCCTCAGCACAGCCTCTCTCAGCCCACCCTGCACGGGGCCGAGGGAGCGAAGGACCTGAAGAAAGGAGGGTGCAGGGGCCACGGTCCGCTCCCGAGGGACTGGCCTTCCTCCTTTCCGAACATCTCTTTCCGTCTAAATAACCCACGGCCTTCAGGCCAAAGCCGCACAGCATATTCTCTCTGCAGACATGGACTGTGACGCCCTGACAGTAACAGTAAAACATGGAATAAAAATAAAACAGTTCCCTCTGCCCCCCCAGATGGCATCCACCGCCAGGTGTGGCCTCCTAACTCACCAAGCAAAGCTCAGGTAAGTCTCGCCCTGTGCCCAGTTGGAGACACAGCCGCCGGCCAGTGACGAGCAGTGAGCGGTGGTCACGTGTCCCAAAGAGCAAGCACCTGTAGCCACAGCCAGCTACCGCCTCTCGCAACCCAGAACTGCTGGCGACTCCGCGAACCTGCCATGGGTGGGGGGGAGCTGCTACACCTCGGATCAGACCGGGAGCACCCTAAACAGACTCTGGGCTCTTCTGCCTCTAAGGACGCTGGGATTCTGAGACAGAGCACACCAGGAACAGGTAGAAAAGCCTCACCCCATGAGGCTGGAGGCAGCCTCTGCGCTACACCAATTTCTCTTGTCCCACATTATGAACCTTGGAGAGCAGGACACTAAGGCATGAAAGAGTGGCCAGCTCTTGGCTAGCACCAGCAGGTACTGAAATGTTCTAGACGCTTTCTCATCAGGCGGCCAGAGCAAGACACAAATCTGTTCCCCGACGAGTCCCTGATTCACTCTGGGCTTTCCTCACTTGGAATATTTACGTTAAAAACACACGCATATATATAACCCATGACGCATTCCCAGCAGGAAGCTGTGTCCCCAAGTTCAGAACACAATGACAGGTGGCCCCAGAATGCACTGCGTGAGTATGGCCACTGGTCCCGAGCGCTCCACCACCAAGTTCAGGCATCCAGGCCCCGCCCGCCGACCACCGACAATGACCAGGCCCATCGGAGCCCAGGCTCCCGGGACAGCACCCCAGCCAGCTTTCCATGGCTGTCTGCGAGCCCTGTCACGTGGCCTGCCTATCTCCAACACTGGCCAGAGCTCGTAGGATTGTAATTTCCTATCATGCTTAAATTATTTATCAAAAATAAATAGCCTGGGCTCTTTCGCTGAGCTATGCTGTAAAATTATAAAAGACCCATCCTACCTCTGCAGGCTGCCTACAAATGAAAAGTGCATATTTCAACTATTTTAAGAAAATGTCAAAAAAAATCAAATGTGTCATCTTGTAGCATTTAAATCAGCTGCATGACATCTGCAGAGAAGAGCTGTATGTTTGCTGTGAGAGTATCACAATGGCCCCAGTGCGACACTGCCCAGCCACCCTCCCCCAGGGTGCTAAGTGAAAGGTCTCCGTGCCCAGCGGAGAGCTGTGCCTGCAGGCCTGCTGCCAGCCCCCTGCTTTCCACCCGCGCCCACCTCCGGGTCGCTTCTCTCCCTGTGGGAGGACCTGAGGGCAAACCAGTTCCCCAAAGGGCAGGTCTCTGCACAAAGGCCAGCCTCCAGCGCACATGTGAGTGCAAAGCTTGCACTCGGCAGCCACGCGGTGCCTTCACCCGCGCTGAAAGCTCCTCCGAGGACCGGGCCCCGCGCCACCTGTGGGGCAGGCATCTCCCTTAGAAAACTGAGCACGCCACGGATGCAGAGTAAAAACCGAGCCGGCACTCCGCTCAGAAAAGGAAAATGGAAACCGCGCCCTCGCTGCAGCGGGGGGCTTCGCGCCTCAGCGGGAGCCGCCCTGGCCGCCGACCCTCACACCGCAGGGCCAGCCGGCCTGTTCCGCCCGCCGCGCCTCCGCTGGGCACGGGGGCCCTGGGCGCCCTGGGCGCCCTGGGCGCGCGTGGCACCGCAGGCGCTGGCAGCGAGTTTCCTGGGAAACCGAGACGCCCCGGACGCCATCCCATCGGGGGACCGCGGTGTCCCGACCAGCGGAAATCCCCCGGCCGCGGCTCCCTTGTTAGAGCGCAAGGGGTTCCCACTCGGCGCAGGTGTCAACGTTGTCCCGGCGAGCAGCCCAGAGTCCCCACCGCGAGCCTGTTCTCACCGTCTTCCTTGTCATCAAACACCGGCCTCCGCGCGGTGGCCGCCGACATGGACGAGCCCATCCTTTTCTTCCACTTGCTCCACGGAAACAGGGGGCGCGGCTGCGCTCGGGCATCTCCCGCGTCGCGGGCCCGGGGCTGGCCGGCGGCCGGCAGCGGCGGGGCCGGGGCCGCGTCGGGGCCAGCGGGGCGCGCGCGTCCGGGGGGCGGCGAGCCGGGCGGCGCCGCCGCGCTGCTGCCCCTGCGCTCGGCGCCGCTCCTCATGGCTGGGCCGGGGTGCGTGCTGCGGCCAGAGTCCGGGGCATGGCCCGCCCGCCTGGCGGAGAGCGGGAGCGGGACGACTGGCAGCGCCCGCCTTGCGCCCCAGGCTCTGCGCTCGCGGGTCCTGGCCGCCCGGCTGGCTCCGCTGACGGCGAGGGCGCGGGGGCGGGGCAGGGGCGGGGCAGGGGCGGGGCCGGCGGGAAGGATCCGGGGCGGAGTGAGCACCGGGGCCGGAGACGGGGCGGGGCCAGGGCGGGGTGAGGCGGCCGCTGCCGGGTAGCAGCGCACAGCCGCGCGGCGGCAGGGACCTGAGCAGAGGCAAAGCACCCCTTTGGCCTTTGTGAACAAAGGTGGCCCGCAGACTACGCCTGCCCAGCCTGGGGGAGCCTTAAACCCCATCCTGCGGCTCTGCGTTTCGCGAGGCCGCGCGCGGAGCCCGGGATGAGGCAGCGGGAAACGGCTGTACGGGGCCAAGGCCGGGTCAGCGTGAGGCCGCGCAACCCCGCGGTCCCGGGTCCCGCGCCGATGCAGCCCTGCGGCAGCTCCTGGGGAGGGAAGGTGGGAGGTGGCGGGGCTGGGGCGGGCCAGTTGCGAGAGCCCCTCCCAGCTTAGCCCGCCCAGATCCTGGCTGCGAGCCGGCGCACACGCACGCAGGGGTGCGCCCGGGGTCGCGGAGACGCTGAGCGCAGGCGCCCGCGGGTCCCCACAATTGAGTCTCGGGTCCCGCTCCCTGATCCCAAGCAGAAGCTTCCCGCTTGAGTTCGAGCTTCAGGCCCGCTGGAGGCCTTGTGCAGCGTATCTGGGATGGAAGGGGGTGCTCGGGGTGCAGTTTGACCTCCATGCGCCTCCTTGCGTTCGCATGGCCGAGGGAGACCTCGCCAGTAAAGCGCTTAGCACAGCCAACGCCCCAGAAGAAGATTCTGAGTATGGCCCAGCTCCCTGCGCCTAATACTTGGTCCCTGAAGAATCTTTTTTTGTTGTGGATTATCTTTGACTTTTGGAAACCTTGCCTCCTTGAGGATTCTGCCTGCAGAGCTGGCTCCTGAAGACAGCCGCCCACCCACCTGGCTTGCAGCCGGGCACCAGGCCCCGCAGGTTTCCCCACTGCCGCCCCTCCCTCGGTGGACCTCCCTCAGTCGCCTGGGCTCTGTCCTGCCCTCGCAGCCCCTCATCTGGCTCGGCCCCACCCTAGGCTGTAGTCCCCAGTTGAGGCTGTTCCTGCCTCCCGTCTCCTGCCACGGTGGGACGGCACTTGTCCCGGACCCCACCTTTGCAACTCACTGTAGCCCTCTGACCAGTGGGGCCGGTGCGAGCAAGGAAAGCAGAGCAGAGGTGATCTGTGTCTTTTCTGGGCCACACTCTAGGAGCCAGTGTCCAGATTGGGCATACGTGCCCCCTTGGCTAAGAGGGAGTCCTGACTGCTTGGGGACCACCTGCCCTGAGCTTGGACGTGTGGTACCAGGGAGAAATCAGCCACCGAGGGAAGCCATGGAGAGCTGCACTCACGTTTACCGCAGCAGAACCTGGCTACCTGCCGTGGGTCTCCCTGCCTGGCTGACACATGCATCCAATCTTGAGTTAAACTCCACGAGGGCAAGTTCCTGGGCTCCCACGTTGGGCTCTGAACATGGCCCCTCTTACAGCTGCCGTTTCCCGTAGACCTCCGTGCTGTGTGGTGGTGGACCCAGGAATGTTCCTGAGAGGGGAGCATGGAGGCAGGGAGCCACCCAGGCAGGCTGGAAGCTAGGGGCGCAGCGTCGGCAGGAGACGAAGGTCAGGGCCGGCCTCGGAGGAGCGCACCACCCACCACCCAGGACCTGGCCTGTGAACGGGGTGGGGGGCAGCGAGGGCGACAGCACATCTGTGTGCTCAGGTGCCCCCAGGATCAGGAACACCGGGGGTGAGGACAGGGACCCTCCACCCTGTTCCAGTGACTAAATGTGCCTGCAGCACACAGGAGCGCCCATGCAGGATCAAGGGCGTGGATGATCACAGGACTTCTGCAGCTGGGGTGGTTGGCAGGGGTCCAAGCAGGTGACCTGGTGAAAGCCTGGGGCCTGGGAGATGTGCAGACACTGTGCCTGAGGTTGAAATGAGCTAATGTGTGAAGACAGTGTCTCTGGGGGACAGCGGGTACCTGCTGAGACGGCCTGTGCAGAACAGCTGGGGTCTGATTTGAATGCAAAGCCTGGTCCCTGAAACCCAAACACCACACACAGCAGCCTGTAACTAGTCCAAAAGCCAGACCTCCTGAGAGGACATAGTGGTCAGATAAGCGGCGCACAGCAGTCTCCAGTTTTCCTGGGAACCTGTCTTAGAGCATCGTCCTGACACACCCAGGCTGCCTGCACCTTTGATTCAGCTCCGTTCATACCGCCCAGGAATGCGCGTTTTCCTGCCGGGAATGGACCAGAACCGGCCCCAGGACAACAGGCAGTGAGCTCAAATAGGGTGCCCAGCCTGAGTCGCTCATAAGCGGGGAATCTGTGAGCCCCTTCCCAGCAGGAAATGGAAAACCGGGTCATCGCTGGTTGTGACACCTCAGACACAGCCCTGGTGGGACATGGGACAAAGTGCATGCAGAAGGCAAGAACGTGGCCACTCAAAACACTGGGGTGCTGGGTGACAGCACTGATTCACGAGGTCCTGGGGCTACCTGGCTTCTGATGACTCCAAAGAGCACAAACGGGGGACGGGTGCACAGAGGAAAACAGCAGCCCCACAGCTGCGTGGAGGGAACCCCTGCCCTCTGTTGCGAGGGCAGCGGGGCTGAAGCTCGAACCCACCGCTTAACTCCATCAGACTCCAACGTGTCAGCGCCCAGGGCTGCTGCTGTGACCAGTCCAACGGGCTGGAGGCCAGCAGTCTGCACTCAAGGTGTCAGCCGGGGTGGCTCCTTCTGGAGGTCCTGAGATGCCTCCCCCGGCTTCTGGAGGCTCCGGGAAGTCCTTGGCATTGCTCCAAGTTCTGCCTCTACTGTCATGTCGCCTTTCACCCATGTGCTCCCCTTTCTTTCCCTTATAAGGACACGTCACAGGATTTAGAACTCACCTCAGTGCCAGAGGGCACTATCCTGAGATCTTATTTCCACATCTGCAAAGACCCTCTCTCCAAATAAGCTCATGTTCACAGACTCTGGGTAGACACATCTTTTAGAGGCCGCCCCTAAACTCACGGTCCACCGTCTGGTCCTCCAAATGTAAGCCCAACTCATGGGCAGAATACACAGATGCCAACTCCCCAAAGCCTCCCCACTAGAGCTTTGACTTTGAGTCCAAAGTCTCATTTAAATATTATTAGCTCAAAAGGCCCAGGTTCCATCATCCAAATCAGGCACAGGTGACACTCCAGGTATGACCCATCCTGAAGCAAGACCCCTCTCCATCCGTGGACCCGTGAAGCCAGAAAACAAGTTACCTGCTTCCCAAACACTGCAGCAGGCCAGCCGTTCCAAAAGGCACACGCTGGAGGGGTGGAGGCGTCACAAGTCCCAGCAAGTTCAAAACCCAGCAGGAGGGACCCACCAAGTTTGAGGGCCCGAGAGGGGTTTTCTGAGACCCCATCCTCTACCCCTGGGCCACTCTGGCCCCTGCCTCACTCTGAGTCATTCTTCCTTTTGCCTCAAAGGGCAGCACATATCTGCAGCTGGCCGTCCAGGGCGGGGGCCACAGGGGGAGGAAGCATTTGGGGTGAATCCTTGCTTCTGAAGCATTTCTACACAAATTCCCCTGAGCCCCTCGGACGGAAGGGCCACCGCCCCGGTTTCTGTGGCTGTCCCCATCTTCCCCTCACAGGGGGCTTCCACCTCCCAGCCCTCCTGAGCTGTTGCTGAGGCGAGTCCTGCAGCTCCGTGCCGGCCCTTTCGGGCCCTGGGCGGGCAGCTGGGGTGTTTGCCCTCCAGGGTCAGGGCTGTGAGTCCGTCTCTGCAGGGCCCTTCTGCGTGTGCTTCAGATGGACTTGGCCCCCACCCGGCCGGCCAGCCTTTTGGGCGCAAGGGCAGGGCCTGGAGCAGAGAGGTCGGGTCAGCGGGAGCACTTGCTCAGATCCCTCCAGGACAGACCGCCTGCCAGGCCTGGAACGAGTTCTCAGTGACACTGTGGGGTCTGCTCTGCCAGGCACGGGGGCCGAGGGGCTCCATGGATGTCAGACCCAGGCCAGGGCCAGCAGGCATCACCGTTATTGGCTGAATTGTCATCAGATTGTCAGCCTGCCGTTTCTGTAGCCCCAGAAAGGTCCCCGGGGAGAAGTCACCTCTATTTTAGAGTCCTGTTGTGGGTAGGACCCCACCTCCTGGTCTCCCCTCGGATGTGCCTGGAAGGAGCAGGTGGCCAGAGGCAGGGGGCCCGGACCTGGTGTGAACCCAGCCCCTTCACCCACGTGTCACCTCCCCGCTCTCATCCCTCTGGTGTGAACTGAGGTAACGACCCCACGTCTGCTCATTATCGAGATGAGCTCTGGACGTTTCTGGCTCTTGTGACCACCCCAGGTCACGGATGTGTGGACGGAGGCCTGGGAGGCAGTAACTGCCCAAGGTCCCGGCTGAGGCTCGAGGACGCCGCCCCAGGCCCAGGCCTGAGCAGCAATGAGGGTTAGGACCCCCACCCCCAGTTGGCCACCCCCACCCCCCGCCGCGGCACTCTGTTCACTGTGTAACCAGGGGCACTGCACACAAGTGACACCCGCTACATCTGAGTGTTCTGAAGGGCAACAACCAAATACCCCTTAGGGGCCACCCACCTCAGCAGCACCCAAGCTCTGACCCCCCACCCACACCCTGGCCAGGCCTGAGGACCACCTGTCCTCTGACCCAGCTCCTGGGGCCACGGTAACACATCCTGCAGATGAGGCAGCCTGAATAATCGTAGTCCGACATCAAGAGTCGGCAGGGCTGCTTCCCGAGGCGGCTCTCCTGGGCGTGCGGTACCAGCTTTGCTGGGTCCTCTCCTGCTCGTCCCTCTGGGTGTCTATGACTTATAAGGACACCAGTCACACTGCACAGGGGCCACGCGGTGGACCTACTTAGCATTAACCACCCTCTGAGGACCCTGTCTCCAGACCAATCACAAGGCTCAGGGCTCGGCTTGGCGGCACAGCTCAGCCCGCCGCACCCACCAGGGGCAGCCCTTCTCCTGCCTCCCCGGGCTCAGAGGATGGGCCAATGCGTCTCTGGGTTTTTTGTTCTAGAATTTTATCATTCACGATTACAACTTTAGTTCTTCTTGGGTGAAAAACATTCGGTACTCCATGAAGTCTCCTGGAATCTGCTTTTTTCTGTGCAACGCTGTTTCAAAGATTCATCCTCGAGGTTGTGAGCAGTGTTGCCCGTCTCGTGTCCTGCTTTGGCCTGTGTTGGCCTCTGGGGGCCTCTCCGGGTTCTGCCGAAGTGCTCGAGGTTGCTGTGAATGTCACTGGCCATGGGTCCGGAGGCATTTCTGATCCTTTGGAGGCGGCAGAGGGGATGGTAGGGTCACTGCACACAGAGCCCAGCCTGACCAGGAGAGCAGGCTGCTTTCCCGGACACCCCAAGGTCAGACGGACCCCGTGACAGCAGAGTAGGCCTGGGACACGAACACAGGGCCCAACCCCCCCGACCTTGTCATGTCTGCCAACTGAGCAAGGGTAAAGGGTGTCTCATTTTGAATAAAATCCTTTTTCCCTGACAGCTAGAAAGTGAGCATCGTCTTGTATCTTTACCACCATTTTCCCCCCTTACTGGGAGTTGTTGGTTCATACCTTTTGTTTGTTAATCTAAAAGTAACTACTATCTTAATCTTTAGAAAACTACTTGTAGGCACTCTTTATATATTCTGCACGCTAGTCCTTAGTGGATTACAGTGAATAATAACCTTTATGGGATATAAGAATTGCTAATATCTTCTCTCATTTGGGGCTCGACTCTTCCGTTTCCCATGGTGAATTTTAGATAAACAGGGGTACTTTTAATCTAGTGACTTTATCAACGTTTTTATGGTTAGTGTTTTTATATCTGGTTGAAGAAATTCTTTCTTAGCCTAAAAGCAAAATAAAACTCCCCTATATTTTCTTCTAAGAACGTGTACAGAGTAAACAGGATCGGCAGACAGCCCGCATCTGGGAAATATCGGTGCCTTGTGTGAGGGAGGGTAGGTCTGAACCACCGAGCCCGTGCTTACACAGCAGGAACCCAGAGGGATCTTTCTGCAGGTTGGACCCTATGTCACAATCTGCGGGGAAATCTTCAGCGGGTTGTGCAGCTGACACTCCGGCTGCCTGCTCAGTGAGCAGTCACCCCTTCCCTCACTTCCAGCATCACCTCTACTTATTTTCAGGTATCCTGGTGACTTTGTGACTTCCGTGTGGCTAGGCTGAGAGAGGGTTCAGGTTCCCCAACGCGGCCCCAAAAGGCATTTTGCATGAGATTTGGGGGCCGTGGGGGAGAAGTGAAGTAGCAGCTGGAATGTTTCCACACTTGGACCGTCGGGGCAGGGGGCCTGGGGGTGGCTGCTGCTCACGCAGCCCGTCCTCTGCACCCCTCACTGGGCTTTGTCTCAGCCTCTGCAGCTCCCTGGCCAGGCGTGTGTGCAGTTCTCTGCCTGTCTGCACCAGCCCCTCCTGCAGGGCATCCACGTGCTCCATCCATCCTGGTGGGCTCCAGCTTGGGCCCGCTGGTGTCCAGTTTTCTGCTGGCTCCTTTGTCCTCACTACCCCCCCACCCCGACTACCTGACCTGCACACCACAAGCCGCAGCAGCCGCGCAGGGCAGCAGCCTTCAGAGACCGTCAACCAGCCCCGGATGGAACCCCTTAACGGCGGCACCCCCTAGTGGCTCCGCGCCTGGCTGCAGCCCCTCTACCCGGGTGCTAGGGGGCGGCCCAGCCCGGAGAGAAATCCTGATCCGTCCGCGCCGGGGCGGAGCCCTCATCCCCCGTCTGGCGACCGGTCTGGGTGACCCAGGCGACTCCGGGGAGATCTAGGGGCAATTACTTGGCGGGGGCTGCTGTCTGGGAAGGAGGCTCCCTTCTCCTCCTGGGTGACGGGTGTCCGAGTGCCGACCGCAGCGCGTGGCCCCAACGGGAAGCAGGTCCGCCTGCGGCAGAGCGGCGGGTAAAAACTAGGAAGGGCTCAGATTCCCGACGCCGGCCGGTCAACCTGAAACCGGAGCTTTCTCCTGTATCGGCCGCCGTCCTCCTGAAGGGCCCACGGCCAGCCCCGCCGCCCTTCCTCACAGGCGCTCGCTCGCGCCACCCCGCGACGCCTTCCTCATGCATCCGGATTCTCCGGGCTTCGGCACACACGTGCCCTTTACCCGGGACGCTCCAATCGATGTGCGTGTCACCGCAGGCCCGGCAGAGAAGGTCGCAGGCTGTGAGCCGGCGCCGGCGACCCGGGCGGAGCTCCGCAGCCCGCACAAGTGCCGCGTGCGCAGGCGCAGCCCGCTCCTCGCGCGGCTTGGCGCCCGCGGGCCTCCGTACGGCCGGCGTCTCCATGGCGACCGCGTGGGCCTGGCTGCCTCCATTGTTGCGCAGGCGCTCTCCGCGCCCCGGGCGTGCCGTCGTGGAGGTGGGCGCGCCGTCGTGGAGGTGGGCGCGCCGTCGTGGAGGTGGGCGCGCCGTCGTGGAGGTGGGCGCGCCGTCGTGGAGGTGGGCGCGCCGTCGTGGAGGTGGGCGCGCCGTCGTGGAGGTGGGCGCGCCGTCGTGGAGGTGGGCGCGCGCTGCAGGTAAGGCGGCGGGGCGGCGGGGCGGCGGGGCGGCGGGGCGGCGGGGCGGCGGGGCGGCGGGGCGGCGGGGCGGCGGGCTGGCCCTGCGCGGGGCGGAAGCCGGGGAGGGGGCGGGAACCAGGGCCGCCCCCAGACTCTGCGGAGCCCGCCTCGCCCTTCTTTAGGTGCTATCTTTGGGCTCTCGGTTTTGAGAGCTCCCTTCTCAGAAGTTTTTAGGAGCTTGAAGCCTCACTCCAGCCCGGTTCACAGGAGAGGACCCGCCCGGTGTTGGGGGTGGGGCAAGGTCTCCAGGGAGTGTGGGCTGCCTGGGGGGCACCCGCGGGCTCTCCTCCACTTGTTCATTGCTTGACATTTGGGCAGTTCCTTAATGAACCCTCATCTCACATGCCCCATCCCTAAAATGGAGATGTATGCGCACACACACGTGCCAGTTGTTGACTGTCCAGAGTTCCTTATCAGTGAGCCAAGGCTTCTAAGCCCTGAACCATTCCAGGGTTGATGGTTGTTGCTGGATACACTGAGAATTAAACGTGGAAGTGTGCCTCACAGAAGGAGGTTCTGGTGAGCTGCAGTTCTTGATCTTTGTGTTGATCAAAATTATTGTTGAACAACTAAAGTTCAAAGTTCCAATTTGACTCATTTTCCCCAGTGCCTAAGCTGAGTGCTAGCCAGACCCAGTGCGGGTCACTGAGCCAAATGGTGAACTGAACTGTCAGGATTCAGTAGATGGAAACAGCGCAGAACCAGGGCGCAAATACAGAAGTGCAAACTTAGGAGCCCCCCTGCATTTATGGAAGGCATTCGCTGGCTTGTGGACCTTGAAAGTTCTGATCTGTTTTCACCGCTAAAATAGCCGCTTCTGTCTTGCATTTTCCAGGAGTTAAAAGTTCAATCTCGGAAATCAGGTGGTGCAAAGGGAGGAGCAGAACATTTCAATCTGGACCTTCTGGCAGCCCAGTTCATCTTAGAAGAGTCAAGCTTATGATACCGTTTGTTAAAAACAACGGTTTTTGTTGTTTCTCTCCCTCCCGGCTCCAGGTGACTTCAGACCCGGGAGGATGAGCCACGTCCTCAGAGAACTGTCTCCTCCTGGCTGACGATGGAGGGAAGCAGTGCGTTCAAGTCTCCCTGCGGGGCTGCCACCCCGGAGGGCAGCGCTGATCAGGCTAGGAGCAAGCCTGCACCCCCATCCGCAGATGCGCACAAGGGGCTTGTCTTTTCCGCCTCACCGATTTTAGACTTGAGTCAAAGTGGTCTTCACCATTTAGGAGAGATCTTTAAAGCTCCCACCCTCAAAGTAAGTGGGGCGTTCTTCTGGGCGTAGTGCCCATGTGCTGTGTAGACGTGAGTGAAAGCTCTCGTAGGTTTCTCTTCAGAGAAGTTCTAGAACGAGACAGAGGAGTGTTAACTGGAGGCTTCATGCCTGGGACCAGCTGCTGGTTACATCATGCAGAGTCAGGCTCTAGCATCCTTTCCCCATCCCAGGCACCCAGAAGCCCGTGGTGTAAACCAATGCTGAAAACACCTTTGGTCTCTCTCCTTTTTTTTTTTATTTTTTATGTCTTTTTAGGGCTGCACTCGCAACATATGGAGGTTCCCAGGCTAGGGGTCGAACCAGAGCTGCAGTCACCAGCCTACACTACAGCCACAGCAACACAGGATCTGAGCTGCATCTGCAACCTGCACCACAGCTTGTGGCAACGCCAGATCCCTAACCCACTGAGCGAGGCCAGGGATCAAAACTGCGTTCTCATGGATACTAGTCGGATTCATTTCTCTTGTACCACCTCAGAAACTCCCCAGCCTTGGTCTCATAATCAAAACATAAAACTCCTTAAATTTGCAGTGACGCTGTTTCTCGCCCACAGCTTTGCAGGTGTCGTGTCTGCCTTGGGCCCAGTGCCCTTGCCTGCTTTGGGTCTAGTGGGCACTGTTTCCTCCCGTGATTTCTAGAACAAGTTTCCATCAGAGCACAGCTTCCACAGACGCCGGTTGAGGGGGCTCACCTGCTCTGCCCTCGTTGCCCAAGACTCACTCGGTTTCCTCAAACCTCACTTTGTCTCCGTCTGGAAGACGGGAAGAGGGTCTCTGCACGGTCCCCCTAAGAGCTACGTTTGATGTGTGTAAAGCACAGTGTCCACAACACAGAACGCGCCTCACGCGACCCACCGTTTCGCTGTTGATTGACAGCCTGGAGGGCTGTTTCAGAAGCCGTGCGCTGAGATTTTAAGCGGCTGCTTAATCTGCCAGCCCCGTGTTGTGTTACGCACCCTGGGTTCGCTGCCGGGCCCTGCCCGGGTCTTGCCGTGTCTGTCCTTAGCGCTGACCGCCCCCCCCCCGACTCCACAGCAACTCCCTGCGTCGTCCCGTCTGCACCACTTTGAACAAAGCACCGCTTCGAGCGAGGGACCCCAGCAGAGTCATGAAGCTTACGGTGCCTCCACACATAAAGGAGGGAGGAAATTCCAGAGCCTTCTTCAGGCTTAAGGAAGGAACTAATTTATGCCTCTCAGGAAACAGAGATGCTGCTATAAATTCTGTTACTGTGGCAACAAATCATTGGGTGAGGTGACCGCTCGGAGCCGTGGCCTTTTAGGGGTTACGGGTTCATCTTGCAGCCATGGCAACCGTCTCCAGAGCCCCTAGCAATGTTCGCAAAGGCCCCCGTAATCCCCACACGGGCTGCCACGCTCACATGGCCTCACGGAAGCGAGGAGGACGGCTGGGCTCGGCTGCCGTGGTCCCACTGGCATCTCCGTGAAGACCCCTCTGCCTGTGTCCCCGTGAGCCCCCTTCAGGTGTTTAGGAGGACCTGGCCTCCATGCTGAGTCCTGAAAGGAAGAAGAGCTTAAAGCGGCCTCGGTGGCCGTCCCGTGGGAAGGTGTTTGCACGCCGCATGTCCTCCTGGGCATGTCGCTCCCAGGGGACTGTGCGGCCGCCAGCAGGGCACGGCGGTGCCCGTCTCACTGACGCAGATTGTGTTTTCATAGTGTGTGTGGAGTCTGACTTCACGCCAGTGTTTCTCAAGTGGCTCCAGGAAACGGAAAGAGACTTGGGAGGTGATGCTGGCCACAGAGCTGGGAGCTGAGAGACCCGGGTGACGAGGCGCAGCCTGAAGAGAGCAGCGCAGTCACGGTTGCTGGTGCTCACCTGGTGCCCTGTGCGCTGTTGGGCCCGTGACCCATGATACAGGCAAGGATGCTGGAGCACAGAGGGGTTCAGGAACTTGCTCGAGGCCACACAGCTCATAGCTTTCAAAACTTCAATTTGACCCCAGGCAGCAGCACCCTGGCAGATGGAGCCGTGTAAGCGTGTGCGGCGTAGACAGCAGCGTCAGAGAAGGCCGTTTTTCTACGACTATGAAACCTTATCTGCGCCGTTTGCGTGGGCAGCTAGAGCCGGTGTGCAGTCATTTAGTCCACTGCTCACCCTGCCTTATTTATGACAGCAGCCTGAGGGTGGACGTGTCACACTTCCTAATGTAATGGTTACTGGCCATGTTGGTGCGGCCCATTTTTCCCCCAGATGGCGCCATGGCCAACAGCTCAGTGTCTGTGTCCTTCTGTTCCCTTTTCATCGTCTCCTGGGTGACAAGGGAGGCCCAGATGTGGCTCCTGCCTTCATCCTCTGGGCCTAGGGGCTGTGGACACTGCGTGTGGCGTCTTAACTGCCAGCCGGGAGAAAAGCAGCATCTCCAGATTGGGAAGTGGCTCCAGAGGCTGTGCAGCGAGGCCTGGCCTCGTCTTTCTACTCTCAGAATAAATGTTATGTTTTTTTCTTAACCTGTATGATTGCGATCGTTAGTGGTTCTTTTGGAAATGCTTTGAAGGTGTACCCTTTTTTTTGGCTGTGCCCATTGCATGCAGAAGTTCTGGGGGCAGGGATCGAACCCGCACCATGGCAGTGACCTGAGCCACAGCAGTGACAATGTCAGATCCTTTACCTGCTGAGCCACCAGGTAACTCCAGGGTGTATCATGTTTTAAAATTTAGTTGCTTGACAAAACCATCTCTTTTTCCCCTGGAAGCAGTTGCATCTTCAGCGAAATGCCCTCTGCACGATCCCTGAGGACCTCTTTCAGTTGCTGCCGAACCTCACCTGGCTGGACCTTCGCCACAACAGGATCGCCGCGCTTCCTTCCGGGATCGGCTGTCACAAGTGAGTTGCGTGTCTGTCTTTGGGGGTAGGGGACATGTCCTTTTCCTGAAATGCCTGGTGCCTGTGCCTTGTCTGCTCAGCCCCCACCCCACCCCCACCCCAGTGGGATCCTGACTTTAGGGTAGAAGCTCGCAGCGGGAATTTAAAAGCCGGCTCGGAGGTGTGGTGGCTGCAGGTGCCAAGTGCACGCGGGCAGGTGTGAGGGAGAGTCCTTAGCGGAGCCTGCCGGTGCCTCTGCAGGACGGTCTATGCAGCTTTTGCCACAGGCTGGTTTCATCTCTGCCTCCTGGAACCTGGAGCTGCCTGAAGGGTCAGAAATACTGTTGGTGAATTAAAACCAGTGGCTTTTCTCCCAAGGGCCCGTCTTTTCTCTCCCAAGGGCTCGTCTTTTCTCCCAAGGGCCCATCTGTATTGGTTCCTGGTAAATAAAGAGAAGTTCTTCCCATTTTGGAAAATTGGAAACCCCAGAGCGAGCGCCACCTGCGGTCCCGCCCCTCCCGCCCTCGGATCCCAGGCCTTTCCTCACACTCCCGCTTCCAGACCCCTGTGGGCCCCCTCTCACTGCCCCTCCGAGTAGCTGCCCTCCAGAGCCACGTGCACTGAGAGGCAGCCCCCTGCCCCCTCCCCTTTGGGGCCGGCGGTCCTCTGCCAGCTTCCTAACCTGTAGAAGATGTTATATGCATTGCAGACCCTACTCTAAGCTCAGCGCATCCAGGGCGGAGGGGAGAGCACCTGCCGGGGCCCTGAGGCAGGGTGGGGGCCGCAGGGTAGCGCCAGGGACTGCAGAGCGGGAGTCGGCATGATGAGGGGTCACCTAGGGGCAGGGCGTGCACGGAGGGGCGGAGTCCGGCCTGCCTCTGGGATCACTCTGCCAGGAGGGGAGCCTGGCCGCCCACGCGGGAGCAGGTGGGGTCCTTGCTGCAGGGCGTGGGCAGAGGGGGCGCCCTCCACCACATACACGCAGCAGAGTAGGGGTGCAGAAGGCCCTTCTCTTGCCTGAACTGCTGGCAAAAGTGAGTATTCTGGAGTTCCCGCTGCAGTGCAGTGGAATCAGTGGCGTCTTGGGGGCGCTGCCTGGATCCCTGGCCCGGCACAGTGGGTTAAAGCTCTGGTGTTGCCGCATCTGTGGCTTAGGCCCGACTGCGGCTCGGATCTGATCCCTGGCTCGGGAACTTCATGTGCCTCGGAGAGGCCAAAAAAGAAACAAAAAGTGGGTATTTTGTAACATGGAACAGTAAGAGGAAATCTCCACGAACCACCCGCCTTTTTGGGCTCTGCGGGGAGGCAGCCGGGCCCCCGCGGGCGGGGACCCAGCCAGGCGCCGTCTGCTTGGAGCACCCAGGGAGGCTGGGGTTTGCAGAGCGGACCACCTGCTGTGGGCCGTGGCCCTGGTCACCCGCTGATGTGTCCTCAGCTCCAGGAGGTGTCCGCCGGCGCAGGTGTGACCAGCGTTAGGGCCTGCTTCTGCCTCATCCCTGCTGACGGGACCCAGGCGGCCACGCTGAGGGCCACGGGTGCTCTGGGGAGGATCTGCTCTTCACAGGGGCCTCACCTACTGTTGAGAACGGCTTAGTGCTTTGCGTGCATAAACTGTTGGAGCGCTGGCGCTCAGTTCTGGAGAGTAATCGCTACTCAGGGGGAAAACAAACTAGTGCTTGTTCCTGCAGCGCTTGTCTTCCTTCTAAAGTAAGTGCATGGTCCCAAATTTTGGAATTCTGTGATTTTGCCAGTCAAAGCCACCTGCTTAATGTCGTCTAAGATACAGTTTTGCATGTGATTTATAACCCCTTATATCACTAGAATTAGATCAGCTTGCCGAAGAGCTGAAACATATTCATTAGAAATTTTAAGTAATTAGGGCTTATTAAGAGCCTTAAACTTTCCAAAAAGCCGATGAAAACAATGCCAGTGTTCACAGGCACCCCCTTCTCAAGGCCTTGGGTGTGTGTCTTTGGCAGCGGGGAGCTGATGTTAAAACCCGGGCGTCAGTGTCTGCGCTGCTTTAGGCAGAGCAGCTCCGATCCAGTGTGTGGACGTGGCCGTCCAGCTGAGAGTTGGTGAGAGGGAGTGGTCAGTGATTTGCTGCTGGTGTGCGTGAACTTACGACTTAAATTATACACGAGGCATTTTAATGTGCTGTTTTATAAAGCGGGAAATATGCCGCGTGTGAGGCCCTAGATAAGACAAAAAGACAAAAGAAAAAAAAAAGGAAAATCCCATAGACATCTTCAGGTCCCCAGGTGGCTCACACATCCCTGCCTGTAGCCCCCCCCCCCCAACGGACAGACGGATGAACCGGTCGGCTACGCCATCCGTGCCTTTGACCTTGAGAAAGGCGCGTGGGAGGGGTCGAGGGCACTTTGCCGCCGTGGCTCCTGCTGAAGGTCTTAGGAGAAGCAGGCGCGCTCCCCTGGGCTGCTCTGCTTTAGCAGTTAGCGGGGACCAGACCGAAACATCAGCCTGAGGTAGCAGTGTTTAAGTAACTTGCCTTTGTGTTTATCAAGGAAAGTGTAACTCATGAAGTGTACTTTTTAAGAACTTCACGTAATAGGAAAAGCCGAGAAATTAAAGGGAATGAAAATTGCCTGATCCTCAAGCAATCTGATTTTCCTTTGGGGCTGCCCATCGGAAAGTTAAAGTTAATTTAAATGAACACTTACTAGGACTCTCCAGCCGGCATCTGTGAAGTTGTGCTTTCAGATCTCGGGGGCCCTGGTGAGCATGATGTTGAATTTTATCCTTTTCACCTTCCAAGGCAGTGGGGCACGTGACGGGCCCCCGCCCCGAGCATCAGTAGCTCAGCGCTGGAAGGGATATCCCTTCAGAGCGTTTTTGGGGACAAAGTGGAGGGTGTGGGGTGGGCGGGCCGGCACCCCAGGCTGCTCTGTGCCCGCTGGTTTCCTGGAGCTGCTGCGGGCGTGAGCCTTGGGCACCAGCGCTGCAGAGGAGGCTGTGGGCAGCCGTGTCCGCTGCGGTGGGAGCCGTAGGGTGGGCGGGCCGGCACCCTAGGCCGCTCTGTGCCCGCTGGTTTCCTGGAGCTGCTGCGGGTGTGAGCCTCAGACGCCAGCGCTGCAGAGGAGGCCATGGGCAGCCGTGTCCGCTGCGGTGGGAGCCTTGGGGTGGCGGCCCGTCCCAGGGGTTACACAAGGCAGCGCGGGGTGAGGCCGGGGCACAGACTGGTCCCCAGTGTCGGCAGTGCCGAGGCCCGGGGCCGAGGCTAGAGTCCGAGCCGGTGGTGGCAGAGCGCCGAGCTTCCCCCGTAGAGAGAAGGCAGCTGGAGGTTTCGGGGGGTGTCTTAGAGGGGTGGTCATCTGACTGCTTTTTGAATTGCATACTTTTGGTTTTGTTTTCAAGGCATCTGAAAACTTTGCTTTTAGAGAGAAATCCTATCAAAACGTTACCTGTGGAGCTGGGTAAGTGTTAAAACAATAACTAAAGATGGTTTAAACGTGGCTTCTGAAGTTACTGGACCCTGAAGTGGGACGTCAGGGGAGGCCAGCTCCTGCCCCGTCCTGCTCAGGCCGGAGGTGCCAGCCCTCGGGAGCTGTCGCTGTCGCTGTCACTGTGTGGCCCCGCGAGTGCGCGCAGGGCACAGCCAGTGCCGGTGACACCCGGGGATGATGAGCATCGGGGTCCTTGGTGGCCCTGCCCCCTCACCCCCCCACCCCGGGCCGGTGTGCAGGAGTCCAGCCCGTCTGGGCTTCCTGGAGAGCCTCGCGGCTTCCTGGCCCGTAACAGCACCTGCCCAAAGTTGCATCGTCCCGTGTGTATTCTTGATGCCCTGTGTTAAGGTTTACCCACGCCGGCTGGGAAAGCCGTAGCCCGATCCTGTCTGTTTTCCTCCCGTGAGTGGTGATGGGGGTGGGCGGAGGGAGCGCGGTTTCCTCGGTCCCGCGTCTCTCTATTTCCCTGAGTTCTGCTCATTATTATCTTTGTTTCTTTATTATTATTATTATTTTGTCTTTTTGTGCTGTTATGGCTGCACCCGCGGCATATGGAGGTTCCCAGGCTAGGGGTCTAATCGGAGCTGTAGCTGCTGGGTTTCACCACAGCCACAGCAACGCAGGATCCGAGCTGCGTCTGTGACCTACACCACAGCTCACGGCAACGCCGGATCCTTAACCCACTGAGCGAGGCCAGGGATCGAACCTGCAACCTCATGGTTCCTAGTCGGATTTGTTAACCACTGAGCCATGACGGGACTCCTATCTTTGTTTCTTGAGGTTTGATTCACTGTTTTTTTTTCACCTAGTGAGCTGGACACTCAGATCATTGGGGTTCTGTTGTTGTCTTTTTAGGGCTGCACCTGCAGCGTACAGAAGTTCCCGGGCCAGGGGTCGAATGGGATCTGCAGCTGCAGGCATTAGCCACCGCCGCGGTGAGGCTGGATCCAGGTTTCCTCCGCGATCTGTGCCGCAGCAGCAACGCCGGACCCTTCACACACTGGGCGAGGCCAGGGATCCAGCTCCACCTCCTCACAGAGATGGCATCGGGTCGCGAACCCACTGAGCTACAGTGGGAACTCCTGAGTCTCTTTTCTAACTCGGGCAGCTGCAGCTCTGAGTTCCCTCCGTTGCTGCCTGGGCTCCGTCCCAAAGTCTTGGCGGCTGATGTGTTTTTGTTCAGCTCAGATGTTTTCTGGCGTGCATTGTCCCCGGGCTCTTGTAGGTTTTGCTTAATTTTCTAACAGTGAGAGATTGTCCGAGGTCCGTCTGTTCCTGGGCCCGAACTTCGTGGCTCCCAGACATGCGGGTCTGGCTGGCGGCGTGGCTCAGGCCTGCTTCCTGGCTCGGGTGTGTTCCTCCGGCAGACGGGCCCTGCTCTTGAGAAGAGCGTGTGTTCTTGGGTTACTGGATGTGAGTTCTGAGGATTCAGTTTGGGCAGCTCGGCTAGTGCTGGTGTCAGGTCGCCCACGTGCCTGGGCCTCGGTTGGTCGGTGTCTGAGGGGCGTGTGGAACCTCCATTCCGACTGGATTTGTTGGCTTTGCGTTGTGTTTGGCGCTGGGTTATTGGTGGAGTAAAAGTTGAGGGTTTTCATGTTTTCTCGCCATTTTCACTCTTCTGGCGTGTGTGGTGGTGCCTCCTTGCGCCAGGCCTCTCCAATGGCGGGGCTCGGACCTGCGCAGGACCCCAGTGGCCGCGCCCCCCTCCGCTTGCCGCGCCGCGAGTGCGTTTTTATTCTCGTGCTTCCAGTCCCTCCGTGTCCAGCTTGCCCGGGCTTACGGCTCGTTTGGTGTAGGCGGCGTTTGGCGGGGTCTCGCACATCTGCTGCCCGACCGGCTCTGCCTTTTAATTGAAGCGCTCAGGCCTTTACCTTGAATGCGGTTAAGTGTTCGAATGGATTTCGGGCCGTCACTTGGATGCTTGTCCGTTTGCTCCTCTGTTCGTTCTCATTACCTGCGTGCTGGTCGGATAGTACTTTGACATCCATTTTCATTGTTTACTGACTCTTTACCTGCATCTTTTATGCTCCTCTAACGCTGTACTAGTTACTCTCAGGGCCGGTGTCCAGCCCAGAGGCAGAGCCGCTCTGGGTCACAGAGACTGGTCCCGGCTCCACGCACAGCTGCTCGTCCGCCTTCGCGCCCTGTGCCCTGCGCGCTGTGTCTGCTGCAAACCCACAGGACAGCACTACAACTTGTGTTTCAAGCAGTCACATATATTTTTTAAAAAGCCAAGAGAGAGGTTCCTTTTGTGGTTCAGTGGAAACGAATCCAAATACTAACCATGAGGTGGCAGGTACGATCCCTGGACTCGCTCAGTGGGTCAAGGATACGGCGTTGCCACGAGCTGGGGTGTAGGTCACAGACGTGGCTCAGATCCCGTGTTGCTGTGGCTGTGGTGTAGGCCGGCAGCAGCAGCTCTGATTTGACCCCTAGCCTGGGAACCTCCATATGCAGCAGGTGCGACTCTAAAAAAGCAAAAAGCAAAAAAAAAAAAAAAAAGGCGAGAGAAGAAAGTTTTCCTATTTACTCAGTGCTCCGCACGCCTGGTGCTCCTCACTCCTTCCTGTTAGAGCCAGCTTTCCCTTCGGCCTCGTTTTCCTTTAGCATGAAGGACTTCCCTCCAGACTTCTTAAAATCAGTTTCCTAGCAAAGAATTCTCTTAATGGATTTTTTCTTATTGATTCTCTTTGATTGCAATTGACCCTTGAACAAGACAGGGGAGCCCCCTCTCCTACTGTGCAGCTGGACATCCGAGTGTAACTTCACAGCTTCAGCCCCCGGTGTGCCGTTCTGAGCCTGTGGAGTCAGCCAACCCCCAGTCATGTGGCCCGTCCTTACTGAGAACGGCCTGCGCGAAAGTGAAACCTGGTGCGGTTCAAACCTGCGGTGTTCGGGGTCAGCTGTACTTTCAAGGTTTCTCTGTTTGTTGGCCTCTCAGCAGCTTGGCTGTTATGTATCACGTGTCATTGTCGCTATTTCTCTTGCTCGGAGTTTGTTGAGTTTATTCAGTTTTAAAATTCCTATCTCTTGCCGGATTTGGGAGATAGTTTGGGCACGGTGTCTCGAGGTGTTTCCCGCCCCTTTTGGACCTGCGTCCCACGTGCAGACCTCCTGCTCCCGGCTGCGCCTCGCTCAGGTTCTGCGCGGCTGCGGGGCTGTTCTCATCTTCCTCAGAGACAATAGATACGTCCTTTCAAGTTCGAATCTTTTTGTCCCGTCGTCTCCGGTTGGCTGGGAAGAGCATCTAGGTAACTTTTTTCAGATACTGTGTTTTCAGTCCTAGGATTTTCATATTTTAAAAAATACTTTTTTTTTTTCTGCTGAGAGTTCTTATTTTTTCATTTGGCACAGACACGTTTTCTTTATGTCCTTGGGCATAATACGCGCTGCAGGCGTCAGTCTGCTGGGGCTGGCAGGGCAGGCGACCACGGACGGACCTGGGGCCTTAAGCGGCAGCAGCAAGCTTTCCTGCGGCTGTGGAGGCCCATCGTCCACTATCAAGGTGCCGGGCGCTGGCCTCGCCTGAGGCCTCTGCTCTGGGTCGCAGGTGTCCCCTTCTCACTGTGTCTTCTCCGTGGTGACTTCCTCTTCTTGTAAGGACGTTAGTCAGATTGGGTTTAGTCACCCCAAAATCTTTAAAGGGCCATCTCCAGATGCAGTGACATTTGGAGGTGCTGGATGTTGGAATGTGGAGTGAGCATGGGGTTCAGTTCAGCCCATAACTCGGGTGAAGTCTGCTCTGCCCGCCTGGCTTATCTCCGGGCAGATGTCCACTGTCTGCCCTTCTCTCACATATGGGTGGCATTTTCCTGTTTCTTCATGTGCCCGCTGATTCTGGCTTGTATCCCGGACACGGTGGTAGGTACAGCTGTGGTGGAGATTGTGGGGTCCATCGTATTCCTCTCTAGGTGCTGATTTTTAAAAGCTAAGCAGCTGGGCTCACAGGACTGAGACTCCAAGCTCTGCCCTCCCGCCGGAGCGTGGGCGACATCTCTGATCACGTCCCACGGCCATGGCTGTGCCGGTGGCCGCCTGTCCCCTCACGTGCAGCTCAGGACTGCAGAGCCGAAGGCTCCCTCTGCAGCGCTCTGCCTTCCGGGATGTCCTACAGCCCTGCAGCCATTGCGACCACAGCCTCCTCTCCATGTGGTGGCCGCCCGTGTGTGCCTGGCCCTGGGGCTTTACCTCGCGGAGACTCGCACAGACTCTCACTCACCTGCTGTCAGCCTCTTCCTGAAGTTGTCGGCCCCCAGTGCACCTGCCCTTTTTTTTTCTGGCTGCACTTGCAGCAGGTGGAAATGCCCAGGCTAGGGATCAAAGCTGCCCCATAACCTGAGCTGTAGCAGTGACGATGCTGGATCCTTAACCCACTTCACCACAAGGGAACTCCTCTGCCTGCTTTTCTTGCTCCCCTGCCTGCAGGTGGTTTGTGTCTTGTTCCATTTCTCCTTATCTGCAGAGTTGATCTGGGCAGCGCTGCAGCACCGCAGGGGGCAGAGCCCCTCCCTGCCCCGTTTGCATCGTTGTTTGAATGCTTTGCTGGAGTCCGCGCCCTGCGTCCTTGACCGCATCCAGTGCACCTGCAGCGAGTGCTCCTCCTCTTCCTGCGGGCGCCCTGTCAGCGGTGAGCTCCCGCCTGCTCCCGCCTTTGTGCTGTGGTCATGACTTTGCTTTCATATGAGCCGAGGATCCAGTGGGCGCCTTCAGCCCGTCAGGACGCACGTTTTCTCGCATCCCCTCTGGTGCCCTTGTTTCTTCTCGCGGTTCGTGCCCCCGTCTGGGGTGACTGTTGGCTGCAGGTCTGTCTTTTGTGTACATTGTCTTCTGGTAATGAATTATTACAGGTTTTTAAAAAGGTCATCTTTATTTCTCCTTCATGTGCAAGGAATGAGTCGGCTGAGTAAGGAATCTGGCGAGGCTGCCGCTTTAGAAGCATCTCTGCCGGCTGCTGTCACCTGTGGAGAGGTCAGCTGGCAGTCGTGCTGTTTTCCTCTTAGAAGTTACACATCTTCTTTCTCTGGCTGCTTTAAAGGTTTTCTCTTTTTCTTTAGGTTTCAGCAGTTTGTATACGGTGTGAGCTTGGGTGCGATTTTCTTTGGATTAACTTTGCTTGGGGTTCACTGAACTCCTTGAGTCTGTCTGTTGATGTTGCCCGTCGTTGGGGGAAGTCCCGAGACTGACAGGACTTCTGGGTGTTGGGTCCCCGCTGTTCCCTTTCGCTCGCATTCTAGGCCGCCAGGTACGTGTGTGCTGAGACGTTGCTTCTGCTCGGATCCTTGAATGCTCGCTTTGCCCACACGCTCTTTTCTCTCCATTCAGCTTTGTGTGGTTTCTGTTGCCGGCCTCTGCGTTCATAAATCCATCTTGTGCTGTTTCCGGTTTAGTGTTAAGCTTCTTCATTTCATTCACTAGTTTTCACCTGGACTTGAGATTGTGTGGGGGGTAGGGCAGGAGTGGAAGATAATTAATAATTCCTTTTTTTTTTCTTTTTAGGGCCACACCTGTGGCATATGGCAGTTCCCAGGCTAGGGGTCGAATTGGAGCTGCAGCTGCCAGCCTACACCACAGCCACAGCAACACAGGATCTGAGCCACATCTGTGACCTACACTGCAGCTCACAGCAACGTCGGATCCTTAACCCACTGAGCAAGGCCAGGGATTGAACCCACATCCTCATGGGTCCTAGCCAGATTCGTTATCACTGAGCCATGACGGGAACTCCACTAATTCACTTTTTATATTGTTATGGGTCGGTTCATGTTCTCTATTTCTACCCGAGTCAGTTCTAGAATATCTTCTTTTACATATTTCTCAAGGACAGGTTTGCTGGATTCAGATGCCTGATGAGCAGGTGTTCCCAGCACTTTGAACCTGCCATTCCACCATCTTCTGGCCGCTGTTGTTTTGGACAAGAAGTCAGATGTTGGTCGTGTTGATGGTCCCTTTATGCAATGACTTGTGTTCAAGATTATTTTCTTTGTCTTTCAGTAATTTCGCTGTGATGTTTCTACGTGTGAATCCCTTTAAGAGTCTTAAGCGTGTAGATTAATGTTTGTCATTGGACATGGGGTGTCTCAGGTCAAGCCTTCGGTGGCTTTCCTCCCGCTGCTCCCCTCCTATGTCGCTGCCCGCGTGGTGTCGTCAGCTCAGCTGCCGTTCCTGCGCAGGGCTCAGAGCTCCTCTCTGGCCTAACCTCTTTTTCTCTCTGATCTTCAGCTTGGACTTTTTACTTGTCCATCTTCAAGGTCATCTGCGGCTTCTTCTGCCAGCTCCTGTCTGCTGCCGAGTCCCGCCAGTGAATTTCTCGTCTCAGTCCTTCTAATTTTCAGCTCCACAGCGAGTATTTGGTACTTTCGTATAGTTTCTCTTTTATTGATGTTCTGTATTTGTTGTGTCTCGTTTTTCTATTTTCCTTTTCTTTCCTTTAATTTTCCTTTAATCATTTAAACATGGGTTGGTTTTTTTCCACATTTACTTGAGCATATTTAAAATGACTGTTTTGAAGGTTTTTTCCTGCTAAATCGAACATCTGGGCCTGCTTGCAGACACTTTCTATCTACTGCTGTTTCCTGAGTGTAGGTCCCATTCTCTGTTCCTCTGGACAGCCTGTAGCGTGTTTTTGTTGTTGCTGAGCTATTTATTGTATCTGATAGCAACTTCGTATTTTGGTTTTTACCTGAGAGCTGTTATTGCTTCTTCTGTTTGTTTATTTAATTTTGTAACTGCCCTGGTCTTAGTCTGCAGAATCTGTTTTCTGTTTTGTTTTCGTTTTGTGGTTTTTTTAGGGTTACACCCTTGGCACATGGAGGTTCCCAGGCTAAGGGTCAAATCACAGGCTCAACCGCTGGCCTACACCACAGCCCCAGCAACGCAGGATCTAGGCCACATCCGCAGCCCACACCACAGCTCACGGCAACACCAGATTCTCATCTCAGTGAGCGAGGCCAGGATCAAACCTGCTCCTCACGAATACTAGTCAGGTTCTTTACTGCTGAGCCACCAGGGGAACTCTTTTTTTAAAGCAAATCTCAGACATCTGTTAGGATGTGTTACCCCAGTGCTGAGTGGTGTGTTCTCGGTGCTGGGCGCTTTCTGTCCTCTCTGCCTCGTCTGTGCTGCACAGGAGTGCAGGTGCTGACGGGCCTCTTCTCCTTGCAGGGAGCGTGACCACCCTGAAGGCGCTGAACCTGAGGCACTGCCCCCTGGAGTTCCCCCCGCAGCCGGTTGTGCAGAGGGGCTTGGGGGCCATCCTGGCCTTTCTGCAGGTCTGTGCAGCAGAGCGCGCCTCCGCCGGCGGTGTCACCCCTCGAGGTCTGCAGGTCAGTTGTTACGACAAACGGCCTTAAAGCCCAAGGCAGAGCTTGTGAAGTCAGGGCCCCACGAGCCCTGCTGACCCAGGCAGCGCCACGTCTCCTCCTGGCCCTGCGTTCACGCTTAGCACCCCTAGTGCCCGTGAGCCTCTCGGGGGTGGGTTTTGGTAGGAGCTCACTGGGGTGAATGCGGCGGCGAAGCTGTCACCACTGAGCTCCCGCTGCGGCTACTTCAGGAGCCGCCGGGCTGGTTCGCAGCCCTTTGACCACAAGCACGGTGTCCTGTCGCTCAGAGACGAGGGGCCCCCTCACCGTGCTGTGTGGCCGCCTTTGTGGTGCGGGCTCACCACACGCGTCCAGGCCTTCAGCACACTGACCGGCCGGCCAGCCGTTTTCAGACACTCACAGCCTAAGCTGCTCTTGGCTGAGCACCGAGGTTGTGCTCGCACAAAGTAAACTCGAGCTAAAGGAGAATCACCACGGACTGCTCACCAAAAAAGTATTCCAAATGTTAGCTTCAGAATATCTGGGGCCTTAGTAATTAAAACATGGCTTCTATAATTAAGAAAATGTATACATTGGACACAATTAGCCAAGATACTTATACATGTGATTGATTTGAATAATAATGAGTGTTTCAGGTAGAGGTAGGAACAACCAAAGTGATCAGGAATTAACAATGTACCTAATCTTTAGATCTCGGATCCAAACAAACAGCTCTAGAATGCAGCATGAAAACGCTGATCAGGAGTTCCTACTGGGGTTCAGAGGGTTAAGAACCCGACCAATATCCATGAGGGTGTGGGTTCAGCCCCTGGCCTCGCTCAGTGGGTTAAGGATGCGGTGTTGCTACGAGCTGCGGCGTAGGTCACAGATGCGGCTCAGAGCCAGCGTGGCTGTGGCTGTGGTGCAGGCCGGCATCTGCAGCTCTGATTCAATTCCTAGCCTGGAAACTTCCATATGTCACGGGGGTAGCTCTAAAAAAAATTAAAAATAACAAAAAATGAAATGCTGATTATGTTGTAAAGTGTCCTAGCATGTGTCCCCCAGAAATAAATTAGGCTGAGAAGCCGAGAATGAGTTCACTTTGTGCAAGAAGGTAACTTACAAGGGACGTGCTGTTTCGCTGTTTAGGGGCCCAGGGGGTCACTGCATCTGGAGCGTGCGGACACGCAGCTGAGGCCGGGCTTGGTGGGTGAGCTCCACAGCCCATTCCCAGGCTGCTCTCTGTCTGTTGGCGCATCTGTGTCCCCGCCTCCCCAGAACCAAGGCTTGTAAGGCCAGGTGACACTTGGGGGGGGTGGCCCTAACGTCTGATGAGGTATCTGGCCCAGGAAGTGGATGAATAGCTTCAGGGCCAGTTTTCTGTCCTTAACTTCCCTAGAGATCAGTGTTTCAAAGTCACCAAAAGCATTGCTATCAAAACTGACAGGTGTGTGGGCTAAAATCAGTTAGAAGCAGATACTGGAAGCTTTAGGTGGGGCAGAAAAGTATCTGTTGATACGGATTTTTGTGGGGCATAAGGACCTCCCCGGCCTTCCCTGCACAGGGGTCCCCCCGGCCTTCTCTGCAGAGGGTCCCCCCCAACTCCGGGCCTTTTCTGCACAGGGAGCCATGCTCCAGGTTTGCGTGCATGGCAGGTGTTGCGGTGCAGGGCGCTGAAAGTGCCTTGTTCCCCGTCCTCTTCCCAGTTAGAAAGATGACCGTGAGCGACTGGCCACAGACCCTGTCGGGGTCACCAGAAGACTGTGTGTCTAACAGAGACACCCTGGGTTCTCAGGAGCAAAGGGGAACCTGGTTAACAGAAAAGGCAGACTGTTTCCCACCCGTCGAGCAACTGGACCTGAGTGACCCCGCACGGGCCGCCGACCCCGCAGAGGGCTGGCCGAGCCAGGAGGAGATCCGGCGCTTTTGGAAGCTGAGGCAGGAGATCGTGGGGAATGAACAGGCCGCCGTCCCGGAAAAGCGGCTCTTACCCGCGGAGCTGCCTCCAAACCTCAGGGCGGTGCTGAGCGCCAGCCAGAAGCAGCCGCCTGCCCGGGGGCCTGTGCTCAGGTAGCCCTGCCCGCGGCGTCGTCGTCTTGTGATCTTCGGCCAGGACGGTGGGCGACGCATCCACGTCACTACTGCTGTTCGCGGCAGGTGCCGCCCAGCCCAGGGCTACAGGGGCCCAGCGGGGTGGGGGGGTTCCTGGAGAGGCTCTAGTCCTCTGTGTGTATGTGTGTGTGTGTGTACGTGCCGTGGGCCGCACGCACAGAGAGGCTGTGCCCCTGTGACACTCACTGATGGACGCGGCCCATCTGTTGGCCGCGGGCGACACCAAGTCTGGGCACAGGCCTGGCCTCAGGCGCAGCAGAGCCTTGGCGGTCGGTGGGCCGGGCCCGTGGGCAGTGTGAGCGCACGTCGGGCGTGTCCGCGCAGAGCCCAGCTGGGCACTGAGCAGGGCCGGTCTGAGAAGCGGCGGCTCTGAGAACAGGTCGCGGAGCTGCGACCTACGTGAGGGGTGTTCAGGTGGTGTCGCTGATGTGTCACCTGCTCTGTAGGGTTGGGATTTTTCAAAGCCGACCCGTGTCCTGGCCCCAGGGTCCTGCAGGCCTGTGGGCGGGTCTCCCGGCTCAGCGCTCGGCCCGCTTTGTGCCACCACGCATGACGGGCCGTTTGCTGCTCGGCTGAAGAGCCTGTTTCCTCGCAGGACGAAGACGCCCTCCTCCAAGGGTATCCTGCCCAACCTGGCCTCGTCACACCGGGCCCTGGCCCGCGCCCGGCTGGAGCAGAACCACGGCCCGGCCCTGCAGGGGCCGCGGGACAGGCAGGCCCCGAGGGAGCAGCGCAGGGGGTGAGTGGGGCCTCCACCTTTTTCCATCATTCGCCCTCCTCCTGTCGGTCGCCCGGCTCACAGGTCTTTTCTAGGGAAGGGACCAGAAATAACGAGCCCTGCCCTCACCGTCCCTCTGTCCTCCAGTCCCGCCGGCCGCCCGCCTGCACCGTGCTCTGGGCCCACCGCACCCAGCACCTGTCACCTTCTGTGGGGTTTGGCCAGTGGTGGGGGGGGTGTCAAGCAGGAGGTCGGGGGGCGGTGAGGTCTGCCGCCCCCCCAGGAGGGCCTCCCCCACAGCAGGTGTACTTGTCTAGAAGGCTTTTGTCTCCTCCAGGGAGAGGCTGGTGACGCGAGGCCCTCAGAACCAGCCGGGGCCCTGGTGTCCCTGCTGGGGGGCCGGTATCTGACCACAGGGAGGGCTGCCCCTGGTCACGTGGTCACTGGCCACAGCCTGCCCCTGCAGTGTCCCAAGTGTCCCTCGGTGGCGTCCAGGCCACGGGGCGGGGCTGTGTGGGGGGCACCTGACCCGCATCCTGTGGGTCCCACTCCCGCCTGGCGCGGGGGCCCTTTTCTGAGACCCTCCACTTCTTGACGCGTGCCTCTGCCTTGTCGCTTACCGCACCCGAGCCCCACAGCCGCCTTCCCAGACAGCGGGA
The DNA here is from genome assembly GCA_004024745.2 of Catagonus wagneri. Lineage (NCBI taxonomy): Eukaryota > Metazoa > Chordata > Mammalia > Artiodactyla > Tayassuidae > Catagonus > Catagonus wagneri. Next base: position 79,876 of record PVHT021183705.1, on the reverse strand, counting down.
GGATGCGGGGTGGGGAAAGCCCCTGCGGGGGTGGGGGGCGGAGGCAGCAGGAGGGGCCGCTCACGGGTCAGGCCTCACCTCCGCTGGGCAGCTCTCGGGTCAAAGGGCAGTTTGGGCTCCCACCCTGACCCTTCCGCACAGGCCCTGGGACCGCGTTTGCGGCCTCCTGGGCAGCAGCTTGGGGGCCCCGTCCTGAGGCCTAGACCCCGCACAGCCTGGGACTGTCCCACCGCCTCCTGCAGCTCCCAGGAGGCTGCCCTGTGGCCTCCAGGAAAGGTCCCTTTCAGCATGAGGGGCATAGAGAAGAGAGATTCCCCACGGCCGGCAGTGCCCTGAGGTCCCAGGTCACACGGCTCCGTGCGGGGGGCTGGGGGCACGGAAGCAGCCTCTGCAGTGGTGGGGATGTGCAGGCCAGTGAAGGGCTTTGACGTGGAGCGCATGGCCGTGACCCCGGCCGGGCGTCCCTGGAGAGGGCCCGGGTGCCTGGGTCCTGGGTCTGGGCAGGGGCTGGGCCACCTGGCTCGTCCCCGGCCCCAGGGAGCTCGGGACAGGCTCAGCTGTGCCGGCCCTGCCCAGAGGTGTGTGCGGAGCCCAGGACGGCCCGTGTGTCCAGCCAGCGCCGCCCTCTGGGTGAGGGGCCGGGGGTGCAGGGCTTTCGTGTGAAGTTTAGAAGTGGGTAGAAACCCTCGTGGGCTACACCCAAAGCCGCTGCTTGCCCCCTTAACGATCCTGTCTCCGCAGAGAGGAGCGGGCGCTGCAGGACTGGCCGGAGCAGACCCTGGCCGCCAGGAGGAGGAGGGAGGGGCTCCGCCAATGGCCGCCTCGACTCAGGAGCCCGGTACGTGGGCCCCCGTCGTGCGGGGGGCGGGGCTGCCAGCGTCCCGAGTCACAAGACAGAAGCCACTTCCCTGGCAGACCTCGCTGCTCGCTAGCTTGTGTCGTTCAGCCAGTGGAGGCCACCAGTGGGCGCCCTGCACCCTGGCCTCGCTGACCCCGGCCGCCCCCCTGCAGCCCGCGGTCCCCCCCGCCCCAGCCTCCCGGCTTCCTTGTTTGCGGCACTCAGACCACCCCCCACCCCCGGCACTGCCCATCGGTGCATCCTTTTCGCAGAGCGAGCGTCACTGCCCCCTGCCCTCTGGAGGGGAAGCCGTGTCTGCCCTCCTGGGGGCTCCCCGGACCACCTCGTCCCCAGGCCCAGAGGGGCCGTCCGTCCTGGCTCCCCCACTGGCCTCTTCCCGGGCTTCCCGGGCTTTGTCTGGGCCTCCCTGCACGGTCTCCCCGAAGCGTCTCCCCTCAACCCCTTCCCCCCTCGGGGCTCCCCCGGCGGACGGTCACCACCATGCCTCTCCCTGCCCTGTGCCTGCCATTCCCTGTGCCCGCGAGGCCCTGCCCCAGGGTCCAGCCTTCGCACTGGGGGCTCCTCTGCCCTCGCCTGCTGCTGCGGGGAGCGCGGGGGTGTCCACCTCGACCCCCCAGGCTCCTCGGCTGCATGCCCCTGCTGTCCAGGCAGCCCCTGCCCCCGCCCCCGCCCCGGCCTCCCTGCTCGGCCCGCCCCTGCTTCTGGGGTGGCCAAGCGGGCTCCGCGTTGCCCGGTTCCCCGACCCCACCCCCTTCCGTGGCCCCTTGTCTGTCCTGTCTGATCGGGGACGGACCGGAAGGGGCTCTCGATGGTGAGTTTGGGGCCCCGGACTGGACTCTGGTCCCCATCCAGACCACGGGGCGCTGCACCCCAGAGCTCGTCCCGTCCCCACGAGGCGGGGGCGCTTTCCCCTCGGCCTGGGCCCCAGCCCCCCTTCCCTGGAGCCCAGAGGAGCTGAATGACCCCAGGGCTGCTGGGCTCCGGGCCGGGCCCCCGGGGTGGGTTTAAGCATAGTTATGACTGTGGCGGCTGCCATGGGTCACTTGTGCTCAAATTTGCCATCTTGACGTATGGTTCAGAGGCACTTAGTACCTTCGCGTGTGTGTCACCGTGCGTCACTCTCTCCAGAACGCCTTCATTTTCCCAAACTGAAACCCTGACTCCACCCCGGCCCCTGGCCCCCGGCCCCCACCCTGGACTTTCTTCTCTGAATCTGACTCCTCCAGGGACCAGCGTGTGAGGTCACACTGCATTTGTCCCTCTGTCCCCGGCTTGCTTCCTGGAACATGTCTGTTCTGCAGCCTCTGTCAGAACGTCCTTCCTTTTAAAGACGGGGTGGTGTCCGGCGGCATGGCCCTCACTCTGCCGACCCCTCCGTCCACCTGCGAGTGTCGCGTTGCTTCTCCCCCCGGCGGCAACAGTGGCGCCTGGGGCACAGGTGCACACCTGGGCGCAGGCTGCCAAGCTCGCCTCCATTCCTGGGCGGGTTGCACAGGTTAGAACCAGTGTCCGAGATACTGTGCAAGAAGCTTATCCTGTTCTGTGTATTTTTTATATTATGCAGAAGTATCATGATCACTTAGTTATTTCACAACATGGAAATTGAAGATTATTTAACCTGGAGTAGCACAGAGTCTCCCAAGTTATATAGGAAATTTAGAAACTTTTTTTTTTGGCTTTTTGTCTTTTTAGGGCCGCACCCATGGCATGTGGAGGTTCCCAGGCTAGGGGTCTAATCGGAGCCGCACCTACCAGCCTACGTCACAACCACAGCAATGCCAGATCGAAGCCAAGTCTGTGACCTACACCACAGCTCATGGCAATGCTGGATCCTTAACCCACTGAGCAATGGCAGGGATCGAACCTGCAACCTCATGGTACCTAGTCAGATTCGTTTCCACTGCACCAAGATGGGAACTCTGAAAATTTAGAAATTTTGGAACTAAAAATAGGAAATTTTTACTTCAAAAAAGTGAAATGTTTTATATGGCCTAAAGTATTGCAATCAAAGTCAAAATATGGGGGAAACACTTGTGACACACGTTTGTGACAAAAGATTAACATCTTAAGTGTCAAGAAAAGCTCAGATGGAGTTTCTAAGTTAAAGAACATGCAGCAGAGAGCTGGCCTGAGGATCAGGCAGGCGGCCCATGGGGCGGAGGGAGCCAGAGGGCGGCGGCGCCTGCTGGAGTTGCACGGGTGGGAGGGCCGCGGGCGCCGAGGGACAGCGGGACTCGGGGGACCAGGATCCCAGCATCAGCCTCTGGGAAGATTTCTGTTAAAGTTAAAAGCGCTGACTTGCTGGAACCCTGCTACAGCCCGTCTCATAGAAGCAAACGCAGCCCTAAACGCACGGAGTCGGGCACGTGTGGGTTTCGGCGTGTTCCTGGAGGCGGCGTGTGGACGCTGGAGCCCCGTCCCCGTGTGGGCCACCTCGGCGGGGAGGGCGCTCGGTAGGCTCGTGTCTTGCTCCCACCCAGAGCCTGAAAGGAAGCTTTTTTCCCATTGGGTCAGGGAGCCCAGGCCTCCTGACTCGTTACCTGCTTCCTTGTTTTTTCCGGTCTTTTTGGGGCCACACTCGCAGGACATGGAGGTTCCCAGGCTGGGCGTTGAATCGGAGCTGCAGCCGACATCACAGCCACAGCAACGCAGGATCCTTAATCGATGGGCGAGGCCAGGGATCAAACCTGCGTCCTCGTGGATGCGGTCAGGTTCTTATTCCACTGAGCCACAACGGGAATGCCTACCCGCTTTTTAAAAAGCACTGCATTTTCATTTTCATGATGCCCAGCCCAGCAGCCTTGCCCTTTGAGCCCATTTTATTGGCCTGAGGAGTCTCCCCCATGCGCTCGACACCCGACCTCAAGGCCAGCGAGGACCCGCTTGCGAGGCCTGCCCCTGTCTCTGTCCTGCTCCTTGTGTTCACAGCCCCTCCTTCGGACTTCGGGTGACAGGAGGTTGTGGCTGTGTTCCATCCAAATCATACACTTTCGGAATTTTTAGACGGAAGTCTGACTTCACAGAGCAGACCTGCCGGACGTCAGGCTTGTTCTCTTCCCTTTGGGAGCAGCCCCGGAGGAGCCCGATGAGGTGGGGCTCCTGCCCCGCCGCCTCTGCAGCCTGGCGCCCCTGGGGGAGGCCGGAGGGCAGCTGAGACGTGGTCCCCGACCCTGATCTTAAGCCCCTCTGGGAGCGGGGCTGTGCGGGGCTGAGCCCGGTGACGCAGGTGGCGAGTCCGCCTGGTAATCCCCTCGGAGGCCACCTGGCAAATAAGCCTCGAGCTGATCCCACCGGCCTCCCAGGAGTCCCCGCGTGCCCGCTCGCCCTGCCCGGTCCCTGTCCCTGTCCCTCGCCCGGCCCCTGTGGGCAGGCACGCTCGTGTACACACGTCACAGCTCCCTGAGCGGGGTGTCCGTCTGGTTCTCAGACTGTACAGTCGGGGTGGCAGCGGGCCTGGTGGCCTCCGGTGCAGAGCTCCAGCTTCTGGCCTGAGGCAGAATCCCTCTGGGGCCCCGTGTCAGCACCGGGCCTGGTGGGTGGCTGGGCCGGCAGGTGGCAGAGGGTGTGGGCTCTGCAGAAGCCCCGGCAGGGAGCAGAGCGTGAACACGCCGCGCAGGCCCGCACCCCAGTGCCGCTGGCGTCGGTACCCGCCGTGGCCGGGCCGCCTCCGGGGGCCGTTAGAGAAGAGCTTGCCTGGGGTGGGGGCTGAGCAGGTGCGGACCCAGGAAAGCACCGGCCAGACGTCCAGATGTGCCCAAGGCGGGAGGAGGGGACTGAAGGTTCCCGAAAGGCAAACGCAGTGGACAGCAGGGAGGCTGAGGACGAAATCAGGTGCAGCCCCCAGGGCCCGCTGACCAGAGGCCAGGGCGGTGTCTGCAGGCCCTGGACCTTACAAATTTTCTAGCGTTTGTAGTGCTATTTAGACTTTTTGTGTAATTCTGTAACCGAGAAGTTTTAGGGAATTTGCTGTTTTCAAAGTAAATTTGAGCTGAGTTCTTTCAGAGATCTACGAAAACACGCCAGCCTTTATCCTGCCTTCCCCGCCCCGGACGCGGCCCCCCAGCCAAGGCCGCCTCGCCGGCCACCTCCTGCACCCCAGACCCACTGCTGTGGCTTCAGGGCCGGGTCAAGGGAGTGTCCTGTAGGAGACGCTGGACAGTCGCCCGGGGCTGCCCGCGGTTGGGGACCTGCCAGCTGGGGCTCGCGGGGTCCCTGAAAGCATCCGGATTCTGTCTCCCCTTTGGCGCAGCGAGAGAGCTGGCGGGACACCCTGCGCTCTACTGGGTCCCTGCGGTGCGGGAGGTGCCGCTCTCACGTGCAGTCACAGCACAGGGTTCTTTCTCGCACGTTTTCAGAGTTGGTTTGCGCCAGTTTGTTGTGAGTCTACAGTGTGGGTTTTCTTTCTGCAAGGACACTTTCTACTTTCCCACCTTGTCACGTGGGAGCGCGTCTGGGTCAGCTAGGTCGCTGGCTTAGTACAGGCGGGTCTGTGCAAGAGACTCAGGGCCCCTGGAGAGGTGTTTCTGCCCCGTGTTGGCCCCCGGCTGCTGCAGGAGCCGTCTGCCCGCCCCGCGGCCCAGGGTGGGCGACAGCGAGCTCAGGGCAGGGGCGGTGGCCCCAGCGTGGGGGACATGAATGTCCTGCAGCCAGAGGTCGGCTGGGTGTTGACGGCTGTGTCCTCTGATCCTGAGAACATTTTGTGTGTTTTCCAGGTGGCGTCAAAGTTTCCGTTTGCCGCGGGTCTGATAGATAATGAGAAAATACCCGTGAATTTGCCCGGAAAAATGAGACAAAGCAAAGAGAAATCATTGCAAGCAAGTCAGGAAGTGAGGTAGGTAACGGGTCTGATTCAGTTCTGGATTCAGCTTCTGCCCGCCCCCAGCAGGCGCTCTGCCCCGCCACCCCTGTGCCCTGAACCCTCAGCCTCCAGGCGCCAGGGCGCTCTGGAGGGGACGGGGCCGAGTGCGGGAAAGCCGAGGTCCCTGCCGTCCGGTTAGCATGTCCCCCAGTGTCCCCTCGGCCCCTTGAAGCCCTGCCCCAGACAGTGGCCCCCAGGGTCCTGGCAGGCAGCCGCCCCCCACGCACTCGGCTGGGTACCCGGCCCACATCTACACCCAGAATGGCCCAGCGAGGGTTCCCACCTTCCTGGCCGGCGCCCCCCCGTGTGCTCCAGCTCTGTCTGAGGGGCTGGAGGAAGGCTGTCGTGGTGACCCGTGGGCTGGGGTCGTGGGTTGTTCCTCCAGCACGCCCAGAACCGGGGGAAATGCCGCGTGTCTGCATTCAGATTAACCGGTCCACGCGGGGGTGGATCGAAGCAACGGCTGTCCACCCACAGCCCCTGCCCCAGGGCGGGATTTACCAAGGGCTGGGGTCCGAGGTGCTTGCAGGGTGCGGGCCGTCCACTTGAGCCTGTCCTGCAGGACTAGGAGCCACGGTGCTGGTGGTGGGGTCTCAGGGGGCCCCACCGGGGGCCACCCCTGGGCTCCACATTGAACTGGTGCCAGGGTCCTCCCGCCCCTCCCACCGTGCTCCCCACGCAGGGCTTGGGGCCACTCTGAGCGTCGTGTTTATGTGACACGCTACCGGGTGATGTCGACAGCCCGCGAGGCCTGCTGCGCAGCCCCGGAACTGGACTCAGTATCTTGTCATAACCAGTATTTTGTAACAAGCTATATTCCTTCCTTTCAGAAGGAATCTGAAAAAAAAAATGTGTGTGTGACTGCATCGCTTTGTTGTACAGCTGAAGCTGACACCACTCTGTAAATCGGCTATGCTTCAATTAAAAATAAATAAATAGGAGTTCCCGTCATGGCGCAGCGGAAACGAATCCGACTAGGAATCATGAGGTTGCGAATTCGATCCCTGACCTCGTTTGGTGGGTTAAGGATCCAACGTTGCCCTGAGCTGTGGTGTAGGTCACAGACACGGCTTGGATCTGGCATGTCTGTGGCTCTGGTGTAGGCCAGCAGCTACAGCTCTGATTTGAGCCCTAGCCTGGTGACCTCCATATGCTGCGGGTGTGGCCCTAAAATAAATAAATAAATGCTAAATGAGTCAGTAAGTAAGTAAAAGAAAACATCAAAGTGTACGAACCCAGAGCCCTGGTGCCGGCAGAGCAAATGTGTTTAAAGCCCCACATAGTGCGGTGCTCCGTTCTTCTGTTTAAGGACTTATTAAAACTGGGTATTTCATGTGAAAACAAAGACACATCCTTCTCCTTGGAGTGGCGCGTGTGCAGCGTCTTCAATGGGTGTGATGCGCCTGAAACAGAGCCGGTGTCTGGCGGCTGTGACGCGGGGCTGGGGGAGCCCGAGGGGGGACCCGGCCGCCACGTGGGTCGCGGTCCGGCTGGAAGGAAGAAGGGGGACCTTCCCACCTCTCGGGGTGGAAGCTGCTCCGCCACCCGACGCCCAGAATCCTTCCTCCTGCCCGTGTTTCCCCAGCACCTTCCACGAGGGGAATTTACAGGAAGAGCTGCGACGGCACGTCCAGCAGCCGCGTGAGGGAAGGAGCAGGCCCCGGGCACTGGCGCCTCTGGAGGAAACAAGGAAGGCCGCTCGGGACCTGGACGCTGTAAGTATTTGTCAGTCAACTCGAAAATAAGTAGTTTCATTAAAACTCCAAGGGAACCGCGCTGCCTTTTCAGAGCACACGTTCTCCAAAACCGCGGGGGCCTCCCCAGAACCCGAGTGGCCAGAGGGTGAGCGTGAGTCTTCAGGTGCAGCGTCACCCCGGGACCCAGGGGCGGCCCTTCTCCGTCGGCGAGACGGCAGACACGCGGCTCTGGGTCCTCCCCCGACACAGCCGACTGCTGCCAGGCTCCATCGTCCACAGATGCCATGCATCAGGAAATGCCAGGATTACGAGGGGGACGCGGTGACAGAGACGCCTCCATGCGTCCTGGCAGCCGGGCCCCGAGACCCGCGTGCCCGTGTGCCCTCGCTCTCACGGCCCCGTCCCCCACCCGCCGACGCCCAGGCCCTGGCTCGTGGACTCACCCAGATGCGGCCAGTGGTCTGCCGGTGCCACTGCACCCAGACTATCCTGCAGCCTGAGGGTTCCATCACTGTTGTCCCCTGTCCTGGGCCCATAGTGATGGGGGCGGAAGGCGCCCAGGCAGGGCCGGGCCGCTCCCTAGATACCCGCCCCTCCCGGCGGCGCCCCCTCCTCAAACCCGCCTTCCAGGGCAAGAGGTGTGCTCGCCTTCAGAGGAGCCTTCATTCCCTCCAGACCCGTCATTGAGGCGTAACCTCGTTTGGGGTCAGCCCAAACCCCACCTCTTGGGGCTTCTAAACTTCCAGGTCTCCACCTGCTGCTCAGACAATAGAAGGAGTCTGTCTGAAGCAAGTCTGTGCTCACAGATCTGCTAACGTGTGTGAAATGAATCGGTTCTTTGAAAGGCGCCATCTGCCAAAACTCACGCAAGAAGAGACAAACTGCGTAGCATTAAAGAATTTAAATCAACAATTAATAACGTTCCAGAGCACTTACTGGAGACGCCTGCCATTTCAGGAAGGAATTGAGTCAATTCGCTTCCAAAGGACAGAAGCAGAAGGAATGCTTCGTAGCTCGTTCTGGGAGCCCAGGGTCCGCCCAGCGCCAAAGCCAAGGACACCACCTGAGAGCGACGTCCGACGCTGCGTTAAAAGAGCTGCGCGTGACCAGCCGGGTTTATCCCGGGCACGTGTGGCTGGCTCCACCTCTGAAGGCCCGTTTACATAGCGCGGCTCATCGTCAGGCCGGAAAGAGAAATCTAACACCCACCGTGGTGAAAACTCCCCGCAGACCGGGGGCAGAGGGAGCCTCCTCACCGTGTCAAAGACCTACACTCGCGTCGCAGTGCTGGCGAGACCCTCGGTGATCCACCAAGGTCGGTCATAAGTCAGGGATGTCGCTCACTCTTCAGCATCTTTGTGCTTGGCATAGTTGTCTAGAAAATCCCGAATAATCAGCCAAAGAGAAATTCCTGAGACTAGTAAATGATCACAGCAATTTTGCAGGGTACAAAGTTAATGCAAGAGTCAGTCACTTACCATATCCCAGCAATGAGCAAGTGAAATTTGAAATTAAAAACATGGTACCGTTTCTGTTAGCACCCAAAAATGGTGCTAGGTGTAAATCTAACAAAACATGCGCAAAATCTACATAAGGGAAACTGTAAGGCTCTGGTGAAAGAGACCAAAGAATAATTAAATAAACGGAGAGCTGGTCCGTGTCTGTGGACAGGAAGACTCGGTGCTAACACGGTAGCAATTCTTCCCACCTTGACCCTGTATACAACACAGGTTCACTCAAAAGCCCCAGCAAGGGAGTTCCTGCTGTGGCTCGTGGGTTAAGAGCCTGATGTTGTCTCTGTGAGGACACAGGTTCGATCCCTGCCTCGCTCAGTGGGTCAGGTATCCAGTGTTGCTGCGAGCTGCAGTGTAGGTTGCAGATGCAGCTTGGATCCCATGTTGTGACTGTGGCATGTGGCTGAGGTGTACTCCTGCGGCTGCAGCTTGGATTTGACCCCTAGCCCAGGAGCTTCCATACACTGCAGGTGTGGTCCTAAAAAAAAGAATAAAATAAAAAAAAATGTTAAATTCCAGTAATTAATTAGTGTTCGCACTACTTCAAGTGTCTAAAAATTATTTTAAGAGTTGAAAGTATACAGAGAACTCTGAGTTCCCTGGTGGCCTAGAAATTAAGGACTCAGCGTCGTCACTGCTATGGCTCAGGTTTGAGCCCTGGCCTGGAAACTTCCACATGCTGTGGGCACGACCAAAAAAATATACAAAGAATTCTCTAAAACCCAGCAATAAGAAAACAACCCAGTTAAATCATGGGGCACAGATCCAAACAGACGTCTTACCAGCGAAGACACATAGATGTTAGATAAACACGAAAAGGTGCCCAGCGAAGCGCCTCATCAGGGCTTGCAGAAGAAAACAGCCACTCCACACATCTGCTAGGATGGCCGGAAGGCGGACACTGAGCGCCAGGCACCTGTGAGGCTGTGGAGCCACAGGAACTGTGGTCATTGCCGGCAGAACGCGAGCGGAGCCGCGTGGCGGTGTCCCGCAGAATTCGACAGGGCTCGCCGTGCACTTCGGCCGCCGCGCTCCGTCCTGTTTCTCTCGGGCGTCAAAGGCGGTCACACGACAAACCGAGATGTCCGCGGCGGCTTCGTCACAACCGCGCCAACGCAGAGGCCCCGGGACGGGAGGACTGGTGACTGGACGGGCTGAGCGCCCCCCGGGCGGTGCGGCGCCGGTCGCGTTGCGGAGACACGGGCTGTGGAAAGCAGGGTCTCAAGTGAGAGACGCGAACTGGCAGAGGCTCAGTGTGAGCGCAGCCCTAGGACGTCTGGAAGGGGTGAAACTGGAGATGGGAGGAAGATCCCTGGCTGCCAGGGCCCAGGTGGCGGACGGACAGCGCAGCGGCACGGGGGTGAGGAAGGCGGTGAGAGGCCCTGGGCCGTCCCCGGACGGCGGCCACTTGCCGTCATACCCTGCCCAGGCCCCGGAACGCCCCACCCAGGCGTGGACCCCAGCGCCAGCTGTGGACGTGGGTGAAGCCGTGTCAGGGCGGGCCCATCGGTTGTCACAGTGTCCCCTTTTGCAGGGAATGAAAACTACAGCAGTGAAGTCTGGTCATTTTTTAAAGTCTGTTTTGAAACTGAAGCCTGCGCCCTGGCTCTAGTGTCCTGTCCGGTTGTCCTGCGTCCCCTTCCTCAAGGCTGGAGTGTCAAGGTCCGGTCTCCCAGAGAGGTGTCCGGGGACCAGGCAGAGAGCACGGGGCTGCTGTGTCGCGCACGCTCCGTCATCGCTCACTGGAGGCAGCGTCTCCCCGTCTCACGAGGCAGAGAACGGAGACGCTGCGACGGCCCAAAGTCGCAGTGCAGAGAGTGGCCTTTGGGACAGCTGCGCGTGTCCCCACGGAGCCTGTGTGTAGGCCCCACGCCGCCTCCTGGTCACGATCACGGCGTCTACCTAGTGCTCTCACGCCCGCGATTAGAAAGTGTACGTCGGGAGTTCTCCTGTGGCTCAGCATGTTGAGGGTCCGGCGTTGTCACTGCTGCAGCTCGGGTCGCTGCTACGGTTTGGGCTTTATCCCTGGGCTGGGGGCTTCCGCACGCCGGGGTGCGGCCACAGAAACCCGCTCACGTCAGGTTTCTCCGGGAGCGCGATGGGCAGCACCGCGCGGCCGGGTACCTGGCTCACCGCTCCGTCCGGACGCAGAGGGGCAGCCAGCGCTCAGAGGCCGGGCGGGGGAGGCCTGTGGTCCCCTCCGTCGGGCCCACCGGAAACGGGAGCCACCGTCAGAATTCAAACGGGCTAAAGTCTCCTGGGTGGTGATGGCAAAGCAGCAGTTCCGCCGAGAGCTCTCCAGTTAAGTGAAAAACGTGACCAGAATTCTCAAAAATTAAAAAACTTCAATCAGTGGATAAAGTTAGCAAATCCTCCAGGAAGCAGAACAAGAAGAAGCTGGGGGTGGGATCAGAGGGACAGACTTGGGCTGACCCGAGAGGCCAGGGTCCTGAGATCCCGGAGGCTCTCGGAGGAGAACCTGGGAGGTTTCCGGGAAGTTTCCAGGCCGTTTCCCGGTCGAAGGCGGCCACTGCCCCGGCCACAGCTCAGCGTCCTGCACGGGCTCCAGGGCCCGGGAGCTCCCGGGGTGGGGGGTGTGGGGGCGGACACATGGCCATATGCGAAGGCCGAGGGGGTGGCAGTGGCTCCCACGAGGGGCAGGGCCGGGCGCCCCCCCCAGCCCCCCAGAGCTGGCAGAGCGTGTCCCAGGCCGGGGAGACCCCGGAAGAAGGGGAGTGGGGAGCCCAGAGGGGGGACAGGCCAGTCTGAGGGAGGACGTTGAGGAGCTTCCCTGCCTGGGGACTCCAGGACGGCGGTGTGGGGGGACACCAGAGCCAAGGACATGATTTTACGGGAGCACAGGTTTCCCTGGGCGGGAAAACAGAAGCAGGGGATCAGAGCAGCAGAGGCCTCCAGGTCCTCACGACACAAACCCGGGGTGTTGGCTCTGCCTGGGGGAGGGGCCCTGGGGTGCTGCCCCAGGGAGTCAGAGCTGAGCTGGAGGGGGAGGGGGCGGGAAGGGCAGGAGGCCCCACCCAGGGACACACCTGCCTGCCCTGCTCCCGTCCCCCTGGGGCCCAGGTGCCACCCGTCCACCTCCTGGTTTTCCGGCCCAGCCGATCGGGGCGAGCAGGGAGGGGGCTGAGACGTGCGCGGCAGGCTGCCCACCCCCGGGTGCCAGGTCCTGCCCGGCTAACCTCTGCCCCTTCTCTCTCCCCAAAGGCCAGAAGGCTGCAGGATGAAGTGATGAAGCTAAAACTGAGGTCGACCCTGAGCAGGGACCCCCGATGCCCGGCTCTCTCTGGAAGCCACCTGCTTGGCCCAGTGGCATCACAGCCTCAGAATATATTTTTTAACCCAAAATATTGAGCATCTGAAAAAGTGTGCAGATCCTGGTGGCAGAGCGTCACTCTGTGAACGGATGGAGGCGCTTCTCCCCGGGGAGAGCTGGGCTGCGGCTTGCTGCCTTTCCGGTGGGCGCCTCCTGTGCGCCGGGGGCTGTGAGCGGCCACGTCTCCACCTGCTCGTCTTTATCCGAGGCCACAGAAGGTCTGAGCTGCATTAAAAGGACAGTATTGTGAGCAGCTGCGTGGCTTCCATTTCCAGCCTCCTCCCCCAGCCACCACCCTGCTCCTTGGCACAAGGTCAGGCACTGGTGACCTGCCCCCCCCTCCACCCAGCGGTGCTGTCCCCTCGCCCTGTACCCACCCCCCGCGGGCACCCAGCTGTCCCCAGGCCACACAGCCTCGGCCCCACCTCGTCTCTGGGACTCAGCCTCTGACTGGAGGTGAAATAAGGGCTTGGCCTGGAAAGCCTCCTTGATGGGGTTTCTTTAACAGACGCGGGGTATTTCAGACTTTCTGTTTCTCTTTGTGTCAGCTTTGGCAGTTGTGTTTCAAGGAGTTTTTCCCTTTCTCCCAGGTCCTCAGGTTTACCAGCGTAAGCTTCATCACGTCTTCACTTGTCCGCGGTCACTTGGGCTCCAATGCTGTCCCCTTTCTCCTGACGGTTGGCGCCTTTGTTTGTTTTCCGTACTCGTGCTGGGGGTTCATTCCTCTTTTATTCATGTTCTAAACAACCAGTTTGTTTCACCAAGTCCTGCCCTCTGCCTTCCTCTCTACTTTCTTTGGGTTTAATTGGTGCTTAGTGGGAACTTTACTGCTTTCAAAGGCGCGTGTCAGAAAGGAAGGCGTGGGTAAAGCTGGGAACCTGGGCTTCCAGCTCAAGCAGCGGGTGTGATAGTTGCCTGCTGCTGCGTAACAAGTGCCTCCAAAACACGGCAGCTGGAGAAAATAATCGCTGTTGTGTCTCAGAGTTTCTGAAGGTCAGGGAGGGGAGCAGCGTGGCCGGATTTCTGGTTCAGGGTCCCAGGGCTGCAGCACCCGAGGGCTCGCAGGCCGGAGGATCCGCTTCCGCGAGAAACACATGCAGACCTGCTCTGTGGCTGCCCTTCGACTTCTGCCGGAAACGCACCGAGCGACCCGACAAGGGTCTCCCTGCGTTCCCCTCGCCGCGTCTGTCGGCTGCTCGCCGCCCGCAGCTGGCTGTGGTCTGGCCGCGCCTGCCTCCGGCTTTGTCAGCGTTCACTGTTATTAGATGTTATTACATTGAGGACCATTTTGTCTTTCTGTTGAATTACCCATTTTATCCAGGTGAAGTATTTCTCGTTTTGGACTTCTTGCCGTAAGTTCTGCTTCCCCGGTATTGGTACAGACGTCGCAGCACCGCCGTCTGGGGCGGGCATGCGTGAGGCATCTGCGTGCTTTGCTTTCAGTCTGTTCTCCTTGTATTTACAGTGCATCTCGGAAGCATCGTGCAGTCGGGGCTTCCTGCCTCTAGCCTGGCAGTCCAGGCCACTTACATTCACAGTAGCTGTGTTTTATGTGGCTCTTATTTATTTATTTATTTTTTCCTTTTCCGGCCACCCTGCGGCACAGGGAGCTCCCAGGCTAGGGGTCTAGTCTGAGCCGCAGCCGCAGCTACAGTGCATCCTTAACCCGCTGACGCACCGTGGGTACGCCGTCAGTTTTTTAGTGTTTTTTCTCCCTGGTTAGTGTTGCAGTAGCAGCTGTGTATTACACTTTCAGGTGTCACTGCAGAGACCATGATCTGCATTTGATTTAATGCAGCCCGCAGTCAGGTCCGCCTGCCGTCCCCGCCCCGCACCGCTCTGCGGGCAGAGGGCAGCTGCCGCCTCGGGGCCCGCCTCCCAGGCCAGGGCCTCTCCCTCCAGTCCAGAGACCTGCTGAGCGCTAGGGCTGTGTCACGGTTACGGCGCAGCTGGCGGGGAATTCACGCGGCTTCCACTGGCGGGGAAATGGGTTCGTTTGCCGTCATTCTGCTTGCGGAGGCCAGGGTGGCAGCTTTTACCGCCCTCACCACTTTGAAGACGGGCTTCCACTGTCTTCTGGCTCCCTTAGTTTTGTTTCATCCTTATTTTTGCTCCTTTGAAGGTGAGGTATCTTTGTTCTCTGGCTCTCTGAAGACTTGCTCTGTCTTTGGTTTTCCCCAGTTTGTGCCAAGATGCGATTCTTTGACACTTAACCTCGGGGTGTACAGAACTTCTCCAATCTGTGAGTTAAAACCTTTCACCAGTTTCAGAAAATCCTTAGCTCTCACTTTCTGAGTGTTGTTTTTCTCCTGCTTCCTGTCCCCACCTGCCTGGGCTCCCGTTTTACCTGTTTCAGACCCTTTTGCTGTCCCCAGACGTCAGTGTCCCCGCTCTCCCTTCCTTCTGGACTCGTGGCTGGACAGTCACCACCGCTCGGTTTTGGATTCACTAATCTCGGCAGGAAAACCAAGAGGTTCTTTAATGTTAAAAATACCAGACTTGACTATGGGAGGAAACCTGTGAGTCCCCTGGGGGCTTGCACGGGGCCTCTGGTCCTTGGAGGGGGCCTGGCTCCCTTCCCTTGTCCTCGTGAGGTGCCTCCCGCGCCACCGGGAGTCTGGCAGCGCGCCGTCACGTCTGGGGTTGCTGTTCGACCCCGTCTCTCAGCCCAGGGCCCGTCCGCTCGCACCTGCTCTCCGTCTTTCCGTTAAGTCCTTCAGCAGGCTCAGCACGGCTCTTTTAAATGAAGTTTTTATTTTCAATCAGTTTTACATTTCAGATATATTTTTTTCACTTCCAAAATGCCTGTGTGGCTCTTCTATAAATATATAATAGTAATTCATAATTTTATAAATTATATATATATATATTTGGCCTTGCCCAAGGCTTGCAGAGGTCCCCCAGCCGGGAATCAAACCCACGCCACGCAGTGACCCCAGCTGCAGCAATAACAATGCCAGGTCCTTATCTTACTGAATCACCAGGGACCTCCTCTGTTCTGTGTTTAGTCGTGGCTCCTTTGTGTGGACAGATGCTAGGTCTCTGCTGGAATTTCCCGTCTCTCTTCCTCTTACTCTATCATCATGTCTTACGCTGGGGTCGTGGCTTTTACTGTGTGACCGACGGCGTGTCTAAGTCTGTAGCGGAACGTGGAGACTGAAGACAGGGTCGTTTGCGCCTCGCAGGCCCGGTGCCCCCTCTGACGGGCAAAGTAAAGGTGGGTCACCTGGCTCACCAGCCAGGGCTCCAGCCGACCGAGCCTGCCTGGCAGCTTCAGCTGGACTCTGGCCTCTGCTTCCAAGTGCCCCAGGGGGAGAGCTGGACTGGCTGTCCCAGGCCAGCCCCCTGACAGCGCTCAGCACGTGACATGGCACCGGCTGAGCGCCCGGTGGCTCCAGGCACCCCCTGCCTCTCCCCCTGCCCAGTCTGGAGCCTCCAGCGGCCTCCGTGCGGTGGGGTGTGTGCTGGGGGGGGTCTCCCAGTTGCTGCAGGACCCGAAGCTCCTGCTATTTCTGCCGGGAAGTTAAACCCACTTTTAAATCACTGCCCTAAGAGTGGCCCTTGAAGACAGGAGCGGGTGGGCGTCGAGGACTGTTGGCTGTGTTGGAGAAACGCAGTGAGTGGAGCCGTTCAATGCTGGCAGGCGCGCCCTGGTGGCTGCTACGCTTGGTTCTGTCCCTCCTCTCTTTAGACCCATGTGTGTGGTGCTGGTTTGGCCTTCATTCCGTTTGTCCCCGTTAACTCGAAGCTCCCTCCGCCCTGCGTTCTGGCAGCATCGCGGCCCCTCAGCCGGCCCTTCCGTCGCCGCTCCGCCGCCCCACGTGTGGCCCTGCCCGTGTTGTCATCCGACTGCCCTACGTCTGAGGCCGTGTGACCCTCTCTGGCTCAGAAGGCAGCCACCCATGTCACCTGGGGCCCCTGGGTGACAGGGCTCAGAGGGCTGGTTCTCCCTCATGTGCCCTGTGCCTCTTGCCTGCTCTGGGTCCCGGTCCCCCGCGTGCCCTCTGTGGCAGGTGCCGTGCCCTCCTCCAGGGCTGCCTCCGCGAGGCTCAGCCCAGAAGCCAGCACAGCGCACTTACGCCGTGCACCCTGGCTGTTTGTGCGACGGCCTGCCCAGCGAATGTGCCCAGCTCCGCTGCAACAGCCCAGGATGAGCCAGTACGAGAGGGTCTCCCCGTGGCCAGCGGGGCTGACGTCCCCTCCGGGCCTGTCTCCTGCCCCGGGCGGGCACTGGCCACGTGGGGCGGCCTCCGGACGGACGCCAGCGTGCTGACTCCAGCCCCCGCTCTCCGGAGACGAAGTGTCTGTCTGTCCTCACAGGGGCCTCGTCACTGGCCCTGCCCGGGAGCCGCGGGCCCCTGCCGCAGGCGCTGGTCTCCCCCATTCAGGACCTGTGTCTGCCCCTCCTCCGTCCCCCTGTCCCCCCCCACCCCGTCGGCGGCCTGGCCCTGTGCGTGGCCGTTGCGGCTCAGTCCCGTCCTTAGTTCACCACCTCCAGGCGTTCTCCTGGACTGTCTTCTCCGTTTTTCATCTGTGTCGCACGTGACTCTGCTCCCAATTGGCTCGTTCCTGAAGTCCCCTGGGAGGGCCCCCGTGTGCAGCCCTGGAGGTCTGGTGGGTGCCCAGGGCCTGGTCCTCCTCCCGTGGCCTCCGGGTCTCCTGCCGGGGTGTTGGCCCCGAGACAGGGTGGGTCAGGCCGCCAGTGATGGGCAGTGACCGGCCCCCACCCCCGTGCGGCGCCTGCAGAAAGTGCTGGGCCTGGCCGGTTTCCTGGTGTTTCCCAGCCTCAGGGTTGTGGCCTCAAGCAGCTTCTCAGCTTCTTGGGGAGTGGGGGGCGGGAGGCGGGAGTCAGGGTTAGACCGGGGATCCTGGGCTGTTGTCCCCGACCCGGAGGGAGCAAGCACCACCTGATTTCTCGTCCAGGGGCCCCAGAGAACCCAAAGGCCACTGTCCCTGGCTGCCAGCCCCCGTCTGACTTGGGTCAGGGGAGCCCAGGGCCGTGGCCTCCGTCCCCAGACGCCCCCTCCTCTTCCACGGGCGGTTTGTCTCTTTCTTCTCCGCCTCACCCGAGAACAGGCTGTTGGGACCGTCCTGATTCCATCACACACAAGTGCCTGTTCCTGCTCCCCTTTCACTAATTCCGACCCGGCCCGAGGGACCCACCTGGACCCCTACTCGGCGGGCGCTTGCACTGTGGGGGGGGGGGGGTTGGGGCCTGTCCTAGCGCAGCGCGGCTCCTCGGCCAGACTGGGGGTGTCTAGGGTCCAGACTGGGGGTGTCTAGGGTGGGTGGGGGTGGCCCCGTCACTGTCCCCTGTCTCCCCGGGTGGGTGGGGGTAGCCCCGTCACTGTCCCCCGTCTCCCCCGCCCTCCTCTCTCCTGCTTTGTCCTCTCTCCCCCCTTGACTGAAAGGGAGCATCTCGCAGCCTGACTGCCCAGAGCCACACTCCTGGGGAGGGAGAGTTCAGCAGGAAGAACCCCGAGAAAGGCCCACCCCCTGGGGGGCAGAGACTGTGCTGGGGGCAGGGGCTGGCCTGCGCACAATTATGGGGGTGCCCCCACCTGCTCCAGGTGTCAGCTGTGAGCTGCAGGCAACGCCTCGGGCAGGGCTCGGCCCAGGCACACGGCCCCGCGGGGCTGCACGGCCGGGCCTGGACCCTCCTCGTCTGCAGCCCAGCAGCTGCCCTGGCCAGCACCTCGCACCTCAACCGGACACCTGCATCCTCCTCAGAAGCCACAAGCGGGGGTTCCTGAGTCTTGGGCCGGAAACGAGTTCCAGGATGGGACGGTCAGCACCGCCAGTGGCCCCAGCCCCTTCTTCTCCCACAAGCTGCCTGCAAACAGTCAAGCCCAGAGCTGCGCCACCCCCCACCGGCCAGCCCAGGGGCGCCACCCCGTTGGGTCCTCCGCTTCTCAGAAGGTCAGCCGGCGCAGGGGTTGGGGGGACGCCTTGCCTGTAGGGAGGCTTAGAGGGCGGGGCGGGCCCCCCACAGGCCCAAGGGAGGCAGCAGCCTGTCCTCGGGGCCTCTGCCTCCTCGGGGCAGGGAGCCTGGTGCTCAGGGAGGGAGCAGGGCCCGCGGGGCTTGGGACTGCGCGCGTTGCTGCATGTGTCCAGCCCGCAGGGCCCAGTGCAGTGTCGTCAGGGGGCACAGCTGGTGGTGGGCTCCGGGCAGCCGGAGGCCCGAGGAGGGCAGGGCTCGGGGGCAGCACCTGCAGTAGGAAGGCTTCGGCCTCCATTTCTGCCTGGGTGGTGCTGAAACGTAGGAAGCAACTCTGGGCCTCCCACCCCGGGGGTGGAGGGTTGCCCCCCAGACCTGTGTCCCCTGTTCCCCCTGGGCCTAGGTCCCCCGTGCCCCTCCAGGCCTGAGTTCCCCATGCTCCCTGGGCTTGGGTCTCCTGTGTCCGCCGGGGCCTGAGCCCTCCACCTCCATCCTGGGTTAGGGTTGGGGGAACCTGGAGCACAGGGTCCCCCAGGCCTCAGCTGGCACTTGGGTGAGACCTGAGGCCTGCCCCAGCCCCTGTGTTTGGTGGGACAGGCTCTGGGAGGTGGGGGTGGGCTGCTCCCTGGACTCAGCCTCCCTGGCCCTCCGGGCGCAGCTCAGGATGGGGAGGCCACCAGACTCTCTGAGCCTCTGCCGCCCGGCCAGCTGCTGTCCCCCCAGAGCCTCACCCCCCGAGTTATTTAAAGACATATTCAGTGCCTGTAAGGCTTGCGGGGCTGAGCCCCACCCCCAATGCTGGGCCCAGCACGAGCCAGTGGGCAGGGGACAGCGCTGATGGTGAGGACACACCTCCTTTTCCGTGCCTTGTGGCCTGTACGTCGGAGCTTCTTGGGCACGTTTCCACGGGGAGCAGCAGCCCTGGGACTGGAACCGGCTCCAGGCTGCTGTGCACACTGCCACTCCATGCAGGTGGCGAATGGAAAAAATACACGACCTGAAAGTTGGGGTCTGTGTTTTATTTGGTGGACAAAACTGAGGCCGTAAGCACAGGACAGAGCACCTCAGATCGCTCTCAGAGACGGTGCCTGACAGGGACGTGGGGAGCCAGGACATACAGGAGTTTTTGCAACAAAGATTGGGAGGTCAGAACACCGGAAAATTACCGCTAATTCGAGAAAATCAGACGTCCGGGTGAAGGAGTTTAGTGCTTTTCTGCGCACTGGGAGACGCGAGCTCGGGCCGCACTGAAACCATTCCTTGGATGCACCCCTCACCCTCCAGGGCCAGCATCCTGTCCTGCTCGTCCAGGTCCCCTTCGCGGCGCAGCCGTGGGTCCCCGGTGGGCATCAGGTCTCCATCCTGTGCGGCTCTGGTTCGCCGCGGGCCATGACGCCGCGGCTTGGTGGCTACAGTATCCTTTGTTTCCTGGTTCAGGAGGAGGGCTGTGCAGTCACACGGGGCTTCACGGGACACTGCCGTCCTCCCCAGCCTCGCCTCTTACAGGACGGATGAATTTGGGGGAGGATTCGTCCGTCCCCAGCTCTGGGACATCAAGGAGGGAGCGCAAGCCGGGTGCCGTGAGGGACCGGGGCAGCCGCAGCCCTGGCCAGCCTTGCAGGGTGCGTCACAAACACCTGCATTTCTCAGTGACCTGGCCCTGTCTTGATACGCGCTCTTTGTCCCTCCAGCAAGGAGCTCAGGCTCGTCTTGAGGAGGAACCAGCCGGCTGGTTCAGAAAAAGAAGGGCTACGGATTAACTGTTTCGAAACGAAAGCAGTCGTTTGAGGAAGAGCTCCAGCCTGGAAACCTTCTGCTTCAGATGCCCGCGACCTCCGGCCTCTCGGTTCTGGGTCCGGGGGGCTCGGGGTCGCTGTGGAGAGCCTCCCTGCCCGTGGGGGCTACCTCACTCCTCGCCAAGGATGCGGAGGGTACAGGTTCCGGGGCGGGTGGGCTCCCGGGAGGCTCTCTAGGAAGCACCAGGGCCCTCCAGTGTCCCCATGGCCAGGCTCAGTGCTAGCGGGGCCGATGCTGCACAGGAGACAGCCAGCTCTGGGGGGGTCTGAGATGACGTGGTGACGCTGGTGCGCACACCGAGGTGCTGGGAGTTGGGCTCCCCCGCCCCGCGCCAAGTTCACACAGCAGGACTCCCGCGGTCTGGCCCCGTGCCAGCTCCGGACGCCTCTCTGCAGAACATCCAACAAGCCCTGTAAGGCTCATTCTTAGCCGGGCCAGCGAGATGCCACAGTCACCTCGTAATCCCCCTGGCAGAGGCTGAGGCTCCAGAGCTGACCCTGTGGCGTGGTCACACAGAACAGTCAGTCTTGCAGACCCGGGGCTTCTGACAGGGTCTGTGGCCGGCAGGCAAAGCAGGACCACCACGAGGGCTGTGCGCCGGCTCCAGCCTCCGGGAGCCCAGTCAGCGCGGGCACCACACTCGGCCCTGGACCTGGGGCGGCTGAGCACGTGTAAGTGGGTGCTTGGTGAGATCAGCACCCTGGCCTGGGCCCCAGTTTCCTCCTGCTAGCAGCTGGGGGGCTTGAGACGGGCCCCGAGGTGGCCTGGCCCGAGCACCCCAGCTCTCACCCTTTTTGCTCTGGGCACTGGCTCTGGAGAAGCCGGGATTTCTGCCCCACGGCTCTGGCCTGAAGCCCCTCGCCCCGACCCAGCACCCTCGCTTCCAGCTCAGAGGCACCTCTCTCTGGGGCTGCAAAAGGTCCGCCTGCCAGGCTGCTCAGGTGAGCTCCGCGGAAGGAAGTGAGGCAGGCCCAGGCCTGGGGACGGGCGGGGTGGGACAGCGGCTGCCGCCAGGCAGACCCGGAGCAGGCTGGCGACTGCGGCAGCTCGCCTTCCGGTCAGAGCCAGGCCTCTGGGAGCCTCCAAGTCAGAGGACGACAAAGGCATAATTACGTTCGCGGCGCCGGGCGGGCTCCGTGCACTCTCCCGTGGGTGAGGGCCCGAAGGTAGGAGGGACACTGAGCTGGGACATCCTCCTGTGCCCTCCATGCCGACCCCCTGCCCAGGCAGCTCTGGTCACCCTGCTAGTGCCCTGCATGGGCCAGGCCAAGGTCCCGGTGCTGGGTAGGCCTGGCAGTGGCCACGATGCCAGCAGCCAGGGGAGGGCTTTAGGGCCGAAGTCCAGAGACCTAGGGAGAAGCCCACATTCCTCCTGGCCCTGCCAGTGGGCAGCTCTCAGCGGGCAGGCCTGCGGGGGCCGCACCAGGAGCGGCACCAGGTCGGGAAGGGGGAGGCAGCTGGTGGGGGCGAAGTGCCCAGGCTCCTCTGTGGTCCCTTTAGTCAGGGAGTCTGGAAACTCCCCAGGCCTCCCGGAAGGGGAGGCCCCGGGAGCAGGGGTGGGGCCGGGCTGGGAGTGGGCGGGCCGCCGGGTGGGGTCCCGAACTTCCACCCCGTGAGATGCAAATCCACCTCCTGTCAGCTGACTCCTCTGCCGCTTGGCTAGCTCCTTGAGCAGGGGTTTAAAAACGGCTTCCGGGCAGGGATCTGCTGTCCAGTGCCGGTCGCCACGCGCCGTCCGGAACAAACCGCAGTGGGCGAGAGCTGAGAAGGTGTCCCCATGCGTGCGTGGCCAAGTGACTGCTGTGCGCCAGAAATCAGCACGGCACCGTGAGCCAACTGTGTCTCAGTACATTAAAGATTTTAAAAGGGGTTTCCAAGTTCACTTACAGAGTTTGAGACACACAGCAGGTTGGGGCCCGGTTCTCCCCCCTGGGCTCTGACAGACCTCGGGAGCTGCAGGGTGGTCCCTACGCCCCTGCCACACACACCCGCACCCCCCCAGAGCCCAGCGGGTCCTCAGTGTCTGTCCTCCCACCCAAACTGGTCCTGCCGACACCTGGGAGCCGCCCGGAGGACCCCCTCCCTCACCTCAGCCCCGGCACCTTTCAGAGGCCCCCTCCAGCACCCCCACCCCCACCTCTCCCGTCCTGCCAGCAAACAGACGTTGCCGCCCAAGTGGCCTTGTGGGGGCCCTTCTCCCTGGTGGACGGCCCCCTCTGCACACAGTCCCCTGTGTGGACACCCCAGCTCGCTAGTCCCGGTGCTGAGTGCCCCGTGCCCAGGAAGAGTGGTGCCCGGCAGGCATCTCCAGCAGGCTGGCACCCCGGCCGAGCTGGTGGGCAGGCTCTGACCAGTCCCCCACCAGGGGTCCCTGTTGCCTGGCCTTTCTGCTCCAAAGTCAGCCTGACAGAGCTCGGTAGAGTTGAGGCTGCCAAGGCCTGGAGGTGCAGACAGCAGCCAGGCCCCTCTGAGGTCCCGCAGTCACAGGGAGGGCCGGCCGAGCCTGGAGAGGTGGCCGAGTCCCTTGCTCAAGCCCTGCCGGTGGGGTCCCTCTCTGCGGGGCATGGGGGCTGGCGTCTGCGGTAACTCGGGCCTCGCGGAGGACAGACAGGCGTCCCCTCCCTCTCGGCCTACCCCAGGGCTGCTTGGGCCCAGACTCTGACGCCCCCAGCCAGGCACAATGCGGTGTGGGGGCGGCGAGGCGCTGCGAGGCCCCGTGGGGCGCCCGGCTCCGCCCGGGCTCCTCTGGGTCGGCTCCCCGCGCCGCGCGGCCGCCGGAGGGCAAGGCCGAGCGGCGCCGAGGCGGCCCCAGTGTCCGCGGCGGCGCCAGGGGTGGCGGCCGCGGCTCAGGTCCGAGCCGGGCGGGCTCTTGCCGGCTTGTAGGGCGGGGCCGGTCGTTGGCGGCGTCCGAGTCGTCAGGACAACCGGCCGCCCGCGAGTCTCCGGCGCCCAGTCCAGCGCAGCGAGGCCGGCGTAGGGGGCCGGGCCGGGCGGCGCTCAGGGCAAGATCGCCGCAACTGGCTGGGCCCTGCGGGCGGCCCGAGCGGGTCCCGAGCCCCGTGGGGGACGCGCAAGTGCCCGGGAAGGTCGCGAGCTTGTCCCGGCGTTAGGCCCCCGCGGCGGCTCCGCGCCTCCCACGACCCCCGCCCGCCGCCGGGCTGCTCCCTTCCATTGTCCACTGGCCGTGCGGCGCCCCAACCCCTCCGGCTGCGGCGGGGTCGCAAGGAACCTGCCCTTTCCCGGGCGCCCCGGGGACACGCGACCGAGATTGCGGACCGCATAGCCCTCCCCAGCCCCGCGCGGGCGGCCCAGGGCCGGGCGCGCGCGCTCTCGTCGCCAGGGGGTCGCTGAGCCCGCGGGGGTCGTCAAGTGCCCCCCGTGCGGCGAAGGCGAGACCGGGCCGCGCGGCGCGCCCGCTGGTGTCCCCTCGGCGCCCGCGTCTCCTCCGCCCGGCCTGCCGGGTTTCCTGCTCGCGCCACCGGGACTTCCTCCCCGCGGTGACCCGGTGGCCACTCGGCGCCAGACCCAGAGGCGAGGAACCCGGAGGGGCGATGGCGACGGAGGGAGGGCCGCGGCCGGGGAGAGGGGAGAGTCAGGCCTCCGGGGGCCGGGAGGGGCGGGCCACCCAGCTGGGCCCCCGGCCGCGGAGGAGGGGTCCCCGGGGCCGGGGCAGCTCTCCGGCGCCGGCTCTGCGGTGCTTCCCGCGGGCGCCCGCGGCCCGCGTAGCCGGGGGTGGAGCGCAGCCCTGCCCGGTCCGGCCCCGTCCTGCCCCGTCGCGGTGGCGCTCCGCACTGCGTCTCACGCCGGGCGTGGAGGCCGCACGGCCCGGCGCGTCTGTGGGCGCCGGTGGCCCGCGCGCCCCTCCCCGCGCCCCGGGCCCGCTCGCGGAGGCCGCCCCGAGCGGAGCTTTGTGACGTCAGGCGGCCGGCGGGCGGCGTCACGCGCGGGGCTGACCCGGCGCGGGGCGGGGGCCGGGCCGGGACGCGGAGCATGGAGCCGCGGGTCGGCTGCCGGCTGCCCGTGCGGGTGGAGCAGGTAGTCAACGGCGCGCTGCTGGTCACCGTGAGCTGCGGCGAGCGCAGCTTCGCCGGGATCCTGCTGGACTGCACGAAAAAGTGAGCGGGGGCGAGGGCGCCGGCCGTGGGACACCCCCGGAGTCCCCCGGGGACCCCCCCTCCCCGCTGGCCCGGGGCCGGGACCGGCTCCAGGGCGGGGCGGCGCGGCGCTGGCGCCCGCTTTCGGTTTCCCCAGCAGCCCCGGTTTCGGGGTGCGCGAGTGCGGCCGCAGCTCGGGGGGCAGAAGTGGTGCTCAAAGTCGTCGCGACTTTTCGGGCGGGGGACCGGCCGGCCGGGCGCGGAGCGGCGGTGGGCGCCGAGCCGGAGCCTGGGCGCAGCGCCCAGCGCCGCGCCTCCCAGCTCCCAACTCCGCAGGTCTGCCATAATTAACGCACTTTTCTTTGTTCAGACGCACTGTTGAATCCGGCTGTCTTCGGAATTGTCATCGGTTGGGGTGGGGGGAGCGGGTTCAGATGCGCGGCCGCACTTGCCCAGTCAGTTGCGCGTGGGGGCGGAGTGTCTAAGGTCAGGGGGCCCCTGGGGCTCCCGGGAAGAATGGGGGCCGAGGCTTAGCTTGGTGGCCCGCAGCGGTGTTCAGAGGCGGGATTTAAAAACACAGTTTCAGTTTGAGAAGCCCTCGGTGGAGCAGAAATGAAAAGGTACAAGTTGCAGAGCTGCAGGGTGCGCCCCACGGGAGCCAGGTTTCTCCAGTGCAGGGGTCCCTCCCTGCAGCCAGGGCACAAATCCATCCTGAGAGGCACCTGTGCTCCCGCTGCAGGGATTCCTGCAGCGGGAAAGAGTCTCCTGGATACAGTGTCACATGGTGGTGAGCTGTCGCCCAGATAAATGATTAGGCATTAATCAGACACTAATGTGTCCTAGCTGTGCCTGGGCCTTATTTTGAACCGGTTTTCTTTGCAAAGGCCCAACTTTTCCCCTCAGTGGAGCCCAGATTTTGTACCGGCGGCGTGGATGTGGCAGGCACCCTGCTGGCGTTATCTCTTCATTAGATGTGCAGAGCCATTTATGTACAGGTCATGTGACTTAACATACGGCCTTCCAGGTGGCTGTCGCCCTGCTCCTCCTTGGCCACTGCAGAGGGTGTTTGGTGGGATGGAGTGACCCTCTGGGGCTGCAGGAAGCTGCCAGGCCTGTGCCCTGAGGGGACCCCAGCCATGACAGCCACCACTTCCTCCCTCAGGTAGGCCAGGCCCGGGCCGGGGCCGGGCGGGCTGTCCTCCTGCTCTCCGCCGCAGCCTGGCTGGCCTTTCCTCCTCGGAGAGCAGCGCTTGCAGGAGAGGCCTCTTCTCCGCCGGTCTCTGGGCTCCTGCCTCAGGGCACGGCAGGCTGCAGCCTGGGGGTGTCAGCCAAGGCGCAGGCTCCTTGCTCCCTGCCTCCCACCTGGGCTTCCATCCCTGAGGCCCGTGCACAGCCTGGTTTGGAATGGACGCTCCCCTGCCCGTCTCCCACCCTGGGGAAAGGACAGGCTCTGCTGAGATCCCAGCATGGGACCTGGGAGCTGTAGGCCTTGTGGGCGTCAATCCTACCGTGGCCACATTAGGCTGTAACTGGAGCCGCCCACGGCACCAGGAGCTGGGCCTGGGGGGGGGTGGGTGCCAGCTCTGCTCAGCAGCACCTCTTTTTGACTTGAGTTGCCCCCCCATCCCTGCAGAGAATCTGCGGGTCAGCCTGGCCTCTGCCCAGCCCTCCAGGTGCCCAGGGCCCCTGCCTCTCCTCCGTGGTCACCTTCAGCCTCACCCCGATCCCGGCTTCCTGCAGTAACATCGTGCTCGTGTTTGCGGCCTGCTTCTTGGGCAGGGTCCAGGGCCCGCTCGAAGCTGGCCCGGGCGTTCCTGGCGGAGGGGGTCCAGCCAAAGGCCTCGGGGTCGGCAGCCCCGAGCCCCCTCCCCGGGGCCAGTTTCTCCTGGGCACCCCCTCCCCTCCCCCAAGTCAGGGCGGCAGGGCTGGTCAGCGAGGCCCGTCCTGTGCCGCGTGGACACTGCAGGGAAGAGCAGCCGGCGCCCCGATGGCAGGCAGCTGCCCCTCTCTTGGAGCCTGCGGGTCCCAGGCTGGCGAGCGGGTGCCCGCACTGCTGCAGCCGGCCATGTGCCAGTGACTGGCCTGGGTCAGCACTTCTCCAGGGCCAGGGCAGGCCCGGGGCCTGGGGGAGCAGAGCAGCCCCCCGGGAGGACTGCAGGTTCCCAGGTTCTCTCCTGGAGCCCGGCCGTCCCCCACTAGCGTTAGCTGTTGGTCATGGGGCGGCGCCCCTCCCTTGGTGCCCCAGGAGGCCAGGCTGAGGTCCTAGCTGCTGTGTGAGCTGAAGCAAGAGCCTGGGCTGCTCCAAATGCCTGCTGGCCTTGCACCGGGTACATTCATTGAGTACCTACTGGGGACTAGGACTCTGAGTGCCTGCTGGCGCCTCCACTACATACATTCACTGAGCACCTACTGTGTGCCAGGAAGTGGCCTGAGTCCCAGGCGTACTGCTGCTGAGAATGGCCCTCAGCCTCCCTGCCGGGCGGTGGTTTCTTCTGACCCGCAGCGGTGCCAGTGGCCTAGGCCTGCTCTGACCCCACGGCTGCTTCCCTCCAGGCCAGGGTGCCAGGCCGGTGTGGGCACTGTTTTGTGGGTGATTTGGGGACACATCTCTGCTCGAGGACCTCAGGGGGTGTACCCCTGGCTTAGGGGTGGCCCAAAGACAGCAGAGGGATGGCCTCACAGACAGTGGGCATGAGGGCTGGCCAACCCCAAACCTCTGGCCTTGACCCCTAAGCTGGTGTTTCCCGAACTTCCCCACTGTGAGTCACCCAGGGCGCCGCTGGCACACAGGACTCCCGGGCCCCTGGGTTTGGGCCTTTGTGACCCATTCCTCACCCTTGAGGTGTGGGGGTGCGGGGGGGCTGCACCTCTGGAGACTCAGCCAGCCAGGAATCCCAGCCGCCGCCTGTCCCCGGCCAGGAGAGCTCCCCTGCTCCGTTCCGGGCACAGCCCAGCCCGTGGAGGCTTGGCACCTGGGCCAGACCCCGCTGGCTCTTCCCCTCTGCCCCCAGGAAGCTAGAGGGACCGTGAGAGCTGCCCATTGCACTGTAGGGTGGCACAACATTCCGCCAGTGGGCTGATGCCACGCAAGGAGACCTGCCCGAAGGAGGGGGAGGGGTGTGAGGGCTGGAGGCCTGGCTTGTACTCCTGGGGGTCCCCTCAGAGGGCTAGAGAGGGACGCGGTCGTGGAGTGTGTCATGATGTTGCTGACGGTCCTTAAACCTTTGACTCAGGACTCTGAGGGCAGCTGTGACAGCATGGCCCACGCTCTCTGAGACCCTGGCTTGGTATCTGTGGGGAGGGCAGGGTCCCACACATGGCCCACCCTGCCTTTCCTGCTTCAGGGGGCTCCAGCCCTTGGCTGGCTGTCTGCAGGACTGAGGGACAAAGAAACTGCCACTTACTTCCTAAACTCTGGGGTGTATGGCCTGGCCACAGGGCGGGCCTTGCTAGCAGCACTCCGGCCAGTCTTGGGGCTGCTGGGGGTTTCCGAAGGCAACTGGCTCCGGGCCCAGCCTCTGGGATGTCTCCGGTCCCCGCACCACGGTCCTTGCACCTCTTTGCGGGAACCGGGGTGGCTCTTCCCCTGGAAGGGAGGTCCGGGGCAGGCGGAGGCCTGGCTGGGGTCAGAGGCCGCCCTTGGGCACCAGAGACCCTCGGCTCCGGGCCTGTAGAACGAGGAGGCCCGACTCTCTAGCGGGTGGCGGGGCCGCGCTCCTGGCTGTGGGCCCACCCCGCCGGCTCCCTGGGGTGTTGCCGGGCTGGACGCACTGGTGAGCCCCAGGGATGTGGTGAGCTGAGGCCTGGCCCCCAGTGTCCCACGGAGGCCCCTGTGTCCAGGCTGGTAGCCGGGTCCTCACCTGGGCAGAGCAGTCGGTGCCTCGGGGAGTCTGTCTCCTGTCCCCTTGGGGACAGAACTGTTTTGCTTTGAGTCTGAGCCCCGTTAAAGCTGAGGGCCGGAGCTCCCACGGGAAGTCCTCATCCCTGGCTGGGTCCCCAGCCCCCCGAAAGCTCAGCTCACCTGCGCCCCCCCCCCCGCCCCGGCCCCTTAAGGACGCAGCACGGAACTTTGCTGTGGAGCCCAGTTGGTTTTCCATCTGGGAATGTGGGCCAGCCTGGCACCCCCAGACGGGGCTGGGCCAGGCCCCGCCCCCCGTGTCACCCTAGTCCCCAGGGCTCCTCTCTGTGCTGCTTCTCTCCACCCTTGGGTGGGGCCTACTCGGGGAGCCTGGTGAGCACAGCAGAGGGGGACAGTGGGCCTGGAGGCCGCCTCTCTGGCCTCAGGGCCACCGCAGCCCTCTGCCTGGCAAGGCCCTGCAGCAGCCCCAGTGGGGCCCTGTCCTATAGGGACAGCCTGGCCTCACGAGGCCCACCCACAGGCCACAGCAGTGCCAGGCCTTGTGCCCCACCTGGGACAGGTCGCTGAGGTCCTTCCCAGAGAGAGCTGCCTGTGCTGGTGGCCCCTCCACGCCCGGAGGCAGCGGATCTAGGACACGAACCTGGCTCCCTGACCTGCTGGGCCGCTGGTCTCCCGCAGCCTCACTGCCCATCCGAGAAGTGCGACTGCGGTGATGGGCGCCTCCGGGGCCGTTGGCCTGCGGCCAGGAGCCGGAGGTCCTGCTGGTTCTGTTTACCCGCCCGGCAGGCATGGGTGTGGCCTGGGCAGGGCGGTCCCTCTGGGAAGGAAGTGCCAGAGTCACAGGGCCTGCGGGATAGTCTGCAGCCTGCGGCCCCGGGACTGGAGGGCCTGATGGGCACAGGCCTACCCGGGGCCCCACCGCAGGACTCCGACCACGGCCAGTGTCTCTCGTCCTAAACTCAAAGCGGCCCCCGAGGGGCGTGTGGGTGAACGGGGCAGGAGCCTCCCTCGGGCCCCAGCTGGGCTGAGCTTTGGGGGCTGCTGGAAGGGGCTGCTCGGGGGCCCTGGGTCCCAGCGGGCACTGCGGGCTGTGTGGGCAGTAAGGGGGGTATGGGGGCGGGGCCCGAGGAGGGAAGACGGGCTGGGTCCTCGTGGGGTGACAGCTCGAGGGCAGCGGGTGTCCTGGTGACCCCCAGTGCACAGCCGAGGTCGCCGTGATCCTGGGCAGCAGGTAGACTCAGGGGAGGCCTTGAGACAACCTTCCAGACGAGTGGCCTCCCCGGACCGTGGAATTCCCTGGTCGTTAGGACCTACTGGCGTGTAACTCTCGCGGTTGGCCCTGCAGGCGCCCTGGTCTGTGGCCCCCGGTGCCCGTGTGCACATGCGTGTGGGTGCCCTGTGCGTGCACGAGCCTGGACCTGTTTGTGGAACCTCAGCCTGTTCTGAGTGCCCAGGGGCTTGTTAAGGGGACGAGCCCGGCGCCAGTGCCAGTGTGGGGTCCGGCCCTGCTTGGACGCCTGCGGCTCTCCTGAGGGTTGGTGACCACCAGCCCGACATGACCCCGGCTGGGGACTTGTCTCCCACGCCTGGACTCGGGCAGGTTTTTTTCTGTACGGACTGGACGGTAACAGTCTCGGGCCTGGTGGCCACGCGGCGCCTGTCCCGCGCACCCAGCAAAGCCCAGGGGCAGTCTGCGGCCGCCAGGCGCGCCGTGTGCCAGCCGCACCTGACTTACCCGAACTGCTGGTGGCTTCTTGGCTGGTGGGCCGTGGGGGGGCGGGCTCTGTGCCCAGAGCCTAGCCTGGGACCCCTTTCCCACCACTGTTCCCCTGAAAGTCTCCGCCCAGCCTGGTGTGGGTCACGCCTGCCTCGTGAGGCGGCTGCAGGGGCCCGGCGGTAAGATCTGCCAGCACGTGGCCACCACTTACCACGATGACTCTGCGGTGGTCCCACTGTCAGTCGGCTGGGACGTGGGGGCCTGTGGCTAGGGGACTGCAGGGGGTGCCAGTGGGTTGGGGTTGGCCTGGTCCTCGGGGAGACGGGCCGTGAAGAGTCACAGGTCCATCAGGTGACGGGCGGGGACTGCCTGGCTGCCTCCACCCAGAGCAGAACGCCACCTCGCGGGGAGCCAGGTTCCCTCCGCTGGCCCATGGCTGGATGCTCCCCCCAGGCTGGTCCTGTGCCACCCCCTCCCCCCTTTCCGTACCACCCCCTCCCTCAGTCCAGGTTCCGGGTTCCTGGTCCGAATTCTCTGGGGCCAAGCAGAGGGTGGGTGGTCATGGCTCTGTCTGCCGGACCCTCTGGCCACTGAAGAGAACTCGAACCCCTCCCTGACCCTGAAGCTCCACCCAGGAGGACTTTGGGTTCCCTGGAGTTGGGCCTAAATGCAGGGAATTTGACTTGACGGGAAAAAGAAGAAAGTGAGTTTTCATGATTTGGGGGCTTCTACCAGTGATTTTTGATTTTTTTTTTTTTTTTTTTTTTGCTTTTTAGGGCTGCACCTACAGTGTATGGAGATTCCCAGACTAGGGGTCGAATCGGAGCTACAGCTTCCGGCCTACACCACAGCCACAGCAACGCCAGATCCGAGCCGCGTCTGCAGCCTACACCACAGCTCATGGCAATGCTGATCCTTAACTCACTGAGCAAGGCCAGGGATCGAACCTGCAACCCTAGTCGGATTCATTTCTGCTGCACCACGACAGGAACTCCTACCAGTCATTTTTTTTTTTTTTTTTTGTCTTTTTGCCTTTATGTAGAGCCGCACCTGCGGCATATGGAAGTTCCCAGGCTAGGGGTCTAACAGGAGCTATAACTGCCGGCCTTCACCACAGCCACAGCAACGCGGGACCCGACTCGCGTCTGCAACCTACACCATAGCTCACAACAACGCTGGATCCTCAACCCACTGAGCAAGGCCAGGGATCGAACCCACAACCTCATGGTTCTTAGTCGGATTCGTTAACCACTGAGCTACAACGGGAACTCCTCCTACCGGTGATCTTGAATTGAACAAAAACTGGGTGGCGTTTCCACAACAGACGTGCACTCCCACATGGGACCCTTGGGGCGGTGCCAGCCCCTGTGGCCACTGTGCCTCCCCGCGCCCCCACGCAGCCCCCCCGCCCGGCTCTGCATTCCGAGCGACTCAGGTAACCTGCAGGCCACTCCCGTGTCCCTGAGTGCCTGTCCCCTGGAGGGTCGGGGAGCCCAGGGCACCTGCCGGAGCCGGTCCGCCCCGCGTGAGCCGCCCCAGGTTCTCGTGGAGAACAGCAGATGCCGAACTCATCCGGAGACTGAGACAGCGCAGCTCGGTCCACGTGGCTGCTCTGTTGAAATTACAGCCACAGGGAGAGCCTCGGGTACAACATCCTGAATCTCGTTCCTCTTGGCTAAGAGTCTGGTTTTGTGCTAAAAATGAAAACCAACAGCTTTTAACTAAAGCAGCATCGCAAATTAAATTGTGTCTATGAATTACGTGTGTCACTGTTGAACGGTGCAGGCTGGGCTTGGTTTTCCTTCCTCGGGACCTGTGTGTTCCTGCTGCGTGGGGACGGCCCCTCGACTAGAAAGGGCTTTGGAAGTTCCCAGCCCAGGGCCTGGGGGGACCATTTGCTAGAGGGGCACTGCCACCGAGCTTTGACAGCGGATCCCCGAAGCCATTCAATGGCAGGACATCTGAGTGGAGGCTGCTGGCCCCATGCTTTCCAGGCACGGGGTCCTGGCTGGGGACCCCTGGGGAGGTGGGCCTCCCGCCTCCTCTGGCCCCTTCCTGGCGTCGCGTGGTCTTACTGGTGCCGCCTGGCCGAGCTGGTCCTGGAGCTGGTCCCGAGCGAAGGGGCTGGGACGCCAGGCAGGAGGGGTGGTCCTTCCAGTTGGGGTGGGCAGGGTCAGCCTGGGCGACACCCTCACCGGAGGGCAGTGGAAACGGGGCCCAGCGGGCTCCCTCCAGGTCCGGCCTGCACTGGGTCCTGGAGTTCTGATTGCCATGGGCTGAGGAGTGGATACTCAGTGCCCGTCAGAACCAGACACAGAAGTGGCCGCGATGCTGGTCACGTGATCTCAGACAGCAGAGGCCTGTCCCTGGGACGTCCCCCCGCAACCCCGGGGTGTGCGCCCAGGGCATTTGCCCCAGTGTAAGGCCAGGACCTGCCGGGTGCTCTGGGGGTGCGGGCCGGGCCAGGCCGGGGGTGGGGAGCTCGCCGTCCTGACCTCCCTTTCTGTCTCCGCACCGCAGGTCCGGCCTCTTCGGCCTGCCCCCGACAGCTGTGCTACCCCAGGCCCAGGAGCCCCCAGTCAACGGCTGCCACGGCCCGACCCCCGCAGACGGGGCTGCAGAGGCGATGCAGCCGGGGACAGGCCCTCCGCCACCTCCCACCGGAGACCCGCCGGCTGAGACCGCCGGCCCCGAGCTGCCCCCCGCCCTCGTGCCGCCGCTGCCTGCCGGGAGCCTGCCCCCCATCCCGCCCTATTTCGAAGGCGCCCCCTTCCCTCCTCCGCTCTGGCTGAGAAACACGTACCGGCAGTGGGTGCCGCAGCCACCTCCCCGGGGCATCAAGAGGACCAGGAGGCGCCTGTCCCGCCACCGAGACCCAGGCTGCCTGGCCCTGAGCCCCATCCTCCTGCGGCCGCGCCAGGTGCTCTGCAAGAAGTGCCAGAGCGCTCTGAGCCCCCCGGAGGCCAGCCCCGGGCCCCCTGCCGCCCCCCGGCAGCGCAGGGAGATCCGCAAGCCCGAGGACCCCGACGGGGGCGGCGACACGGTGGCCGCAGGGAAGAGGGGCAAACGGGAGAGGCCGGAGGAGGCGCGGGTGCCCCGGAGTCCCGTCATCAAGATCTCCTACAGCACGCCGCAGGGCACAGGCGAGGTGGTGCAGATCCCCTCCCGCGTGCATGGCTCCCTGGAGCCCTTCCGGCCCCCGCAGGCCCTGCCCAGCAGCCAGGACGCCGCGGCGCCCCGTGACAGGCCGCCGGCCTCCATCCCCAAGCTGAAGCTGACTCGGCCCTCGCCCCCCGGCGCCTCACCGCCGCCCCCCAAGATCCGCCTGAAGCCACGGCGTGGGGCGGGGGCCGAGCAGCAGCCCTTCTACAGGGCGGAGCTGGTGGGGGAGCTCAGCGGCCGAGCGTGCGGCGCCCCAGCCGCCGGCCCCGCCGGGCCCGCGCTGGCGGACTCGTCTTCTGGAAGCTCGGGCGAGGACGATGCCTGCAAGGGCTGCCCCCAGGCTAAGCGCCGGCGCCAGGGCCTGGCTTTGCTCGCCGCCGACCCCCAGGGAGCAGGCTGCACCGGCGAGGCCTTGTGGAGCAGCGACAGCCTGGATGAGTCCAAATCGTCCGGCTCGGAGGTGACGTCGCCAGACACGTGTGACCTCTCGTCCGGTGATGGTGCCCCTGTGCCGTGCTCCTCCAAGGAGGCGCGGCCCACCGTGCCGCCCCTCACGGTCAGGCTGCACACACAGAGCGTCTCCAAGTGCGTTACAGAGGACGGGAGGACCGTGGCCGTGGGGGACATCGTGTGGGGTAAGGTTCATGGCTTTCCCTGGTGGCCCGCCCGGGTCCTGGACGTCAGCCTTAGCCAGAAGGAGGAGGGGGAGCCCCCCTGGCGAGGAGCCGAGGTCTCGTGGTTCGGGTCTCCGACCACCTCCTTCTTGTCTCTCTCCAAACTCTCCCCTTTCTCTGAATGTTTCAAACTGAGATTTAACCGGAGGAAGAAGGGGACGTACCGCAAAGCCGTAACCGAGGCTGCCGGTGCCGCGCGGCATGTGGCCCCGGAAGTAAGGGAGCTCTTAACCCAGTTCGAAACGTAACTCGGGTTCCAGACCAGGTGAGTGTGTGCGTGGACGGCGGCCGGAGTCTGTGTCCGCGTCCGTGCCGTCCCTCCGCCCTGGGCCGCCGGATGCCACCGGGCTCACTGCTCTAGAGGCTCGCTGGAGAGCCATCCTACCCCCTGGCAGCGCCGTCCCACGTTCGGACGCAGAAGAGCTGCTGTGCAAGCAGGCAGGCCGTTGGCCGCTTGCTCAGAGCACGGGGCTGGTCCGTGTTTTGCAGCCACGCTTCGGAGGCCTGCAAAGACCTCCTCTCTCTGTCGGCGGCCTTGTGGAGAAAGGGAGCGGCTTTGGCTGCCGGGGTGGGGTGGGCACGGGGGGACTTCCCTGGTACCCACTCTGCAGGGGGCACCTTCCCCTTTTCCCGGAGGCAAGCGCCCTCCTGTCCTCCCCTCTGTGCCCCACCGCACGCAGGTGCCTTCCTGGGATCTGACTCTGCAGGAAGAGGAAGGTCTCAGAGCCGCCTGCCCTGAGATGTAGCGCCTACGCCCACCCTCCTCCCTGGTGCCAGGCGGGCTCCCCACCGTCAGCAGGCCCGGTGCCGGGTGCTCGGGGCTCCCGGGGCGCTCTGGGCTCTGCCCCTGGGCCGGTGCCTCACCTCGGTCTCTGCCCAGGAGAACGCTGTGGGATCTCTGGCCACCGACCTTAGATGGAGCCTCTGTGGGTTGGGGTGTCACCAGGGGGCATGGCTGCCCTCCTTGCAGGCTGTCAGGACACGGTCGAGGGGCCGAGGCCATGCCGGGAGGCTCCCCTGGGCGCTGAGACGCAGGGCCACGGTGGGCTGCGCTGCCTGGCGCAGGAGTGTGTCCAGCAGATCACGGGCCCTCGTGGTCACTCTTCCCGGTGCCGGCTCCCGTCTTCCTCACCTGGTTGGGCCCCTTCAGGCCCTGGCGGGAGAGGCAGGATGGGCTCCCTTGGGGCAGCGCTGGCTGCTCCCTGGCCCTGCGGCCCCTGCCCCTGCCCACAGCAGCACACGGGGTGGGGCCTGTGCCCAGAGGCCGCACGCAGTCGTCCATCCCGGCTGGGCCTCTGCCTGCGTCTCCGGGCCTTCAGGCCTTCAGTCACCCACCTGCCCGGTGCCAGCCTCCTAGGTGCTGCGCCTTCGGGCCCAGCAGGGCAGTTGGCGTGTGGCCGGGGAAGGGGTTGGTGGAGTTCTTGGTGCCATGCCAGGTGCAGCAGGGGTCCCAGGATTGAGGCAGCGGCCATGAGGGGCGCGTCTGGGCGGGGGTCACTGCCAGGGCTCTTGTGGCCTTGTCCCCGCCCCTCCCCCACCCGCCCGTGTCACCCCCTGAATCTCTGCCCTGTCTTTGGGCACAAACTTCTCTCGGGAGCCAGGCACATTTAATCCCCACCAGTTCGGGCCTTTGCGTTGGGGGGTGGGCGCGGCACCAACCTGGTGGCATCGAGCCGGCGAGGGTCTCAGGGGAGGTTCCCCTGTGGGCAGGAGTCCAGAGGAAGCCCCTGGCGTCAGGCTTCCCAGGTGTGTCTGCCTGGCTTAGGGGCACCGCGGCTGCAGCTGTGGCCCGGGGCCACCGTGCGGTCCTGCCCGTCTGTGCTTTGGGCCCGGCGCCCCTCCCTGCCCCGTCCTGGGCCCAGCCTGGGGGCTGTGTGCAGGGAGGGCCCTCTCAGGAGAGAGCAGCCGGGGGCTGAGGGCTGGCTCTGCTTCTCCGGAAGCAGAGGAAGAATCTCACCGGACGGGTTTGCTGCGTCTCTGGGTGGGGGCTGTGCCCGTGCCCCCCAGCCACATGGGCCTCTGGGAGCCTGGGGAGCTGGGTCCTTTGGACGCCGAAGCGCCGAGTGGTTCTGCCTGATGGGCTTCTTGGTTTTGCTTTTTGAGGATTAAAGCCTGAACTGAGGTTTGTGCTGGCAGGTGGTTGATCCGCAGGCGTCACGAGCCGGGGCCTCCTCCCGGGGTGGGGTCGGCAGTCTGCTGGTGGTGGATCTGCCGTGTAGCTTGCGGCCGCGGAGGGGAGACTGCCTCCGCGGGGGAAGGTAGGCCTCGCAGGGCTGGTGGGAGGCCCGGCAGAATAGGCGTGAGACGAGCGGGGCTCCCAGCAGTGGTGCTGAGAGAGGCACCGAGCTCACTGGCACCTGGCACTTCCTGGGAGGAGGAGGCTGGCGTGGGGCCACAGGCCCCCAGAGGGAGAGCTGGGGGTTGGCATGGGGCCTGGAGCCTGGGCCGGGAGGCCTGGGGGGAAGCCGGTCCTCCAGGCCCCACTCCCTGGCTGCCCCGGCCTGGCCCAGCTGATCCCGCAGCCACCGGAGGACGGCGGAGGCCGCGCCAGGAGCTCCTGTGGATTTGGGGTGTCTTGCTGCCCGCAGGATGTGCCAAGAGGGTCTCAGACACGTGAGGCTGTGCACCCCCCCTCCCCAGGATGTGTGCCCAGCGCCCCTTCCCCGAGCTGCAGGGACGCTGGGGGCTCAGCTGAGAGGTGTGCGCTGACGTGGACTTTCTGGGAACTGCTGAGCCCACAGGTGCGGCTGGGCACACGGCCCTCAGTGCTCCAGTGGCACCATCGTGGGGGCGGGGCTGTCCCCCCAGCGGAGGCCTGACCCCCAGGGGCAGACCGAGGGCCCGGCCCTGTCCTAACCCCGCCTCTGGGCCTCAGCTTCCCTCTCTGTCTGGTGATGACAGCTACCTGCCTCTCAGGTGGCGGCTGAGGGGCTCATTAGTGACCTGTCACCAGCCGCCTTTCTGGCTCTTTCCCGGGGCTCCTCCCACGTCCCCCCCTCAGGGGGCAGGACCCCTGGAGTCAGGTGTGGGGGTCACAGGCTGGGCTCCTGGGGGGGGCGGGGCAAGTCCTGCCGCCCGCGGCGCAGCTCGGAGACCCCGCGGAGGGGGCGCTGACGGGCCAGGCCTCGTCCTGCGGGCGGAACGGTGCCCCTGAGTGCAGGGCCGGCCCCCAGCCCCGACGGGGGTGGCGTGAGCCCCAGGGCCTCTTCCTTGCACGCCCATGGTCACTACTGTCCTCAGTCCACCCACCCACCGGGGACCAGTGCTCTGCTGGATGGGGACAGAAGGTGCAGTCACCGAGGCCCTCACCCGGGGATGGCAAGAGGGCTGTGGCTCACAGTCCCCAGATTCGTGGATAATCACACACGGGAATGTGCTGAGAGGGGACAGGAACCTCCCAGCAGGGTGTCTCGCATGGAAGTGGATTTGGACCAGGAACCCGGGCAGGCTTCTCGGAGGAGGTGACACAGAGCCGAGGTTAGAACGGCGAGCTGACCGTGAGCTAGTCTGGTGGGGGTCAGCATCCTAGGCAACAGGAGGGGCCTGTGCTGGGGCCGGTGGCAGAAGGAAGCCTGGCGTGACCTGAGGGCCTGGGGCCTCACCTGCAGGGTGAGGGTGGGGTCCTGGCTGGACAGTCCTGTGCTGGACGGGCCCTTGGCCACGGGGCGGCAGCGTGATGGGGGCCCGGAGGCTAAAGCAGGGCCCGTCAAAGGTGAGGAGTGAAGACGCGGGGCAGGAGGCTGGGGCTCGGGGCACAGAGGGGCTGCCGCGTGCTCCCAGAATTTGGGGTGTCCCTCGCCGTGGAGCAGTGGGCTCAGTTCCTGGCGTCTGAGCTTCAGGAGCCCAGGGCTCAGGCTCAGAAACATGGGAGCTGCGTGGCGGGTCCAAGGGTGTTCGGGGGAGGACAATGCCACAGCGGGGGTGGGGAGAGGGACAGGGGCCCCCCGGAATGGCCGTTCGAGGGCCCCCTGCCCATCTCTGTCCTAATCCCGCCTGCTGCGCCTTCCTGCAGGAGGAGCGTCCGGGGGTCCGGGCCCTCCCGCTGCCTCCACCGCCCTCTCAGCCGGCCCATCTGTGACCCGAGCGCGGCTCGCCTCCCGGCCTCTTCCTGGGTGGAGGCCACTGGGCTGTGGACAGCTGGTGTGACGTGGCCGGAGGCTGCGGCGTTGCTCCAGGGCGAGGAAGGAGCCTCGTCCCCGAAGGTCGCGCTGCCCTGTGGGGAGGCCACGCACATGGGTGGGTCCTGCGGCACCAAGGCCGCTTTCGGCCTCCTGATGCAACTCTCCTGGGAGGAAACCAGCCCAGGACCCCTCAG
This sequence comes from Catagonus wagneri, assembly GCA_004024745.2. NCBI lineage: Eukaryota > Metazoa > Chordata > Mammalia > Artiodactyla > Tayassuidae > Catagonus > Catagonus wagneri. The sequence continues at coordinate 42,061 of PVHT021183705.1, read as the reverse complement.
CCTCCCTCCGGGTGGCCGGCCGCGTCCCGGGCACCCTTACTGGGGAGCTCGATAGTCCCACGGGGTGGAGGCACCAGGGCCGCCTCTGGGGTCTGACTTTTCATCTGTGTCCTCCTTTTAGGGCAGTGTCCTTGAGCCCGGCCCCAAACCCATGTCTCTCCTCCAGCTCTAGACAAAAACGTGCTGTGCTGCCGAAGGCGGGTTTTTCCGCTGACTTCCCGCGTTGCTCTCAGGGAGCTCAGGTCCTCTGTGAGATTGTAATTATTTTGTTCCAGAGGAAAGTGAGGCCTGTAATTCGGAGGCTGCGTGGTGGCTCAGGCTCCGCCCCCAATCCCGGGCTGTCCCCGCGGCCGCCCGGGTGGGCCAGCGGCACAGGCCTGGGTGTGTGCGCCTGCTCTGCTGCGGTCAGGACCGGGCGTAGGGCGCTTCTCCCAGCCTGGGGCACAGCCGCCCGGGCCCGGGCCTTCCAGGCCACGCGCTGCCCCTCCCGCTGGCCACGTGCGCCTCCACCGCGCTTTGCCAGCAGCCCAGCGCCAGCTCCGAACACCCGCCCCGTGCCCACCCTGCCTCTGCCCCTGGCCGCGTCACTGGGCTCAGGGGTCCTGGGCCCACGCGAGTTGCTGAGCTCTGCACGCCTGCCCCTGGACTCAGGTGGGCTCCTCCAGGGGGCGGTGGTCCCTCCATGGGACCTCACCTGCCCCTTAGCAGCACTGCGGTGACACTTGGGTCACTTTTAGATGGAGCCTCACAGAAAGGAGGGACAGGTGTCCGGGCTGGTCCCTTGCAGAATGACCAGTGTGTCCGTTTTGAAGGTAGCTGACCCCCTTCAGCCCAGCCGAGTCCTTTTGATGCCCAGATGTCCCTTCTTTGGCCGTGGGCTCAGCGCTCCCACGTCCACCTGATGGTCACAGCAGTCTGTGGTGGCGGCCTTGCTTTCGCTGGGACATGGGACTCCAGGGCTCAGGGGCGTCCCCGGCCCAGGCTGGGGTCAGTGTTTGCCAGGAAGTCCTCACCAGGGGACTGGGATCTGTGACCCCACCTGGGCGCCAGGCGTGCCGGCTGCTCCTGGGGCCACGTGGTCTCCGGTCGTTTTTCAGCCGGTGCAGTTGATGGGCTTGGAACCGCTTGTCTGCAGGAGGGATGAAGTCGGACCTTCGCTCTGATCTAATTCAGACTTTTTACTTCCTCAGCTTTCAGTTTCCTTTCTTACTCTTAAGCTGCAAGTCTTGGTTCTCAGCGATAGCGACATGATAATTTTACGTGTAGACGTGGACCGATGTGACATATTTAATACAAGTAGAATGATCTTGTCACTTCAGGTGATGACGCCACGGCTCCCTCTGTCCCTGGGGTCTGGCCCTTCAGGGAACACGTGGAATTCCTGTCAAAGGCACTGGGACCTCCCCTCCCTGTGGGTGTCATGACCTCAGACACCATTAGGGTCACTTTTTTGCCATTTCTAGATACTCTGTTCCACTGTGATTTCTGCTCTGTAATCCGTGCGCATTTCCAAGGGCCCCAAGCTGATGCGAGGGCGCCCCGGCTCCTGCAGCCTGGCCTCCCCCGGGCCTCCTGCTGCGTGTGTGCTTGTCCTGTGCTGGGCACCCAAGCAGACACCCGCCTGCCTCCCCCCGCTGGCTCCTGGCTCCATGTGGCAGTGCCCACCCGCTCTGTGCCTCTGGCCGCTGCCTCCTCCTCGGGGCCCCTCTCCCCAATTCTGGTGTTCGGCCGTGACCTCAACGCGAGGCAGTGTTCTCCATCCGGCCCGTTTCTGTTCCAGCTCCTTCACCCCCACTTCTTCCATCTCTGCTGTCCTGTCTGGTATCTCCCTGCCAGGAACGAAGCTCCTGCCCTGGGCCTGCTCTGCGCGCTGGGGCCCCACCCAGCCTGATGTCAGGTGCACGCGCTCTGCAGGCTCACGGTTCACGGCGCCAGGTGCACGCGCTCTGCAGGCTCATGGTTCACGGTGCCAGGTGCACGCGCTCTGCAGGCTCACGGTTCACGGCGCCAGGTGCACGCACTCTGCAGGCTGGGTGTTGTCACCAGGAGAGGACTGTGGCAGGGGACGGGCCCTGGGGAGGTGCAGGCGGCGCTTGCTCCCAGGCCAGGCGCTCCCCTGGATCCCTGCCGTGTGTCGTCTCTCCTGGGAGGGCAGCTGAGCTCCGGGTCATTGGCTTCCACTCTTCGTGCCTCTGGGTTAAGAACCCTGAGCTGGCGGCATCCACACCCGAGCCTGAGCAGAGCAGCAGGATGGAGAGGGGAGCACCGGCTGGAAGAAGGGGCCGCCCTGGGCTGGGCTGTGTGTCAGCCCTCCGTGCACCCTGGGGATGCTTGACCTCGGCCACACCTCCAGGCCCCCACCCCGAGGAGCCAGCGTTCCTGGGTCCGCTTCCCCGGGACCTGGGTCAGGGTCTCACCCGACCTGGTGCAGCCAGGACCATGGGATCAAGCGGCTGACCGGGGAGGTGGGTGCTCGGGGCCATGGCCAGTGCCGGGCGAGTCTCGGCAGCATCGGGCAGTGACTTTGTCTTGGGTTTTCCTGAGAGCCATGCTGTGGGGGCAGAGCCAAGTGGCAGAGGCCCTGTGTGTATGGCCGGAGGAAGATCATGTGCTCTGGGGTGGACAGGGGATCACAGCCCAGGGTGGGAGCATAGGGTGACCTTTGCCTAGTGGGGGCATTTGTGGAGGGCTGGCCTCCTCGGCTGCCTGGGGGCCTTGCCCCAGCTCTCTGCCTAAGGAGAGTGACATTGGCAATGCAGACCTTGGGCCACCTTCCTAGGTGACATTGGTGATGCCAGGCCTTGGGCCGCCTTCCTAGGTGACGTCAGTGATGCCAGGAACCTTCCTTTGCCTCCTTTTTATGACCTGGTGGTTCTCTCTTCCAACCATGGCTGCTTCGTTCCTTTGCTCACGAACTGCACTGGTATCACCGCTTTTAGGAGGCCTGTGCTGGGGGGACAGGCCTCGTCCGTCCGGTCTTGTGTTGAGAGTAGCAGGCCTGGGTGTCCCGGGACCTGGGTGCTGGCATCACCTCCATCCTGGCCGCCCTGAGGCCTCGGCAGCCCAGGCCTCTTGCAAGGAACAGAGCCCCTCCCCCTCCCCCCACCTGCTCGATGAGCCCCCAGCCTTGGGCGGCTTAGCCCCCGCCGCAGCTCAGGAATGGGCCACAGCCCCCGGGCCGGGGTGGTGGTGGGGCCCCTGCCCACAGCACCCTCATGGGGAGACCCAGCCCTGGTCTTGCTGAGAGGTCATGCATAGTGTGGCACCTGTGTTCCAGGCCCCTTACCCCTGGTGGCCCTGGGGCCTGGAAGCTTCTCAGTTACCCTGCTGCCACCAGAGAGGGGAGCGGTGGGGACGGTGGGGACCAGCCCAGCAGGGAGCCGCGTGGCAGGCAGGTGGTCCCCATAGGCCTGTGGTTCTCTCATGGCTGTGTCTTCAGAGCCCATGTCCTAGGGCAGCTGTGGGGCACGTGACCCTGCGCTTACCAGTCCCCGGGGTGCCAGTCCCCTGGGTGCTTGGGAGCGGTCTTTGGAGGCAGAGGCCCGGGGAGGCGGGGCCCGTGTCAGGTGGCCGTTGGTGTGGTGCCACCTGCGTGGACGTGAGGGGTGGAGGGGCCGCCTGCCAGGACCAGGCTGAGCAGCATCGGGTGCTTCTTGGGGAGGGGGGGGGGGGCCGGCCGGGGAGGGGAGGATGCCATGCTGGGTGGTATGGCCGGGTCCCGGCAGTGGGGGCCTCCCCGTGGAGGGTCCGGGCAAGATGGAGCCTTTCTTGAGATGACGGCCAGCAGCAGCTTTTTGAGGGGTGGGGCTCAGCAGGGCTGAGACGCTTTGGGGGGCTGCCCAGGCTGTCGTGGTGAGAGAACGGGGCCACCCCGCCCGGAGGGAGGGTCCCTTGGAACATCCCATAATTCGGGAGGGGCGGGGGTGGGGGGAGAAGGGAGCCAGGCAGAGGTCCTGGCCTGTCCTCGGGGGCTTTCTCGTGGGCTCAGAACTTCGGAGGAAAGTACAGGGAGTTCTGGGTTCATCTCCAGAGTTTTGAGAACACCTGCTGTCAGCGCAGAAGAGCCCAGGCCAGCCCGAGGCTGCGTCAGGCCAGGGGTGGGACAGACACCCGGTCATAACCCGTCCTGGGGCCTGTGTTCTTCCTGCTGCGAGAGGCCGGGCCCCGAGGCCTCTGGGTCGGGGGAGAGGCCCGGGGGGCCGCGTTTTCCTAAGAGGAGCACGTCCCCCCATCCAAAGGGCGGGCTGTGGAGGGGCGGCCGGGCGGCTTTAATCGAGGTCCGGGACTGATGGTGAAACTGCGGCTCGTCCAGGTAGACACCTGTGAACACGTCTCGTTTCCTTCGGCTCTGTTCTCTGCAGAGGTGCAGCTGCCTCGCTTGGGTAGTTTTTTAGTGTCACCCACTGGTCCGCAGACTGCGACCGGGTTGAAGCCTCACACGCTGTGCGTGGGCTCCCCACACGTGGCCTCAGACAACATGGTGTGGTTATTTCTCTTAATTCCATGTGCCCTGTGTGGTGGCATCGGCTGGGCTGGGGCCCATCCTGCAAGGCTCCCCGCCCGTCTGAGGCCGCCCCCCCATGCACACACGCAGGCACACACGCAGGCACACACGCACACACAGTCACAGGCAGGCACATGTGCACATGCGTGGGCACAGGGCGGGGGAGGGGAAGGCCTCCGCACGGCTGGCTGGGCCTCCTCGCAGCAGGGCCGGCTCGGGGTGGTCAGGGTTTTGTCACCACAGCTCACAGCTTCCAAGATGCACAAGCAGTCACCACGGCCCTCGGGGTCTGGGCCCAGCCTGGCTGTTCCGTCTCCTGGGTGGAGGGAGCCCCTGGACTCCCTGCCCTTGGAGCCCCTGGTTTCGGCCACGCTCTGGGGCCTCCTGTGACCAGCAGGGCAGGAAAACTTTCCCTGTCTGTCGGAATTGGGGCTGCTCCCCTCCGTGAAAGCTTTCCTTAGTGAGGGCTTGGCCCTGAGACGCTGGGCAGAGGCGTTGCTGTGCCTGCCGCCAGGTCTGCTGCTGGAGGTGGCCCCAGAAACCTGGTGGGCCGGTGGGGGCAAAGCCTAGGCTCCGCACCAACCTGGGAGAGGATTTTCTTGTCCAGGTTCTGTCCCCCGACCCCCCGGGGTCTCTAGGCCAGGAGGGCGCACCTGGGGCCGTGGGCGTCCTGGCCAGAGGCGTGTCTGTCAGGGCTGTTGGGCACATGCCACCAGTCCCACACTGCATCCTTCTGAGCCCTGAGCCGGGCGTGGGGAAGGCCATCAGCTCCCAAACCCGTGTTCCATGAGTGGCTGGAAGGGCCCAGAACAGCCAGCCTCCCTCCTGCCTGTAGTCTGGTCCGAGGCTGTGGGGCGAGCCTGTGGTCTGGGTCCTCGAGCCACTGTGGGTCCTGAGCCTTCCCCGCAGCTCCGGGCCCCGGTAGGCGGGGTGGGCACGGGGGCGCAGGGGCCGGGGGGCCTCCAGGATGCAGGTGCTGGTGCGAGCTGGGGACTTGGGGTCCCTGGGGGCCACCGAGCCTGGGGGAGGGGCTCAGAAGAGCTTTGGTGGGCAGCTCGGCCTAGTGCCTGGGCCTTGAGGGCCGCCCCAGGCACCTGACCCCGAGGTAACCTCTGCCCCTTTCTGCTTCCCCCAGGTCACCAACGATGAGGGCACGGCTGTCCTCCTGCAGCTCCTGCCTGGGGCGTCCTCTGCACCCTGGTTCCGTCCAAGGACCCTGCGTGTGCTCTGGCCAGCTGCGTGCAGCGATGCCGGCCCCACGGGGTCGGCCTGGTTTGAGGCCGCCTGGCGGGAAGCAGGTGCATCTGGCCCGAGGACACACCCCCAGGAGCACAGCGGCCTCTCTGGCTGAGGGTTTACGCCTGCTACCCAGACTTGAGCTTTTCTGGTTTGGGAAAGACCAGGAGCCGGGCAGCGAGACGCCCTGGGGTCAGGTGCCAGCAGGTCGCGGGCGCCTGTCTACCTCCCTGCCAGCTTCAGGACGGCCGGCTGCACGTGGCGTCCTCCCCAGCCCTCGGGCACGGGGTCTCTGTGCACTTGACCACCAGGGACCCGCCTCCACCTCCCCTTCCTCGTTCACCCGGAATGTGGGTCCCGCTGGCACCCTGCACCCACCCTCAGGGCCACCCCGCCCCCCAGGCGCCGCAGGAGCCCCCGTCCCGTGTGGAGGTGATGGGGCTGCACTCAGGTCAGACCGCAACGTTAAAAGGATGAAAACCTCACCTGTAGTTCGTAAGAGTGCGTCCCACACCCCTCCTTGTCCCTTTGGAGACCAAAAAGGAAAAAGGAAAAGGACACGCATCTGGCTGTTTGTTTCAGTGGAAGAGAATAAAGAGCTGTGTGCCGAGGTCACACCCGCTCGGGCGCGTCTGCGGTGCTTGTGCGTGGCCTGACCCCGTGGGAACGCCCCATCGCGTGGTGGTGGCAGCGGGCCCCCCACCCCAGTCCCCGTGAGTGGCTCTGGGCGCTGCCGCTCCCCCCGGAGGGCAGTTCCAGCCTCACACGTCCTCCCTCGGGGCTCTGGAGCCGACTCTGCCGGGCGCAGCAGTCGCAGGACGCAGCAGAGCTTTGTCCTTTTCTCCCTGGGAAACCTCCACCTTCTGGTTTCCTGGTTTGCTGATTCCGAGCCGAGGGACACCCCAGAGTGGCCAGTGGCGCCTTTGCCCATTCCTGGCTTTACTAGAACATTCGTGTTGGGAGGGCCCAGGTCCCAGCAGGACAGCTCCTGGCCGGGCACAGGTCCTGTGCGGGACAGCAGAGGCGTGGGACTCCCCTGCCTGTGGTGCCTGCAGCACCGGCCAGACGGGGGTGTGGGCACAGGATGACGACGGCGCTTTTCAGACAAAATCTCACCAGAATAAAGGCCCAGGAGGAGCCGTTCTGCTTGTAGCCCTTCCACGTGAGACCTGCCAGGGTCTGTGGCGGTGGGAGGCGGGGGGTGGGGGGCTTGCGTGAGTCCAGGGGGAAGGGGAGGAGAGGCAGCCCCACCCCCTACCCGCCCTCCTGCCCTCCCGTCCCGGAATCCCCTTCCTGCCCCTGTCTGTGCCCCGTGGGTCCAGCAGAGCAGAGCAGCCCTGCCTCCGAGTGCCCCAGACGGGCCACCCAGCCCCCCCGATCAAGACTGCCCAGAGCCTGGCTGGAGACCGTGGTCCTGGAGGCCCCCTTGGGTGCCATAGGCTGCCGTGCCCACGTTGGGGGAGATGTGGCTGCGCTGGGCTGATGCCGGAACTGGGGAGGCCGTGCTGGCCTTGGCAGAGAGAGGCAGGACGTCTGTGTAAGGCGGGAGCTGCTCCTCGGTGACAGGGACTGGGCCTCCCTAGACAGCCACGCGCAGCCCTGGCCCAGCCACTGTCACTCCCAAAAGCAGGAAAGAGGAGAGGGAGGGAGAAAGGAAGGGGGTGGCTCCTGGCCGCCAGCCCGGTCTCCCAGCACAGCCCCAGCAGCTCAGAGCAGCAGGACCAGCCCCAAGGTCAGCGCGAGGACGGCACACGGAGGCTTGGCGCTGCGTGGCGGCGGCCTCTGCGGGAGACGGAGCAGCCCTCGGCCGTCTCAGGCCAGCACGCCCAAAGGTCCGGCCGGGGTACAGCAACCCGCTGCAGGCGACCCTCAGGCCTGCAGGCTCCGGTCCCTGGTGACCTGACCCCGCCTGGTGCTGCTCAGGACGCTCTCCTGCCCTGGGCTGGGGCCTCTCCCTGCCTGTGGCCGCGAGGCTCCCCTCTGACCGCCCGCTGGCTCAGAGCACAGGACGGGGCGCCCCGCTCAAGCCTTCAGGAGGTGGATCCCCGCCCCCGGCCTCCCCCGCGGGGGTGCCTGCCGCCTGGACGTGGAGGGTCGCCCGGCAGTTCTGATTCAGAGGGAAGGCAGCTCCCTCCTCCATCTTTGTGGCAGATTCTCTAAGCAGCAGATCCATCCTGCTTGCTCATCAGCTGGATTTCCTGGTACCTCACAACCTGCCCCTGGGACTGGGAGGCGAGACCCCACACCAGTGCTGGCCCCTCGAGCCTTGGCCAGTGGTGGCCCCGGTGACATTGGGGTATTGGGGGGGATTCTGGGGCCGTGGTGACGTCCGGGCCTCGGCCTGGAAGGCTCTGCGCTGTCTGCGGAGGCTCCGTGCAGCGGGGAGGCCCTCCTTGAAGGGGCTGGGAGGGTCCTCTCAGCAGAGGGACCCTCACAGGAGGGGCCGGCCCGCTCTGGTCATTGAGTTCCTAAGTGTAAGGTGGGCTGTGGGCCAGTGAGGCTGGGGCCTCCCTGGGCCCTGGGGGGGATCCTGGGACCCTTCTCGCTCTGGGTCCTGCTCCCCACGGGTGCCCTGCAGGAGAACAGAGCCACCCGGCCTCCCCCACACCCCCTGTGGAGAGGGTGCTGGCCCCTTAGACTTTGAGGGGGCTGGGGGCAGGTGAGTGTGGCCCCAGAAGCCAGCAGGGCCCAGCGAGGTGCCTTCCCAGGCCGGGCCACCCCAAGAGGGAGGGAGCCCCGGCCATGGCCCTTTAGCCTCCAGCCCCACAGGTCCCTGCAGGCTCCCAGCTCTGACTCCCTCTCCCCGGGGGCCCGCTGACGTCACTTACACCAGGAAGCCGGCCGGCCAGGGCAGGACCAGAGGGTGGAAGGTGATATGTGTGCAGGGAGCAGGGGTTGTTTTCTGTCTCATGCCCCAGCCCCCGGCTGCCGCCGAGGGGCAGGGGCTGGCATGGGCGGTGAGGGGCCACATTTGGGGCATCTTTGTCCCTCCCACTACCCATTGGAGGCCCTCTGGCAGGTGGCCCCAGCCCCCCATCTTCAGAAGCCAGAGCAACCAAGGGACCAGGCTGCAGGTACATCTGTACCACTGGGCCTCCTAGGCCGGAGGCTGGGTTCTCCTTAGTGCAGCCATTTCGGGGCTGAGCCCACTTCAGGGGGAAGGAACACAGCACACGGCCCACAGGGGCCTGGCCTCCCTGACACTGGGGTACCGGCTTCCTTATGACCTCGGGGTCCATCTAGGAGGAGCCGTCAGGCGGAGGGACTGCTTCCTGATGCGGTGGGGCCCATGGAGGCGGTGGAGGTGGGAGTGGGGGCTGGAGGGGCTCCGCCTGGGATGGAAGGGCGCCCCCAGACGGAGGAACCGTTGAGCGCACCACCCCCCCAGCAGCCCCCTACCGAAAGCCTGGGCAGTCTCCTCTGGTCCCCAGACCAGCACCTGCTCCTGGTCCCCATGGCAGCCTGGGTGGAAGGACCGCTGCGTAAGAGTCTTTCAGACGGGGCAGCGAGGCCCTGACCCCACACCGCGGGGCTGGGTGATGCTGAAGGGGTGACCCATCCTCTGGGGGAGCAGACCAGGCTCACCCTGCCGCCACGGGGGCACCGACCCCCTCCAGCCCTCGGAACCCCCAGGGTCCGTGACTTGGCCACACGGGGCAGCGTGAGACGAGACGGGGGCCTGGACCCTGGGGAGGGCTGCGCTTCGAGCGGGGGGCCAGGGGCTGTGCGGCAGAGGGGGGGCGCAGTCTTGGCCCCAGCACGACCCACCTCTGCACCCCTCGGTCCCCGAGCCCCTTCCTCACGGGGCCTCAGGCCTCTGCTCCCCAAAAAGCTCACAGCATGGTATCCCCCACATGCCACCTGCGAGGCTGCTCTTGGGGGGGTGGGGACCCAGGAGCAGAGCAAACGTTTATGGGGCTGTCACTGTAGGCCGGCTGGTCACCTCAAGGCCCACATCTGACAGCTGGGAGCCTGGGGCTGGGGTGTCCCACCTGGTCCCCGAGCCCCATCTGCAGGGTTAAAGCCCTGCCGCAGGTGGTGTGGGCCCCGCCGTGTCAGGAGCCCAGCTGGTGCCTTCCCATTTCTGCAAGCGTTTTTTTTTTTTTTTTCTTTGATTATAAAATAACGCCTGTGGGTGGTAGAAAATTAGTAAAATAAAGCAGAAAAGAAAATAAAAATGTCCCCCATTGTCCTCCCCCGCAGGCCCGTGCCCACTTCTCCCGGTGACTTTCCGGGCATTAGCAGACGCATGCCCTCGCTCCCAACCTCGTGCACCCGGGGAGCTGGGCCCGGTTTACCTTCCCGGCCCCCTGCGTCCCAGGGCCCCTGCCCTGCGCCCCTCCTGCCTTCCACCTGGAGGGTGTTCAGCGGCGTCTCAGCCATGGGGGCGCTGCCGTGGCCTGCGAGGGGCTGGAACAGCCTCCGTTGGGCTCTGTCCCTGGGGCTGGGGCACCCACTGCCTCCCGCCAGGAAGGGAGGCCTTTGTGGGCCGAGGTAAGGAATGAAGGTGCTGGGAAGAGGAGGTGACCTGGCCGTCAGGCAGGCGGCTGGGGCACCGCCCCTGGTCTGAGGGGGGCCGTCGTCTGCTGGGCAGAGCTAAGTGGCGTGTGTCTCTGCAGCACCCCGAGGAAGCTTCCAGACTGCAGCCCATGGGCACCCAGTGGAGAGCTGGGGTGGGGGGCAGGCGGCCCAGCCCTGGCCCGCCTCCTCGGGTGGGGGCCGTCTGCGCTCTGGGGCAGCCTTGCCGGGCGCCAAGTCCAGCCGGTTCCGCGGCCACCGGGCCTCCTTCCTGCCCCGCCCTCGGAGGCGGCCCGGCAGCGCTGGCGGTTTATTTTTAGCTCCGCCTGACGCCAAGGTTGCCTCTCACCTCGGAGGTCAGAGGCCTTGGGCCGTGCCCTTGACCCCCTGCTTCTGCGGGCCGGCGGGGTGGAGGGGGGCTGGGCCTGGGGCTCCTGTCCTTCCTGGCGCTGCCGAGGGGTGTGGCGGGTCCCCCATGGCGCCTGGCGCGGGGCTGGGGGTCAGAGCCCTCATTTTCCGGGTGAGGAGGACGAGGC
>PVHT021183705.1:0-31167 GCA_004024745.2 Catagonus wagneri | reverse complement strand
GGGGGGGGGGGGGGGGGGGGGGGGGGGGGGGGGGGGGGGGGGGGAGTGCCCATCAGCTCCTTACAAAGTACTGGAGATGCGTACTCCTCAGGGTGTGAGGTGGGAAGTCCAAGGTCAGGGTGAGGCCGACCCAGGTTGGGTGGAAGAGGTCCCGGCTCAGAGACGGCCGCCTTCTATACAGGGGTCTCCCCCTGAGGACCTCAGTCTGAGCTGAATCACCCCTAAAGCTCATCTCCCAACACCCTCGTGTGGGAATGACATTTCACCACATGGCTTTGGGGGGGTGGGGGCTGTCCTGCACAGGGTGGGCATGAGCTGGGCCTCGGGGGGATGGCCAAGAAGGCCAGCAGGTGGAGAGTTGGGTGCTGGGGGCCTTGCAGGGCCGGGAAGACGGGGGCCGGGTGGGGGTTCCGGGAAGAGGTCCCGTGAAGGGGGTGGGCCTTGGCCGAGTGAGGCCACACGGGGCTGGGGGGGCAGGCTGGGCTTCAGGGAGAGCGTGAGCCCCGCGCTCCAGGCCGCTCTCCCACAGCCCCTCCCGCCTCGCTGGCCAGGCGTTGGGCCCCGGAGCCCTGAAAGTGCTCAGGCCCAGCAGGGGTGACCCCACGGCGCTAGCCTTCCTGTGACCGGGGTTTCGTGGCACCTGCCCTCGCGGCCAGCCCCCTGCATTGGCGCCCTGTCCACGCCCACGGGCATTTCTGCCAGGAGGATGAGAGCTCCTCAGGGCCCTGGCATGTGCGTTTGCTGGGACGTGGGTGCCCCGGCCTGGGCTCTCATGTGGCGGCTTCACTTCTGTAGAAAGGGGAGCGCAGCTCTGTTTTCTTTTGGTGGCAAATCTGATTATAAATATGTGGTCCAGTCACTGCACCAGGCTTGGCTCTGCTCGTGGGAAACATTTCCTACAAGGAGCAGCACACTGGGCTCGGTCCTGGGGGGTCCCCTTCTTCTGGGTCATGGGTCGTGCCTTTTCCTCTGTAACAGTTCTCGTGTTAAGTCCCAACTTCAAACACATTAGCTCCAGAGAAGGCTGATCGTTTAGCTTGATTGTTAAACTGAAAATGGCTCTGAGATTTTATTTTATTGCTTTTTTTAGGGCCACAGTTGTGGCACATGGAGGTTCCCAGGCTAGGGGTTGAATTGGAGCTGTAGCCGCCAGCCTACACCACAGCCACAGCAACATGGGATCCGAGCTGCGTCTGCGACCTACAGCCACAGCTCAGGGCAACATAGATCCTTAACCCACTGAGCGAGGCCAGGGACCTGACCCGCATCCTCATGGTTCCTAGTCAGGTTCGTTAACCGCTGAGCTATGAAGGGAACTCCTGGCTCTGAGATTTTAAAACAGAACAAATTCCGGCCAGAACTATGTATCTAAACAGACAACATGGCTGATCTTTCCCAAGAAAATGCCTCCTTTTCTCTGGGTGTTTGTGGTTGGTTTGTGGCTGGTTAGTATTTACGGGGAGTGGACTTTTTTTATCCATCAAGGAAATGTCTGGAACATTAGACGGTCACGGCACATTGATACAGACACTCAAATGTTTCATCTCTTTTCAGAAATGAACTTTTTGTTTTAATTACTCTGGATGAACTGGCTGGGATCAAACTGCATATCCCTTCAGGAACGAAAACACTGTAGAGGAATCTCGATTCATCTGCAACGAGGGGCCCGGAACCCGCTGGGTGTGCCCTGGAGCAGGCAGTGCGCTGACACTGCACCTGTGCGTGTGTGCACGCACGTGAACCGCACCTGCCACACGCATTGTCCAGCCCCCGAGGTGCTTGCTGTCCGGTGGCCCTGACTGGCTTCGGAGCCCAGGTGTGCAGTGTCCTGGGGTGTCCTTCCTGCTCCCAGTGGGGGTGCTGGCTCTGGGGTGGGGGGGCTGGCCTGAACCAGGGCTGCTGTCCCCAGGTGGTTTGGGCTCTAAGGGGGCCCCTTTGGTAGGCTAGGGGTAATTTTTCTCATATTTAACAAACTTTAACAAATGAATAGGCTTTGGAGTTCCCATCGTGGCACGGTGGTTAAGGAATCTGTCTAGTAACCTTGAGGCTGCGGGTTCTATCCCTGGCCTTGCTCAGTGAGTTAACGATCCGGCGTTGCCATGAGCTGTGGTGTAGGTCGCAGACGCTGCTTGGATCTGGCGTTGCTGTGGCTGTGGTGTAGGCCAGCAGGTGTAGCTCCGATTCGACCCCTAGTCTGGGAACCTCTGTGTGCCATAAGTGCAGCCCTATAAAGCAAAAAAAAAAAATAGGCTTTATATTTTAGAGCAGTTTCAGTTCCTGGAGAATGTTCAGAGGGTCGCCCCCCACTGTACACAGTCTCCTGTTACTGGCAACTCGCACTAGTGGTGCCTTTGTTATAGCTGATGAATTGCCATCAGAGCAGCTTTTAATCAGCATCCGTGGTTTACACACTGTGACCCGCTCTCTGGGTTCCACATCCTGTGGTTCTGACGAGCGCCCCTGACCTGCACCCACCACCCCGGCACCGTGCAGGATCATTTTCCTGCCCTAAAGCCCCCGTGCGCAGCGTTCATCAGCGTTTTTCATGAGTAAAGGCACATAGGACATGGCTTATGTGGAAATAGTTACCAAAACGCTAACAAAGCCGACTGCGCCCCTCCTGAGCCGGGTGAGGAAGCCCCGAGGGCCCACGTGGACGACGCGTGAGGCAAGGCTGTGCTGAGTGTGGACCCTGCCCCACGGGCATCCAGCTCGGGGTGCTTCCTGGTGGAGGCAGGGTCCTAGGGGCTGTGGACCTTCGCGGAGCAGGGAAGGCTCAGATGCGGTTCGAGCTTAGCGGGAATAAATGTGTCGTTTGTGTCTGTCCCCGTCCACAGACCCCCTGAATTAAGGGTCCCTACTCTAGAAACGGGTCGGAAGCTGTGAACCAGGAGCACGCAGGCCAAAGGGAACAGAAAACGTGTTTTCAAAAGCAAATCTACGTTCTCTCTGGAATCTCCATCACGATGAACAGCCACTGGGCTTGCACAGCAGGCTCAGAGCGAATTCAGTTACCTACGTTGACAGAAAACGGGTTAATTAGGAGAAGCTGATCGGGCTTTGCAGGAGGGACTGGGGTTAAGGCCCATCTGCACAGCAGGCGCGAGGGCTGCTGGCCACTGTCCTCCCTCCTGCCTGGGCGCCGGGAGGGGCCGCAGAGTGACCGTCCAGCCCCTCCCGGGGTCTCCCCAGAGGCAGGGCGCGGCCCACCCCCACCGCAGGCCGGAGGCCTAGTGCCTTTGCTGCCAGCACCTGGCTGTCATCTTCCCTGCTCCCCCATGTCGTCGCAACCCCTCCTGGTGTGCGGGGCGCCCGGGATGGACAGGGCCACATAGACATGCCCCGCAGAGCAGCTTGGGGACAGCGCGCTGCAGGGGTGGACGCGCAGGCTCAGCGCAGGGGGAGCGGCTCCTTCAGGGCCACTGGGAAAGCCCAATGGGCTCCGAGACGCAGGCTGGTGAGCGTCTGCCCGCGAGAGCGGAGAGCGGAGAGTGGGGGCTCGGGACTGCTGCGGCCTGCCAAGCTCAGGCGGGCTGAAGGCCTTCTGCTTTCCGGACCCCGCCCGGCCCGCACCCCGTTTTCTGCCTCACGTGTTCTGACCTCCTTCCTCCAGGCCCTTCCCTCCCCGATCCCAGAGCTCGTGTGGCCCAGACCTGCGCCCCCGGCCCCCTGGAGGCCCAGGCAGGACTCGAGTCTCCTCCAAGCAAGGGAGGGGGGCGGGCGGCTTGTCCAGGGCCCGCCGGTCAGGCTACGACCTGCAGGTGGACTTGCGTCCCAGGGCTCAGCCGCCCAGCCTCCCGGTCCTTCCACGTGGGGTCCGGCTTTGGGCAGGTGGGGCGGGAATGCTGGACTCCTGGGGGGAGGACAGGGGGCTCCTGCCCCTGCCCCCGTTTACGTGCTTGGGGCGCCCGTCTGTCCCTCCCTGACGTCCCCACCCTGCCACCCCCACCCCGTCCCAAAGGCGAACCTTGCCTGCTTGCGCCCACCCATCAGCAGGCAGGGGTCCTGAGCAGGCCAGGCCCCCGGGGAGGGGGCCGTGCGAGCCAGGGGTCCTTCCTGGTCCATCGCCTCGGTGCCCACCTGACAGTCAGGGCGGCGCCTGCCAGGCTGCGCACCGTGCTCCCGGAAAGGCAAGCTCCCGGGTGATGTGTCCTGGCCCGCGTGCCCACGGCTTTAACCCCTGGGAAGCCGGTGCCCACGGGGGAGGCCCTCTGCACCTCAGGGCCTGGCCAGGGCCTCTCCCACCCTGGCCTGCCCGGCCTCCTCTCGCATGTGGACACCTGGGCGCACACCCAAGAGTGCTGGGGAGGGCAGAGGCGGCCACTGCCAATGCAGGCCCTGGCAGGTGGTCCCTCCCCAGGCCCCAGCCCTGGCCCCCAAATCGGCTCCAGTCCTGAGCCCTCGGTCCCTGGGCTGTGCCCGTGGAGCTCAGGCCCCACCACGAGCCGGAATCGCCCCTCCCCTTCTCCTGGGCGAGCAGGCCCCAGACCGGCCCTCCTGGCGTCCTCCCTTAGTGCTTTTGTCTCCAGGAAAGCGGGTGTCTTGGGAAGGTGTTCTGCCCGTGGGCACTGCTTGTGGGCCGAGGGCCCGCATGGCTGGAGAAGGTGTGGGTGGGACATGGAGGATCCTGGGGGCAGAGCTTTGGGCTCCCGGGGACGCTGGGGTGGGCTGGGCCTTGCACCGTGATCTCAGGGCCTGTCCCCAGCCCACTGGGGCCCCTCGGCCCCCAGGCATCTCTTCTGCCTCCGGCCCAGGCCCACCTGCAGCCCAAGTTCCAGGCAGGCTCTAGGGGGCTCATCTGGCACTTGCTGGAGGCCCTTGAGACGCTGGGATGCCGTGACGGTGACAGTGTTTCCTAGGAAACCGCAGCCAGCTGCTGGGCCGCCTGCCTGTGGGGGTGGGGCTGCCGCTGGTGTGGACAGGGGACAACCAGGTGGGAAGGTGCGCCCCTGTGCGTGCGTGAGCGGGGTGTGTGCTGTGTGTGTCTGTGCGGGGGCTGTCTGGGGGCCCGTGGGAGCCCTGCCACGGCAGGTCTTTGTGGGCCATCTGTCCGGCGCCCTGGCTCTGTCTGGGTGTCTGGGGGCTGCCTGTTCGAGGCTGTGTATCTCCGTGTGTGTGGGTTGTGGGTGTGTCTCTTTGCGCCTGGGGTGCAGGACCGCGGCTTCCCCCACGGCACCCGGCTGGCCGCGCGTCCGCTGGCAGGGCCGTCCACCCTCGGCGTCCACCTGGTGGCTTCCGGACACTCCCTTAGGCAAACAGCAGGGAGGCAGCCCGTGGCCCGGCCCGGGGAGGTGTGACCCACCTGGGGGGCCGGCGAGGCCAGCGCCGCGCTTGGCGGAAAGTGGATGGTGCTCCTAGACCCAGGGTGGTCCTCGAAGCCCACCCCGCAGCTTCCTGCCGGCCCGGGCGCTCCCGCCCACCCTCTGGGCTCTCAGGGCCCGGGTCACCATGGGGGTCGCAGGCTGAGCCGTGGGCGGATGGGGGAGAAGGTCAGGGGGCTGTGCTCACACCAGCCCCCCAGCTCCCCTCCATCTGAGTGTATTCTGGGCCACACACTGTGTGTGCGCACGGTCAGGGGGCCTGGGACCCAGTGTGACCGTCCCCAGGGGCCACAGACAGGCTCAGGCCACGGGCCACCCACGCAGGGCCTGGTGGGGAGACCCAGCGCCTTCGATGGCCCCTGTTACTGGTGAGGCTCACGCTCAGGCTGGTGACCCGGGGTGCAGGCCTGGGACAGGGCCCAGAAGAATGGGCCGGGGGCTGGGGGCAGCTCCTGGGAGGCAACTCGGCCATAGCTGTCCCCGTGGCCTTTCCAGCCCCAGGACTATCCACAGAGGCTCGGGGCCTCCCCGCCTGCCTTGTTCCCGGGGCCTGGTAGAGGGGCGCTTTCTCTTTGTGGGGAGGCTGTCGCCCCTCCCCGGGGGCCGTGCGGCAGGCGGGGCACCGGCTCACGTGGCCCCGGGCACCCGGAGGCTCAGAGCGGGCGTCTCTTTCCCTCTTTCATTCCCTCGCTCTTTCCTATTGCCCCTCAGCCCCATGGGGACCTGGGCCCAGGGGCCGAGGTGGAGCCGGAGCAGGCGCTGGCCCCTTGGATCTCAGGCCCAGACACGTCTCGCGGGGGAGAGGGCTGTGTTCCGTGCAGCCCGCAGAAGGAACCGGTCCCCGGGGATCCCAGTGACTTCCTGGAGGAAGCAGTCTTCAGGCTGAGGCTGAAGCAAGAGTGGGAGTTATCTTGGCGAGGCTGGTGCTGGAGCGGGGGGTGCTTCCTGGGCAGAGTCTGATGACCTGGGGCAGGGAGCGAATGGGGCTCCTCTCGGTCCTGCGCAGACCCGGGGCCCCACCCAGGATGTGTGTGAAGGGGGTGCTGGTGGAGGGCAGAGCAGGGCCATGGAGGGGAGCCAGCCGAGGCGCTGGGAACCTGGGGGCCTGCGCCGGGCCCTAGAGGAGCCAGCCTGAGCCTGGGGGGCTGGGGGCTGGCCGTTGGGGCTGAGAGCTGTCCCAGGCAGGCCTGCAGTGGGGGCGGTGGCGGAACCTCAGGAGCTCCCTGGGGGAGAGCAGTGTGGGGACAGGCTGTGAGGCCACTGCTAGGAGGAGCAGAGAGCACGGGCTGCGCGGGCAGGTCGAGGTGGCCCCCCAGCCCAGGCCTGAAAGCAGGGCCCTGTCACACCTTGTCCCGAGGCCTCCCCATTGCGCTGCGGTGAGAGCCGGGCCTCAGCGGGAACGGCGGGGCGGCCGAAGCACAGTCAGTGCCCGGAGGCTCTGTGATACCTGCCCCCCTCTGCTCGGGGGAGAAGAGCCGCCTTCCTGGGGACAGGGCCGGGCGGGCGCAGAGCGGGAGGCAGGGGGGCGAGCACTCAGGCCCAGACCTGCCCGGCCGCCGGCAGCAGACACCTGACCTCCAAGGACAGGGAGCAGCCCGGGGCCAGGGCTGGGGCACACAGAGACGGTGGCCCGGGGAGGGCCCCCCTCGTACCCACGCTGCGGGGTGGAGAGTGACAGGAGGGAAGAGACGGGGGCGGGGGTGCCCCCAGGGATGGTCCCGCGGGCAGCCCCTCTCCCCGCCAGGGCCCCCACTGTGGGGTGGGCTCCCCCCGACCTTGTGCTCGCTCCTCCCCCCCGTCAGCTCCCCAGTCCCCCAGGGACCCAACATATAGATTTTCCTCTTTGCTAATTGGAATCTGCCTGCCTTAGAGGCAAATGAAAATTAAACCTGCAGGATTTAGTTAACATTTTAAACAGGCACGTTTCCCCCTTTGAGCTAATATTGGATGAGGACAAACAGGATGTCAGCGTGCACCCGACAGGAGTGAAAGGCCTCTGGGGCTGCCAGCGCTGTGCGGAGCCTCCCTCCCAGGCCTGGGGGCAGGCGCCCTCCCCGACCCTGACCGGGGGCACCGGTGGCCCCTCGCCTCCGAGCCCCAGGAGCAGGGAGCTCAGACCTCCTGCCGGACGCTGTCTGGACCCACCGGCCCGGGGGCGGCTTCGGTCTGGGGGGGCGGAGGGGCGCCTCTCACGACTGGATCCTCTCGACTCTGACTCAGCAGCTGCAGCGCAGCCCTGGCTTTGACGCCAAGACTGGTCTTGGTTCAGATTAACTTAGCACCGTGGACACCGGGTTGGCACAGCCGGGCCACAGAGCCAGGGACAGCCGGTCCCTGAGACTCTGGCCCCCACTCGGCCTCCAGGGTGCGGGGCGAGTGGGTGCAGGGCCCGGTCTGCGGCTGGGTGTGTGGGCGCAGTGAGCAACCAGGTGCCCTGGTCCTTCCTGGCTCGAGGGCAGCCCCCAGGTGTCAGCCAGGACGCGGCACTGCGACCCGCTGGAGCCTCGCGAGTCAGCCGGTCTGGGCCTGTGCTGGCTGTTTAGGCAACAGCAGTCCAGAGGTGGCTGTGAAGGGCTCTTGAACGAGGCTCAGCGGGCGGAGCGGTCCCGCCGTGGAGAAACTCAGGCCCTGTTTCTCCTTTTCTCCGCAGGGTGCGTCCGACCACAGACCTGTGCGTCTCCCCGCCCGGTCCCCACCCCGGCACTTCCCCACCCCAGCTGAGTGTCTTGTGACTCAGTTCAATTCCCACACCGCCCGTTAGCCCAGCCCTGCAGGTGAGGCTCCACCGCGCGACTCAGACGCCAGTCACACGTTCCTGGTGACACACAAGTGCCACTCAGCCCGGCTGTGAATTCAGAGCTCCCTTGTTCCCGCCCCCACCCCCCAGGATTTAATCATTTGCTGGAAGAGCTCACAGGCCTCAGGCTGGTTTGTCCCATAATAAGGACACAGATGAACCACCGGCAAGAGCCTGCAGGGCGGCGTCTGCCGGGCGCTGGGTGCCCCACCTGCCTAGCACGTGGAGTCTCCCCAAACCCCAGCTTCGGGGATCCCCGCAGGTGACTGGTCATGAAGCCAGTGTCACCCCCCGCCCCGTCTTCCGGAGGCGTGGCTGAGGATGAGAGTTTCAGCTCCCGGTCACGGCCCGGTCTCCCTGGGACCAGCCCCAGCCGAGAGCCACCCAGAGTCACCTCGTCGGAACAAGACACAGTCAGCCCCCAGGAAATTCCAAGGGATTAGCAGGCACTGTGTCGGGAGGTAGGCAGGGCATTGTCTGTGTCGAGTTTCTCGTGCCCTCCGGCCGGTGGAGAGCCCGTGCAATCAGTCTCTGGCCGGAGGAGAAGAGGGCTGAGCTTCCCTGTGGCAGGGGGAGCTCTGCCTCAGACGTCCCTGGCCCGTGTCCGCCTGCTGCCCGCAGCCGCGCAGACTTCAGACCTGCCTCGCGCCCGCACAGCGGGACCAGTTCCTTGAAATAAACCTCCCTGCCCCCCCGGCCCCACGCGAACACGTCCACCGCGTCTGCTTCTCAGGAGTGTCCTGACCAGCGGGGACAGTGATGCCGGGGGTGGGGCACCCCTGCTGTGACATGGGCGGGGCCAAGGGGCACCCGCCCCCCCCCCCCCCGCTCTGTGCTGCCCCTCAACCCCCGGGGAGCCCTGGTTCTTCTCTGTCTGCAGCAAGGCTCGTGGGGGGTGGGGGGTGGGCAGCGAGGGGCCATTGAGGAGGGCCTGTGCAGGAGGCGCACGGGTAACCCGCTGCTCTGACTTCCGGACGTGCCGTTTGATAGCCCAGCTTCGTGTTTACAGACCAGCCCCGATGAGCATGTCTGCCCTTGCCTGAATAGGCCACGATCCCTGGCGGGGGCGGGGGTCCTCCCCAGGGAGTTACTGGATCCGACCCTGAGGACACTTTAAAGACTCTTGGTTAAAAAGCTACGCAGCCCTTGCAAGTTCCTGTCGTGGCGCAGTGCTTAATGAATCCGACTAGGAACCATGAGGTTGCGAGTTCAATCCCTGGCCTCGCTCAGTGGGTTAAGGATCCGGGTTGCCATGAGCTGTGGTGTAGGTTGCAGATGCGGCTCGGATCCCGCGTTGCTGTGGCTGTGGTGTCGGCTGGCGGCTACAGCTCCTATTAGACCCCTAGCCTGGGAACCTCCATATGCCGCGGGTGCGGCCCTAAAATGACAAAAAAAGAAAGAAAGAGCACTGTGACCGTTGCTGCTCCAGATGGAGCCCTGCCCTGTGCGCTGTCTCTGGAGTAGGGGTGCTGCGAGGGGTGCCCCCAGGCCTCTCCCACTGCTGACCACGGGCCCCGGCCTGGCTCTGACCTTGCTGACCTGGTCCTTGCCGCGCGCTATGGCCCAGGCTGGAGGCTTCAGACGGCTGCAGCCTTGCAGGCACAGCTCAGGCGGGGCTTGGCGGGGTGCCCGCACCCCCACACCCACCGCTTCTCAGCCACTCTTTCATCCGCCCCCGAGACGCCCGCTTTCCCAGGACCCCGTAGCCGTCCCCACGTGGCCGTAGCAAACTGTCCACCTGGCCGTCGGGTGTTGCACGTTTGTGTGGCCTTGGGTCTGGGCCGCGTTTGCAGAGGCAGCCGCCTCCCTGGGCCGCTCCGTGTGTGGGGCGGGGGCCGCCGGCCGCGGGTGATTTGTGGCCCTTTGACCCCTGGCCACCCCCATTCCCCCCGCTGCCTGAGGCACGTGCACGCGTGTGAGTGTGCATGAGTGTGGCTCCCAGAAGGTGGATGCAGGCACAGCTGGGGTGCGAGGGGCTTGGGGAGACGTGCTCCTGGAGGGGACAGGAGTGTCAGACGGGACGGTCCAGGCCAAGCCAGCAGGCGATGTCGCCGGGCCACTGAGGCCACTCCTCCCGGGGCCCCGCCCGCGGCTCGTGGGTTGTGGCGCCTCATCCCAGGCTGACCTCTTCCTGCTGGATTCTCTCAACCTCAGGAAGCCACCGTCTGGTCCGCGGTGGCGGCCGGGGCAGAGGAGGAAGCCGGAGGCCACTCGGCTGCTGTGAGGGGCTGGCCGCGGGGCGGGGCAGGGGGAGGGTGGGGCCGGGGTCCCGTGGGCACCGAGGGCGGGGCCGACCCTTCTCGATGCCACACCAGGAGCCCACTTTCCTGAAACCCTTTGCACCGAGTCCCCCAGAGCCTCTGGCGGTGAGACCCTGAGGACCTGGACTGGGGGCCAGGCGGGGCGCGGCCTGGTGCTGACTGAGCCGGTGGCACCAGGCGGCCCAGGTCCAGAGCAGAAGCCAGCGCTCTGGGTCAGCAAGGTGGCCCTGACGTATCTTCAAGTCCTTTCGTCCCATTTTCAGAATTTGGAAGGTGCCCTAATTTTATTCCTAACTCTTTAAAAATAGCTTTGTAACTCACACACCATGTGATCCGCCAGTTTAAAACACGAAGTTCAAGGGTGTGGGTTCCCTCGTAGACGCCACACCCTGCACAGCCCTCACCTCGGTCCATCGGAGCGTTTCCGTCTCCCGCAGCGTCTCCCCCAGCGCCTGGTATCACTGTAAACAGATTCACACTATAAACGCTTTCACCCTTTCTGGACTTTTCCCGGGGACCTTTCCGTCTGGCTGCTTTCGTCTGGCATGCTGTTTTCGAGGTCCGTCCGTGTGGCAGCGTGTGTCACAAATCCCTTCTTTTTTTTTTGTCTTTTTGCCTTTATGTAGAGCCACACCCACGACATGTGGAGGTTCCCAGGCTAGGAGTCTAACAGGAGCTGTAGCCGCCGGCCTGCACCACAGCCACAGCAACGCAGGATCCAGGCTGCATCTGCAACCTACACCACAGCTCACGGCAACGCTGGATCCTTAACCCACTGAGCAAGGCCAGGGATCGAACCCACAACCTCATAGTTCTTAGTTGGATTCGTTAACCACTGAGCCACGAAGGGAACTCCACAAATCCCTTCTTTCGATGGCTGAGTAGGTCCCGCGAGTGGAGGGACCACATTTAATCTCATCCACTGACGGAAGCCACCTTTTTTCACCCTTTGGGCTCCCGTGACTAACACGGTCCTAAACACGGTTTCAGTGTGAACACAGGCTCTCTTTCTCTGGGGTGCCCACCCTGGGGGGAGCGGAATTGCTGCCTCACACGCTAATGGTAAGGTGACCTTTGGGGAACCGCGGGGCTGTCGTCCAAAGTGGCTGCACCGCTGTGCCTCCCCCCGCGGAGCACGTGGTTCAGTCTCGCCCGCCCCCCCCCCCGCAGCCCCCCTGCCCCCCCGCCAACCCCTCCACCCCCCCCGCCCGCCGACCTTCCCCCTGCCGCCGACCCCTGCCCCGGCTGTAGTTGTAGCCATCCCAGCGGACGTCCCTGGGTCTTGGGGCTCCCAGCTCGTCCCAGGGAAAGGCTGAAGCAAGTGACTGTCCAGCAGTGGGAAGCATATGAAGAAATCACAGTAGCCGTGCATGGCACGTGCCCAAAGGACAACGTCCACGAACGCAAAGGGGCGACAAAACGCTCATGTGAGCCGTCAAGGTCCTGAAACTGCTGCAGAACTTTTAGGCAGAAACAGAGTGAAAAACGAAACTGGCGAAAGCCTCTAGTTCTGCTGCACTTTAAAGTTTATTTTAAAGCTTATTTTCTTACTTTCCTTCCTTTTTTTTAGGATATTTGATTTTTAGGGTAAAATGAGCCTGTAAACAGGGCTCAGAACCGGTTCTCTGCACTGCTGTCGGTGTTGCTTTTGCCATTATTTTCAAATGTTAATATTTTCTCCTTCAGGAAAGGAAGTAACTCGATTAGTTATGTATCTTCCCAGACATGTGTCAGAGTATAAATCTACAATTTGTATTTAGATCACTGGCTAGAATTTTCAACTCTTGTATAATTTTATTTTTTTTACCATTTTAGGGCCGCACCGTGGCATATGGAAGTTCCCAGGCTAGGGGTCGAATCGGAACTGCAGCTGCCGGCCTACACCACACCTCATGGCAACACCGGGTCCTTAACCCGCTGAGCAAGGCCAGGGATGGAACGCACGTCCTTATGGGTACTTGCTGGGGTTGTTACCGCTGAGCCACAACGGGAACTCCAATATTTTTAATTCTAGCAGAAACTTTCATTTCCGTAGACAATGCAAATCTACACATTCAAACCCAACTTGTCCCCTTTTTTTGCCACACCCAGAGAATGTGGAAGTTCCCAGGCCAGGGATCCAGCTTGCATCACAGCTGCCTCAGCGCCAGATCCTTAATCCTGCGCCGCACAGGAACTTCCACTGTGGGTCCTTAAAGAACATCTTAGCAGTGGTTGCTCCCGGGAAAGGAAGTCTCCTTGGAGAGGGCGAGGGACTTCTCCGAAGTGGAAGTTTCCTTCTGCCAGTGCCATCTCGTCTAAGAGGTATCTTTTAATTTTATTCTTTTTTTTTGCTTTTTAGGGCCACTCCTGCAGCGTATGGAAGTATCCAAGCTAGGTATCAAACAGGAGCTGTAGCCGCTGGCCTACGCCACAGCCACAGCAATGCAGGATCTGAGCCGCGTCTGTGACCTACACCACAGCTCACGGCAACGCCGGATCCTTAACCCACTGAGCGAGGCCAGGGATCGAACCTGCAACCTCATGGTTCCTGGTCGGATTCGTTAACCACTGAGCCACAACGGGAACTCCTGCTCTTTCATTTTTCCTTGATCCTGCTCACCTGTTTCTCCCACCGCCAGCCCCCCGCCCCCTCCAGTCCTGGCTCTTGCAACCTCCTGTCCGTCCTGAGTGTGTTCTTTTGTTAGTTTGTTCTTATTGTTTAATTCCACACATAAAGGAAATCAGACAGTATCTGTCTTTTTCTGTCTGAGTTATTTCACTGAGCATAATGTCCGGGAAGTCGGTCCATCTTGTCACAAATGGCAAGACCTTCTTTTTATTTATGTGAATAATAGCCTATTGTATGCATGTACAGTGTCTTCTCCATCTGTTCGTCTATTGATGGACCCTGGGGTTTTTCCTGTATCTTGGCAGGTGTAAATCATGCTGCCAGGAGCATGGGGCACAGATACCTTTTTGTTTTCTTCTTCAGCCACCCCCGTGGCGTATGGAAGTTCCGTGGGCCAGGGATCGCATCTGAGCTGGAGCTGCGACCTATGCCACAGCTGCAGCAATGCTGGGTCCTTAAACCACTGCATCGGGCTGGGGGTTGAACTGGCTCCCCCGCAGAGATGAGCCGGGTCATTCACCCACCGTGCCACGGCAGGAGCTCCCAGGTAGCTCTCTGAGTTAAGTGTTTTTGTTTTATTTGGATAAATATCTGGAAGTGGGATTGCTGGGTCATCTGTAGTTACAGTTTTAGTTTTTTGAGGAGCCTCCGTCCTGTTCTCCGCAGTGACCGCGCCGTTTGCGCCCCCTTCCCTTGGGCCGCGGCCTCGCCGGCTCCCGGCATTTCTTGCCTTTTTGACGACGGCCAGCCTGACAGGTGTGAGGCGACGTCTGCCTGCGGTGCGATTAGGTTTCCCTGACGATGGGCCACACGGAGAGGCGCTTCCCGGGCCTGCTGGCCGGCTCTAAGTCCTCTTTGGAAAAACACCTATTCAGTTCTTTGGCCCACATTTAAATCAACTCTTTGGTTTTTGTTATTGAATTGTGTGAGTTCTTTCTATATTTTGGATATTAACTCCTCATCAGATATGACCTGCGGGTGTTTTCTCCCTTTCAGTCGGCTGCCTTTTCACTCTGTTGGTGTTTCCTCTGCCGGGCAGAAGCTTTTTTGTTTGATGTCAACCCACTTGTTTATTTTTACATTTGCTGCCTTTGCTTTTGGTCTCAAATCCAAAACATCACTGCCAAGACCCATGCCACGGAGCATGTACTGCCCAAATTTCCTTCTAGGAGGGTTTTGCTTTCAAGTCTTATGTTCAAGGCTGTAATCCGTTTTGAGTTCGTGTTTGTGTGTGTGTGTGTGTGAGTCTCATGCTTTGGCTCGTGACTGCCCTATTTTCCAGCACCGCTTATTGAAGACACTGTCCTGCACTGTCCAGTTGTATATTCTTGGCTCCCTTGTCTTGAAGTAATAGATCAGACGTGTGTGGTCTACTCTGGGCTCCCTAATCTCTCCCACCAACCTGTGTGTGTCTTTTTATGACAGTCCCATGCCGTTTTGATTACTGCAGCTTTGTCACACAGGCTGAAATCAGGAAGCGTGATGTCTCCAACTTTTGTTCTTTTTTCTCAAGATTCCTTTGGCTCTTTGGGGCGTTTTGTGGCTCCACACCAGTTTTAGGATTAGTCCTTCTGTTTTTCTGGAAAATGCCATTGGAACTTTGTTAGGGATGGCACTGACTCTGCAGATTGCTGTGGGTAGTACGGATATTTTTCACAGTAATTGGCTCTTGCAATCCGTGAGCCCGGAATTCCTTCTCAGTTATTTGATTCGTCTTCAATTTCTTTCACTAACGTCCTGTAGTTTTCAATATAAAGGCCTTTCACTCCTTGGTTAAATTTGCTCCTATTTTATTCTTTCTTGTGTAATTATTATTTTTTTTTTTGTCCTTTTGTCTTTTTAGGGCCACACCCGCGGCATATGGAGGTTCCCAGGCCAGGAATGTAATTGGAGCTGCAGCCACCGGCCTGTATCACAGCCACAGCCACGCGGGATCCGAGCCGCATCTGCGACCTACACCTCAGCTCACGGCAACGCCGGATCCTTAACCCACTGAGCGAGGCCAGGGATAGAACCTCCGTCCTCACGGATGCTAGTCGGGTTTGTTAGCTGTTGAGCCACAACGGGAACTCCCCTTTCTTATGTAATTATAAACAGGAATGTTTTCTTTATTTCTCTTTCTGATAGTTATTGGTGTAGAGAAATGCAGCAGATGCTTGCACACTGATTTCTGTGTCCTGCGACTTTACCGAGTGAATTTATTCATTCTGACGTGCGATGGAGTCTTTCGGCTTTTCTGCACTTACTGTCGTGTCATCTGCAGAGAGTGACAGTTTGACTTCCTCCTTTCTCATTCGATGCCTCTCGTTTCTTTGTCTAGCCTAATCTCTCTGGCTAGGACTTCCAATACTATGTCGAATAAACGTGGTGAGAAGGGGCATCCTTGTCTTGTTCCATGTTTTTGAAGCTTATTTGCTCTTTACAAAGCCAATCCCTGCTTCTTAAGAAACACTCACGAAACCCTGACAGTCAGAAATCACCCTCCACACCACCTCCCATGCGCCCAGGACAGCTCCGGGTGAGCCTGGTCTTGCCCTGGGGGCAGCGTCGTAGGGGCAGGAGCGCGTCGCTGACCAAAGAGAGCACGCAGGACACCGCTGCAGTGGAGCGGGGTGCTTAACCAGCCCCCAAGGGTGGGCGTTTAGGTTCTTCTGAGGTGTCCCCTTACCAGCAGCATTGGCAGGAGGAGCTGGCGGAAGGGGGGCGGAAAGGGAAAGAAGATGGGGGCTCGGGGGGCTTCAGAGAAAACGAAGGCTGTGTTTACAGAGCAAGCGACCTGGCACCGACAGGGGACACAGCTTGGACCCCACGGCCCTCGTCTCTCCTTGGGTGTGATGTGACTTGTCCACAGTAAAATGTTTTAGAAGTGTAGAGGGGGCCAGAAAAGTCTGAGAAACGGAGGAAAATGTGTGGCTCCCACGAGGCTGCTCTGGAAGGCGAGCAGGCGGGGCCGGAGTGTCCCCTCCCCGCCCTCCCTTCCCGCCAAGCTGTCCCCACCCTGCTCCGCCCTGAGTCCCCTGCCACGTGGGCAGCTCCGGCCACGTGGGCAGGCTGGAGAGTGGACCCCAGGCCTTGCTCAGACCTGGGGGGACGGCACTGTCATTTTGCATTAAAGCAAAAATAATTTGCAAGTATCAGCAATGAGTTAGCCTTTAATGGGACTTTGATTTTCAAATGAATATTTATGAGCTGTTGCCAAGCTCAGCTGAGCAAGTGGGTGTCCTGGAGCCTGGGAGTCGCAGATTCTGAGCTGAAGGGTGGCGGCCTGGTTACCCCTCTCTGCAGCTCCGGGAGAGGCCGGCCCTGCAGGAACTCTGCCCCCCCAGGCGGTGTGTTGGTCTGGCGCCCCCCCCCAGCCCTCTCAGCCCCGGCCTCACCCCTCAGCCGAGCCCAGCTGGGACCCAAGACTTCCGGCCTCCTCTCCCGCCCTCCCCCAGTGTCACCAGGCAAAGGCCATCCTGTCCAAGCTCCCGCCTGGTGTTTAAAGGGAGGCCTGGAAGGAACAAAGCAGCTGAGGTTTGGGGTCTGTTCCCCCAGAGATGTGCCAGGGGCCGCCGAGTTCCCAGAAACAGCGGGGGCAGGGGATCCGGGTGTCGCAGCAAGAGAACGAGAGAGGCCCCTGGTTACAGACGGTGCTGCGCTTTCTCTGCTGTGCAGCCACGAGCGCAGCCGCGTCCGTGGTCAGGGGCTGGTCCAGCCAGGGCCTTGTGGCAGGAGGTTCCAGCAGTTTCCTTGGAGGGGCCCAAGGCGGAGGCCGCTATGGTGAGCCGTGGTGACGGGTGGTCCGCTCTGGGCAAGGCTGACCTTGAGAGGACAGAGAGCCGAGGCGCCACAGCACCCAGGCTTCTCCGTGGGCGTGAGGCCCTGACACAGCCTCGCAGCCCTGCCGGCCCCCCCCCACCCCATCCCCGCTCAGCCCCCAGCAGGGTGGGCTCGCAGGAAGCAGAACGGCAGGAAGGGTAAGCTAAGACCCAGGCCCTGGCCAGCCCCGGGGCCGGGCAGCAGAGGGAGGGCGGACAGGAGGGGGTAGTACCCTGGGTCAGCCCTCTGGCTGCTCCCTCCTGCGTCCCCACCCCAGGAAGAAGCCACCCTGACTCAGCGGGTCGGCCTCAGGTGCAGAGCGTCTGGGAAGCGAAGCAGCCTGGCGGCCAGGGAGCAGGGAGGGCTCCTGGACGGCTGGCTGAGAAGCTCACGCTCCCGCTGCTGACTCACAGCGGGAGACGCAGCAGAGGAAGTGCAGGGAGCGGCAGGGGAGGGGCGGAGCAGGTGGGGGGAGGGCCAAGGCCGGTCGCCCCGGGGTGGGGGTGGGGGCCCAGGGCCCTGGGAGCTGCAGGTCACAGCCACGGGTCAGCAGGCACCTCGCTGGCTCCAGGCCAGAGGGGCCCAGGATGGGAGCGGGGCTCCTGCCTGAGCGGAGCTGTGGGCTCAGGGCTGGACTTCCTGGGGGGTCTTTGGCTTCGGGTTTGGTTTGTTCCAGCGGGAAGTGTCCTGGGCTCCGTCAGCTGGGCCGCATGGCCTGGCACCTGAGGGCCTGGGAGGGGGGCCTCTCCCTCCGCAGGCGCAGGGAGGTCGGCCGGAGTGACCATGTGGCCCAGGGGTCTGCTCCCAACCCCCGGGTCGCGGGAGGAGGTCAGCCCAGCAGGGGCTCCTGGGGCCTGGGCGGGCCGGCACCG
Source organism: Catagonus wagneri (assembly GCA_004024745.2). Classification (NCBI taxonomy): domain Eukaryota; kingdom Metazoa; phylum Chordata; class Mammalia; order Artiodactyla; family Tayassuidae; genus Catagonus; species Catagonus wagneri. The sequence goes on along the minus strand of PVHT021183705.1, from coordinate 13,504 downwards.
GTGGGGAGGGTGCGCGCGCGCATAGGTAGCCCGTGAGCCTGAAGGAGGGTGCCCCTCCCTCTTGGCCCTCCCCCCACCTCGGGACCCAAAGGCATCCTCGGGTTCCTGTTCCCACACAGACCTCAGAGGCCCCCTGGCCAGGAGGCCCGCCCTCCTCCCTGTGGGCCGCCCACGCACCCCGCACCCCAGGGCCTGGGCGAGGCCAGCCAAGCCGGGCGGCTGGAAAAGCCGGTTCTGTGGGGCCTCCTGACCCCAGCTGGTCTGTGCTAACAGGTGGATCCTGGGGGCCAGGAAGGCGGAGCCCGGAAGGCTGGGGCAGCGTGAGCCTGGGGGACGCGGCCGGGCCCGGACACAGAGGAGACCCCCCTCCCCGGACCCTCTCACCAGCTCCCAGGGGACCAAGTGCGGCCATGTCTATGCTGGGCTCACAGGTCCCAACAGGACGGCTCTGAGACACCTTGGACCCCGCAGGCAGGGGGCAGTTCTGGGGCAGCCAGGAGCCAACCCTGGTCTCTGGGACAAGGCTACCGGCTGGCCCACAGAGGCAGGAAAGAAACCGCCCATCAAATTCCTAATTAAAGTACAAACTCCGTGCCGACTCTGTGCTGGAATCAGGGAGCCCTTGACACCACAGGTCGGCCTCCTGCACTGCGCTGGCTGCGTCCCCTGCTGGGATCGTGGGTTTAGCCCCAGAGGAAGGAAAGACTCCCCCAGAAGCAGAGTGGGGCTGGCTCCCCGCTGCCCCTCCAGCCCCCCAGCCCGGCCCCTGCTGGGAGCGGTCCTGAGCCGCCTGGGCTCAAAGCTCCTCTGTCCTGCTTTCTGTTTTTTAAATAAATTATAATTTGTAATGAAATAAAGTGCTGTAGAAGCTGCTCATTATTGAAAGAGTGAAAATACGAAGAGACAGTTCCATCCGGAGAGAGATGGAGAAGGGCGGGGTTGGCGGCCTCGGGGGCGGGGCTTACCCTCCAGGGGCTGCAAGGTGGGTGCGGCCCAGCTAGGCTGTGAAGACCGGGCAGCGCAGCCAAGTCAGCTGCTCAGAGGCCTGAGTCCTGTTAGCTTACCTGGGCCACGGTGAGGACAGGTGAGGACAGCTGGGGTCGGCTGGCACTGGGTGGCTGCGGCCCAGGGGTCATGACCGCACCCCAGGGGGCGTGGCCTGCATGGTGGGCTGTCCCCCACCCCTGCCTTTGTGTGGCCCATGGACTGGGGGGCGTATGGCCCCCTCTTTACGTGCAGCTGAGTCAGCCTATAAAACAATCGCACCATCTTCCTAAATAAGTGCCTGATTCATGGTACCGCCCGTGAGATGTCATCTGGGTTGTGCTGGCCCGGAGGTGCCAGGAGGGCGCTGGGGCTGGGCCAGGTGTGCCCAGGGTGCTGAGGAGGCAAGTCCCACCCAACACTGGGATCTTCCCTGGAGGCTGCCCTTGGGTGGGCTGGATGGCAGCCCACTGTCCACACCCACTGGGCAGGCTGGACCTTGAGCAGGAGAAGGCCTGGCCTCCTCGAGACCTGGCTGGGGTCTGGCAGGGGGCATGACCCTCTCCTTGCACTGGCTGGCCATCCCCACCACCGGTTTCCCGGTCAGTCCAGCCCCCCCGCCCCCTCTGCCACCATGGACCCTGGACGAAGGGAGGCTCTGGAAAGTGGGGGTGGTGGGAGGGGGGCCCCAGCCCTCTGCTGGGCTGAGGTCACCCTGGGAGCCACCGAGGAGTTCCTGCTCCATGTCACCTGGACTTGGAGCCCCACCTGCCCTTTTCCTCCCTCCTCTCCTTGCACCTGCTCAGGGCCCTTCCCAGAGAGCGGCCATGAGGCGGCCTGGACCCCCACGTCCAGGAGGCAGAGTTGGGCTTGCAGGAGTGTGTCTGTCCGAGCCCTGACTTGGGGCCGTTGGCCGTCGGGCCTGGGCCTGGGGGAGGGCTGACCTCCGGCCAGGATGGTCACCTCGTCACCACTTCCTGTGGCCTTGGCGTGGCCTCCACAGGTGGGTAAGCCCTTCTGTGGGCAGGGACATGCACCTGCACTGTGGAGAGACCCCGGGAGGAGCCGCCGCCAGGGGACGGTGGGTGCCGGCCCAGCCCCATCCAGGCAGGGCCGTGACCGTGCGGCCTGCGGGGGAGGCGCTGGCAGCCTTCAGAACTGGAGCGTCCAGGCCCGAGTGTCCACTGGCCTCCACCCCCAGGCCTCAGTTTCTCCATCTGCCCAGTGTGCTTGCCGATGGCTCCTTTTCAGGGTGAGTGAGGGTGAGGTGGGTGTCTGCAGAGGCTGACAGACAAGGCCCCAACTTCCGTGGGGGCACCCCCGTCTTGGGGCTGCGGGTGTCCCCCATGCTGCAGGCTCATGCAGGCAGCTGCTTCCTTCACGCATGCTCAGCCTCTGCCCTCACCAGCAGCACTGGGCCCCCGTCCCAGCCCCGTCTGGGTCTCTGCCTTCCCGTTTGCCCTCCAGTTCTGTGGCCTGGATTTCGCAGGCGCCACGGCTGCAGAAGACACTGGATCTTACAGATGTGAGAGTGAGTGTCGGTGGCGCATCTGAGCGTGAGCACATACATGTGGGCATGTGCTTATGGAGCGTGTGCACGGCAGATGTGTGTGCGAGCTCATGTGCCCGTGGGTGTGGTGCCCGTGGGGGGACACCTGTCCTGGGAGGCCCCGGGGGCTCAGGTGGTGCAGGTCCTGAAGCGCACGGGTCCCAGCACCTTCCAGGGGAGTGACCCACGGGCTTGGGTGTCAGTCACCCTCGGGTGACTGCCCCCTGGCCTGCCTGCCAGCCCCGCCCACTCCGACGGGCAGGGGAGCCGCTCACGTGACTCAGAAGGGACATTCCTGTCCGGGGAAGCCAGGCGCCCAGCGGAGCGCCAGACTCCGTGTGGCTCAGGGCACCGTTGCAGAGTGGGGGGTGGACAGGGGGAGGCAGGCCCTGCCTGGTGCGTGTGTTGCGGAGAGCTGGTTTGGAGGCCCAGCCGTCGGGGGGGCGGGGAGACGGGGAGACGGGGGTCCACTTGGGAGAACTGGGCACCAGCCTTGCCCCAGCGAGCTTGGAGCTGGCACCCTGTGGACCGTCGCCTCAGGCCCTGGGGGGCACAGTGAGCAGCAGCCGTTGGCAGAAACTGTGAGCCTGAGGGGGCCTCAGGGGGAGGAGCCCCCCAGCCCCCAGCCCCCCGGCCCAGGCACCTGTATACCTGCAGCACCCACCGCGTGGCCCCTGTGCTGCCTGGTCTCTGGGAGCTGCCGACAGAGCCCGGCCAGAGGTGTCACCGGGTTCCGGCCCAGCCCCGGGGCCCTCTGCTGCCCGCTGAGCACCCAGCAACCTGGCCAGCAGCCTCTGGGGGTCCGCATTGCATGGAGGGGTGAGGGGGCCCTCTCCTGGCCATGCCACAGAGCGCACAGCACTGCCAAGCAGGCAGCCCCTTTGTGCACAGGTACCAGGCCCCCCGCGCTGCCCCCGGCCAGGCCCAGGCCCAGGCCCCTCACCTCCCCGCCCATCAGGCCTGGCCTCCAGGACCCAGGGCTGACGCCCATCCCCGCGGAGATGCTCCAGCTTGTGGGGGCCTCGGTTTTTCCAGAAGCCCCAGGACCTGGCCCAGAGCTCACCGGGGCTCAGGGGCCACAGGGGAAGGGAAAGCCTGAAATGCCAGCTCTGCTTGGCCACAGGGGGCTGCCAAACCCGGACCGGGTAGCAAGGGCCTTCCTGCCTCGGGTTCCCCTCCGGGCCCAGGCGTGCGAGGACTCCGGACGCGAGACGGCCCTGCAAACTGCAGAGCCCTGACCGCCTCTCAAAGCCTGTGAGTCTTTCACCGGGCCCTTTGGGGACAATCACAGACCCGGCCTCCGTCCAGGGCAGGGCCTCGGGCCGGTTGGCGGGGACCCGCGCCCCCTGGCGGTGCGCCTTTGAAGCCGCAGTGCAGCTTCACCACGGGGCCCTGCTGCCTGGCGCCTGCTCCATCCGTCAGGCTGACTGCTGCCAGGGGCGAGGGTGCAGCTGTAAACTGGGCGCAGAGGCTGGGGACACAGTTACTCCCTCCGGTTGGTGGTGCTCAGAAAGTGGAAAGCCCTCACTAAGCCATTTGCTAAACCGGGCGGGCAGGTGGGGCTGTGGGCCTGGCGTCCAGGGGAGGGGAGTAGAGGCCATTCCCGGGGAGCAGGGGCGGGGGGTGGGGACCAGGGCTGGGTGGAGACAGTCGGCAGGAGGTTGAGCCCCCCACGGCCCTAAAACCTGGACTTCCGAACCTTTGAAAATCACCTATTTCTCATTTCAAAAACTGTCACGGGGTCTGTGAATACTTGTTTCCACTTACAAACTTACGTACCTTCCATTTTAAATTGTGTTTGTGAGCCGAGCCCGCTCGGTTCCCTAAGTACGTCATTGTGTGGATCGCACACACGCCCGCGGGAGGTGGTACCGTGACCCCCCCACCTGGTACAGCGGTTGAAAGAAGATTCTCAGAAAAAGCCAAGCTCACGCGGGACTCGCGGCTGTGAGGGGAGCTCCTGGTGGGGTGTTTACTTGGTGATCCAGGCAGCACCAGGTAGATGTCAGAAGCAGCTCAGAGAACCTACAGGACAGACACACGGAAAGGTCGCTGATGCTGAAATCAATGGAGGAAGCCCTGGTTTTGTGGGGGACTCCGCACCCCTCCCGCTTGACGGAGCTGAGCCGACGACACGGACAGTCAGCTCAGATGCCCTCCTACACGATGCTCAGTTTTCCATTGAAACACAAGCTTTTGGTCTAAATTACAGCCACAGAAACACCAGATCTGAGCCGCATCTGCGACCTACACCACAGCTCACGTCAATGCTGGGTCCTTAACCCGCTGAGCAAGGCCAGGGCTGGAACCTGCGTCCTCAGGGATCCCATTCAGGTTTCTAACCCGCCGAGCCACCGCAGGAACTCCTTACTTAGTTTTCTTTCAGCATCGCCACGCCTGGAAGGTTGACTCTGTTACACACTTTCAGACACGATGAAGCTGCTGCTCCGGCCACAGAAAAGACCAAATGGGCACAAATACGCTCAAAATATTCACAGTAATGCGGGCTACACTCTGACTCCCTGTCTGTTTCTGGACTAAATTCCAGCTGGTCCTGGGCAGGACAGGTGACCTCCACCGGCCCTGCCTTGGGGCTCATGCGCTGAGACCCCGACTGCAGAACCCCAGCTCTCCTTTGCAGCTGCTACGGGGAGCCCGGGCCGGTCCCCAGCCACCCCGCCTGCCCAAGGCACCAGCCAGGCCAGGCCCACTGGGATCTGGGCGGCGGCTCTGGGTACGTGCTGGCTCCCCCAGGCGCCCGCTGGGCGGCTTCAGGAGGAGGCGATGGGAGCTCAGGACGCCCGTGGACTGCTGGCCTCGATGTGATCGATTTGACTCTCAGACACATCAGCCCAGCTGTGCACATGACTAGACACAGCTTTGGAGGGTCCCAGGCCAGCTGCGTGGTCCCTGTCAGGTGACTTTATAAGGCCGTCCGGCTGACTCGCGGCCCCAGGCAGCCTGGAGGCCCGCACCCTCCTTCCCTGCCCAGGCCCCGCGGCGCCCGCTCTGCAGCCAGCCTCCAGGGCACATCCTGGGCGCGCGTGTGATTCTCCCACGGAGAGGGCACTGCTGTGGACACAGAGACCCTGGTGGGCAGCCCAAGGGAAGGGCCACGGGTCGGAGCCCCTCCCAGCCCCTCAGTCCTTAACCAGAGCAGCCCTGCCCTCTGGCCTGAGGCTCTGATGCCCAAGACTCCAAAGAGTTTCCACTGACAAAAACCTAGAACAGCCACGTTGCTATAACCAAGTTACAAGGTGTGTGGCTGCGCCAGACGCTACTTGGGCCCTGGCCCCCCAGGGTCTTGGGTTTGCTTGAAGCTCCAGCTCTTCACACTTGACCCCATCTGACTGATGCGTCCCTGGGGAGTCTTTCTCCTGCTGGGGACCAGAGTCGGCTCTCCTGGCCCAGGCTGGCCGGGCGCTGTGGCCGCACGGAAACAGCCTGAAGAGGAGAACGAGGACGCGTGGGCCACCGCAGGCCAGCAGGAACACAGGAGGACAGGCCACGGCCGTCGAGGAGCCCAGAGGGAGCGGTGGGTGCTTCGGCTCTCACACCGTCCAGGCTGGCCCCGTTGGGAAGTCCCCGCCGAGCAGGGAGGCCTCTCCAGTCCCCGGCCTGCGGTCCCGGGACCCCAGCTCACCCGACGGCCACCTCTGGCCCCCAGATCCAGGGAGGGTGACCACGAGGGCGTCCCAGGGCCCAGCGCTTGTTCCCAGAGACACCCTGACCGGGGTGGACGGGCGTCCAGGGCCAGAGGGCAGGGCCCAGCGAGTGCGGTGAGGTGCGACCCTCCAAGAAGCTGAGATGCCGCCAGTCGCATTTCCCACTGCGGGGCAGGGGCTGATGGTCCCCGGGGGCCCCTGTTGTCAACAGTGGAGCTGCTTGCTGGCTGGAGGTGCCGGCAGGCATAAAGTCCTGCTAAGGACGCTAGCGGCCTCCGAAGGCGTGTCGGGGTGGGGAAGGCTGCTGGGGATCCGAGGTCCAGGCTGCGCCTCCGTAGAGGCGGGGGGTGGGCTGCAAAGCCGGGCAGAGCCGGGAGAGCTGGGGTCCCCTCTCTCCTTCCACGCGGAGACCTTCTTCCTCGTGGGAGGGCGCTTCTGGCCACAGGCGCCTGGATGAAGCCGGCCCCCCAGTTTGGCCTCATGGTCAGCTTCCACAGAGAGTCCCGGGACCGGGGTCCAAGGCCCCAGACCGTGGCTCCTCTGGCCCCGCCCTCAGGCACCCTGAGGCGCAATTCGAGTGTGTGGCTGCGTCCTGCCCGTGCAGCAGCGGCCGCGCCTGGATGGGACCTGGACGGAGCTACTCCTGCAGGGGGGCCTCTGGGGCCCTTGCCAGTCGCGGCCTGTCCTCCTCGCGGCTGCTGGCCACGTGTCCTGCCTTTCCCTGTCCGCACAGCCAGGAGGTGCCTGTCCCTGACTGTCCTCAGAAACGGGGCGGTGGTGCGTGAAAGGGGGCGGGCGCAGCTGGGTGCCTTTGTTGGCAGACGAGTCGCGGGCGGGGCTGTGATCCCCGGAGCAGCCCCTCCCACAGAGACGCCTTGCTGGGTGCCACCCGGAGGGGCCGTCGGGGAGCCTCCCACTTCCCCCCTCCTCTGGGCTCCCACCGCAGCCTCCCTGCTCCCAGCCGTCCAGCAGGAGGCCTTCATGTGGACAGAAATGCCTGCTGGGCTGACGGTGGCCATTTCCAGGCCCGGACTGGAGCCTGGCGAGCCTCGAGCACAGGGTCCTTGAGGGTGGGTCACACTCAGGCATCAAGTGTGAGCTGAAAATACGACGCCTGCAATTTCAGCCCCACAGTAGAGGGGAAGCCTTCCAGACGGGGTCGTGGGCCCCAGGCCCGCCCTTGGTGGCCCCTCTATTATTAGAAGAGTTAAAAATTCTGCCACCGCACACAGGCAAAGACTGGCTCTGTCCTCCCCAGACGTGGCCACCTTAACCTCAGTCCGGGGCCCGCCCACCGCCTGCTGGACAGAGCTGGTGTGGTGGCCTGCGCGGGGGCAGGGTGGGTCCAGTCCTGCCCGCTTCCAGGAGCGCTCCCCTGATGTGGGCAGCGCTGGGGCGGGAGGGGGTGGGAAAGGAAGGGGGCGCAAAGCACATTCCTAGGAGAGCAGCTGACCACCGTGGTCTGTGCCAAGACCCCGTCTCCGGGAAGGTCCCAGGCATCTCACCCCTGCTGTGGCAGCAAGAGCGAGTCCTCAGCAGGTCCGGGAGCACCTTGGGATGGCTGGACAAGGCCGCCTGAGCGGGTTAGCCAGGCCCTGCCCCCAGGCTGCTCCAGTGCAGGTCTGGGGCAGCCCACGCAAGGAGGGGGGCTCTGTCCTGCGGCTCGATGCAGTGCCCACCATCGCCAGCAGAGGGCGCCAACCACCTGTGCCCCGAGCTCTGGGTGACTCCAGCCCTACGGTGACCCCCAAAGCCCCACCATGACCCCACAAGCCCTGTTGTGACCACACCCTCCCCTCCCAGGGTCCCGCCCCCCAGGACCCCCACACCCCTGGGGGACAGGACCTTCTCGAGGAGGGAGGCTTAGGAGGGACGAGGCCCACTGTCACAGGGTCTCAGCTCAGCAGTTTGGGCCCCGGCGCAGGTTTGGCACAGACGCACCCTCTCGAGGGTCAGTGAAGGACCCCTGCTTTGTCTCAGCCTGGCTCCAGGTCGCCCAGGCTGCTCAAGGCACAGTCCACAGCTACCCGGTGGCCTTGGAAGGTGCGGGGCCCAGTGATGGCAGCCAGGGTGGGCTTGCGACAGGATCCCAGTGGGAAGAAGGGTCCGTCCTGGCCTGTCCCAGCCGTGTTGCAGGCGCAGAGGTGGGCAGAGGAAGCACGGTGATTCTGGGGCCCTGAGCCCCTGGCCCAGGGGCAGCCGCAGGCTGCGCGGCCGTCGGGCAGCTGTCACAAGGGGCCAACTGTCTGAACAGAGTCCCCTTCCCCAGCTTCAGCTAGGGACCCTCCAGCCTTCCTCTCCAGCCTGTCTGGAGCTCTGTTTGGTCCTAGAGGGCCTGGGCTTGGCTGGGGACAGGTCAGGACCTGTCCATGTGCTTAGAACCTGGGGGGGGGCCACCAGGAGTGGATCTGGGGCCTCACCTGCCAGGAGCAGCCAAGCTCTGGCCCTTCCTCTTCTGCTCCGAGACCCTCTCCCCCAAGCTGGCTTCTGTGCCACCCCTCCCCCAACGATGCTCCCCAGCTCAGCCCTCATCTCTTCCGGGGGGTCCCCCTGACTCCAGCAAGGCCCCAGGCCCACCCCCCTCTGCTGCCCGGTACCCTCCCCCCGGGCCGTGAACCCCTCTGTGCCAAGTCCCCAGCACAGCCTGCCTGCTCACGTGGGGCAGCTCGGAAACCCCGGGTTGACGAGTTAGTGAGCGGGCGGCCTGGGCCTTGCGCGCCTGGGCACTTGGGGCCCAGAGACGGTGGCACGGGGTCGGGGAGTGGGGCTGCTGGCCACGCGGCCGCCGACTCCAGGTTTCCAGGCTGGAGTGGACTTTGGGTTCAGAGCTCTCAGAGTCACTTCCTCCTGCTGTGGAAGGGAGGCTGTGTGTCCCTGCCTCCTGCCCCCCGGTGGGGTCCCGGGAGCAGAGACTTGGGGTCCCCCCAGCCTTGGTGACATGAGTCTGCACCTTTCAAACTGGGGCAGAAGCTCGCCAGGCTCCCCTGGGGTGGGGTGTGCAGCCGGTGGGGGGCACGGCCAGGCCCGGGGGCACCCCTGCCGTGCGGCCTGCCACACCCAGCGGGCCGCCCCGCAGGCACTCCTTCCCTGGGAAACTGGGTTACTGCGGCTTCTCCTGCGGGATTAGGAGGCGGCCCCTAAACCAGGACAGATGGCAGCCCTTCTCCAGGGGGAGCGGGCTCATTAATCATTTCTAAATTAGACAGAGGCGCGGTGGGGCTGTGCGGCCCGGGGCCCATAACGTCGCAGTCCCAGCCCAGCCCGGAGGCCTGCTCAGGGCCAGCTTCTGGGAGCAGGGGTGGGGGCTGGGGACAGAACGGGTGGGGGCGGCAGGTGGTCCCTGCTAAGGAGGGCAGGGCTGCGGGGGGCCTGCTCTTGGCGCCCGTTCCCCGGACACGCCCGTGGGCCAGAGAACATTTGCGCCCAGCGTTTGTACAGCACGGGTGTCAGGGTGGCCGTGGGGTGCCCCTGCCAGCCCAGACCGTCAGGAATCTGCTCACCCCAAGGAGCTCGATGGGTGGGAAGCGGGGTGTACCTGCAGCCCCTCCAGGTCATCTCTGAGGACAGCGGTGCCAGGAGCTAGCTGCTGCAGGCAGTCTGTGGTCGTGGGGCCAGCACGCCCCGCCTCGATTCCGCGCAATGAGTCACAGCACTGGCATCCACCCTGGCAGGGACCCGGGGGTCCCTCACCCCTCACCTGCGTCCTCCCTCCCCTCCCTTCTCTCCACAGGGCTCAGCAGCTTCTAGAACTCTCTAGGAGAGAAGAGTCAGGCTGCAGGGACACTGGGACGGGCAGTGGGCTAGACGGTGGGCGAGGGCGTCAGGCGGGCCCAAGGCGGGCCCTGTGTGCTCCAGGTGAGGCCGGCACCTCTATTCCGTGGCTTGAGGTGGCTCCCAGCCTCCTCTTTAAGGGCAAGGGGTGGGTGGGGCAGGCACAGCTGCAGTGGGTGGGCCAGGCGGGCAGAGGGGCCAGTGGGACGGGGGCGGGGTGGGGAGCCCTGTGCCTCGGCCTCAGGGGCAGCGCCCCGCCCTGGAGAGGCTCTGAGGCTTCTGTTCTCATCTCCTCCAGCGCTGGGGCTGCTGGCCACTCGCTCTGGTCCTCCAGGCTGGGCCAGCCCCTGGTGACCTCCACCTGCCTCTGGAGACAGAGCACGGGGCCCCTGCACCCGGGGCCTGAGGTCCAGGTCCAGCTCACTATCCGCGGGCCTGGGGGTGGGCTTGCCTGGCGGCCTCTATCTCCTCTCCTGTAAACCCGCTGACGGACCCTGAGCCCCACGAGGCTGGAAGACAGACCGCCAGCGATGCCCAGGGCAGAGCAGACCCAGGCCGCTTCGCGCTTGGGGATCCCTTCCCCACCCCCCACCTGTCTCCTTGGGGTCTCTCTCCTCTGCTGGACTCTGCTCCCAGCGCAGCCCAGACAGGAAACGAGCCTGGGCCGGATGAGGGACACCCCGCGCCCACCCCATGGCCCAGGAGGGAGGCAAGGCCCTCTGCCCGCAGCGCCTCTGAGCCTCCCACCGCTCACAGCCTCAGTCTGCGTCCCGGGGCCCAAATCACAGTTGGGAAAGTGAGGCCCCAGCCTGGTCACCCAGCCCGAAGCAGCGGCCTGGGGCCTCGAGCCCGCCTCTGCCCCCCCGCCTCCCGGCCCAGTGGCAGCCAGAGCCCCCACCCTGCTCCTGTCACAGGCCCCTCGGGCGGGACTGAGGCCAGGCAGCAGACACACTTGCTGGAGGCCCACGTGGAAGCGCCCTGGATGGGACAGGCCTGGGCGGCCGGGCCGGCTGCAGGGAGCTGGGGATGGAGGCCGGCCCGTCCCGCCTGCAGGCCCTGGAAGGGCTGCCCAGCGTGCTCGGCCAGAGCCTCATGTTTTCTGGCCTCGGTGGAAACTAGCTTGTTCTGTCCAAGCCTGGACCCGGCCCAGGCTCCCGGAAGGGGGCCGAGCCAGCCCGAGGCCCACACTTGGCCCTGTCCCTCTCCAGGATTCCAGCGACTCTGAGCTGCCCGCCGCCGCAGGTGTACCGGCCAGCCCAGCAGACGCAGCGGAGCAAAGGCACCTCCGAGCGGATGCTAGTGGGGGACTGAGGGAGGGAAACCGAGCCCCCAGGGGCTGCTGCTGCCCACTGGTCGGGCTGGCCCCGGAGCCTTGGCCTGACGGCTTCAGACACGCCTGCGCCGCGTTTGGGGGCCTGGATTGACGGGGCCACCTCGCCCTGGTTCCGAGAGAGCTGACGGGACAGGGGAGGGGCTCGCAGTGGTGCGGGTCCCCCGGTGCGCCCGGGCGTCAGGCCTCCCTGAGGCAGACCCAGCTGTCCTCCAGCAGCAGCGCTCAGTGCTGGCCCGACGGAGGGAAAGGCAGTGCCGTGCCAGGCCTGGCTCCCAGCAGGCCCGGCTGGTTTTCTTCTCTGGCTGGAGTCCACGGAGCCCTGCCTGCCACAACCCGGAAGCTTCCAGGACGCCCTGCAGGCCGAGCCAGCCTGCCCACAGGCCAGGCCGGAGGAGGGAGCTGGGACCCAGGCCCCGGACTCAGCCACTTGCTGGCAGAAGATCCGGGCTCCATTCCGGCCTCTCGGTCTTTGCCTGCGAGGTGGCGACAACAGGCTGGCACCTCCAGATCAATCACAGAGCAAGGGGGGCAGGGCCCGGCTCCGGGGGGCCGGCCAGCCGGGCCAGAGGTGGTACTCACGCCCGGCTCCCTGGCTGCTGGCGCTGCCCAGCCCGGAGCTGCCACACTTTCTGCTCTGAGAGCTGGACTAGAACGCTCTGCGGCCGCTGACTGGGCCTTGTCTCCAGGTCCCTCCGGAGCCCACGTGTGGGTCCAGCCAAGACCTCCGGACCCAGCGCCCCAGGGTGAGGGGCCCGCACGTACCCAACACGATCGGTGCTGAGCCGTGGGCGGAGACCAGAGTTCTGCTCTTTCTTGCAGAGACACGGGTGTTCTCCAGAAGGAAACAGAAAGTCCTTTCTGAAAGTCACTGGTGGTCCGCCCCGCTGGTGCCCAAGGCTCTGCTGACCGGCATCCCGCCCGCCCCCTTGGCTCCCGAGGGACGGCCTGTTGCTGTGAGCTGAAGCGCGGGCAGCCGAGGCCCCTCTGTTCCAGGCCCTCGGGCTTCAGGGGCTCGGCCCCCTCCAGGGGGCATCTGCTGCTGGGCCATGAGACGGCCCCGGAAAGATGCACCTGCCAGGCCGTACCCCACCCCAGCCCGGCCCACTCCATTACAGGGGAGCTGAGGGGGTCAGGCCCCAGAGTGGGTCCCCCGGGAAAGGAGCCCACTCTCCTGGCTTGGAGGGATGCCCACCGGGCCTGCAGGGGCAGCGCCTCGTTCGCCGATGGGGACATCACTCAGGTAAAAGTCATGTGCCCCCCACACCTGGTGGTCCTGGAGATGGTCAGCAGGCTCCTCTGGGTGTCCCGCGTGGCTGGCCAGCCCTGGTCCTCTGAGCACACCTGGGCAGGTGGGAGCAGGGCCCTGGGCAGCACCTGGTCCTGTCTGATTGGACCCTTTTGTTGCCCTTGGGGACACTGGGGCCAGGAGGGGTCAGCCTGCCTGAGGGCACCTGGGCTGTGGGTGGGAGGAAACCGCCTCTCCCCTGGGCCACTGCTGGCTGAGGTCCTTCGGCACAACTGCTGAGCTGGGGGCTCCTGGGGGCAGGTGACACCCTGGATGACAACTCGATGGGCAGGCTGGAGATCCAGGCCGTGGCCCATGGAGACCACACGGTCGCAAACGCGCCCACACCCGGCTGTCTGCCCGGCGAAGGGACAACCTGGAGGAGTAACGCTGGGCTCAGAGGGCGGGCTGGGCTGCCGCTCGCTCCTCGGGGTTTGGGTCCAGGGCACCTTCTGCAAGACGGGGGCGTGTGTGCCAGGCCAGGCCACGCTGTGCGCCCATGCGGCCGTCTCACCCCGAGAGCCCCGGCCTGAGCCGACTCTGCCCCGGCCACCGCTGCCGGCCCGCGAGCCGGAACGAGGAGCAGCAGCGGGGGTGGGGAGACTCTGCCCCCCTTCCCGTGGCCCAGCCCTCCCCTTGGACCCGCTGTCCTCACGGTGCCCCAGATTCTGCTTCTGGAAATACACTCGCAATTAAACCGCAAAGTCGGAGAGCCGCCTGGAGAGCCAAGCGGCGGTCACACAACCCCCCACCGCAGCTCCCAGCAGCCCAGCCCCCCGTGAAGGTGCTGGTGCCGCCACGGCTGCTCTGGTCCTGCCGCAGACTCCTGGGCAAGAGTGACTGCAGGAAGCGGGGGGCCTGACTGCGGGAAGTGGGGGCTTGACTCTGGGAAATGGGGGGGCTGACTCTGGGAAGTG